>JADAXU010000149.1:0-147500 GCA_018340775.1 Taxus wallichiana var. yunnanensis
TGAGAGGAATCTAAATATGAAACCAGATTTGATTTTAAATGTATTGTTCATGATCAATTCCACTTTTCCCAATACTAGCATTATGTTTTCTTTATGGCACTGCATACACAAGACTTTGCATCTTTTTCCAAATAATCAATAGGATTATTCAACAAGATAGATAATAAAATATTTCTAAAGAATGAACAAGATATATATCATATACTCTATATTAAGTAAATTATAAGTTCCTAGATTACATTTAAATCCACTTTCAAAAGTAACTTGGAAGGACAACATAATGGTAATTTATGGCCAATTTATGGCCTCATCATTGCCCAACACTCAATCTTATGCATGTCCTCAGGCATTACATTATTGTCTCTCTTCTTAGATTCTTCTCTCGTATTGAAAACACGTTCTTGTGGATATCCTTCTGTTGCTTTTGATTTCTTTCTTTTACAACAGGTTCTTGTGTGGATCTCCTTCTTTTACTTTTAATATTCTTTCTTTTACAACAGGTTCTTGTGTGGATCTCCTTCTGCTACTTTTGATTTCTTTATTTTACAATAGGTTCTTGTGTGGATCTTCTTCTGCTACTTTTAAGTTCTTTCTTTTACAATAGGTTCTTGTGTGGATCTCCTTCTACTGCTTTTGATTTCTTTCTTTTACAACAGGTTTTTGGTTGGATCTCCTTCGTTGTTTTTGATTTCTTTGTTTTACAACAGTTCTTATGTGGATCTCCTTCCTACTTTTGATCTCTTTTATTTTACAACAGGTTCTTGTGTAGATCTCCTTCTATTGTGTCTCATATTTAAAATCAAAATGCATAGCTTGTGCTTCTCCTTCTCTCCCACACCTAAACTCATGCATGTCCTCATGCATATTGTTTATTTATGGTTGCCCATAAATTAGACTCAAAAGTTTGATTACAAAGAGGTGCACATATTTTTCATATAAGTAGGGAGATATTAATTTTATCTTGTCTTCCTTAGAAATCTTTAAAAGTGGATCTAGTTGTAATAAAAAACTTACAAAAAATCTTTAAAATAAAATAGTAGAACAAAATAACTTGATCATACCTCTAGTTGTCTTTGTCATCCTATTGTTAACATGGTAAAATATTGCCAAGAATTAAAGCCACTAAAATAGTTGTTGTTTCTGTGAAGAAGAATTGCCTCCTTTTTCCTTTGATTGGCTAGCAAGTTGGTTTTCCAATCAAAGTTTTTTTTTGCCTTTGATTGGCCAACAAGCTAGTTTTCCAATCAAAGCTTTTTGATTTTTTTTTTATTTTATTTTTTTTTTCCTTTGATTGGTTTTCCAAAAGCTAGTTTTCCAGATCAAAAAGATTTTTTATTTCTTTTTTTTCTTGAGATGATAACATGATAAGGATTAGAGAAAAATTGATCCATCATCATACTATATTCATCAAAGTACAACGTGTGTAAAATAGGAAGCAATGTCGAGATCTCATAAAACCTTTTTACATTACTTGGTAACTCCGAGAAGATTTCCAAAAGTTTTGTAGATAATTTTAGGTCTTCAAAGCCCATCTTGAATTGTACATTATCGGAATCACCATAGTAATCTTTAAAGCCGGACTAGTGATCTCGATGGAGTTGTTAAAGAGAGAGAGTAAAGGTATCTATGTGTCCCTTCAAAATCTACATGCTTCTTAGTTGATATTGTTGGTGAAAAATCAGTACTTGGTATCAAGAACAACTCTAGAAATTCTTATAGATCTAGTCCTCAGATGTTAGTACGAAAAAAAATTTCTTACCTTGATATTCACCATAATTGCTTCTTAACGTTATACAAGCATATACAAAAATGAAGAAATTGAAAGACATGAAAACAAATTTTTCTAATGGATATGGTTTAGGGATTGAATTTTATTATGGGATGAAAACTAATTTAGATGGGTGGATTTATTATGAGTGAGTTTTTATTTTGGCTCTAATGAAATCCCTAAATATGGATGGAGTTAACTAGAAATGCTACCACTTCATTATTACAAACTGGATAAGCTAGTTTTTACTAAGGTTATGTGTAATAAGATCATTGAGTTATTAGTTGATACAAGGGGAAATGGTGGTGGTTATCAAGAATGACATATGATATTTCATCAACTGGATCTACTTCAGATTCAATATCATATTCTACCATTTCCAGATCTGAATTCTTTGTTCATACCATTATACCTTCTTGATCAAACATCACAGTCATTTTCTTATACACAAAGTTAGTTTGTGGGGAGATATTTACAATCTAATATTCCTAATTGCTAGAAATGAAATTTTAATCTACTTGCAGGAAATAAAAGTCTAAAGAAACTACTTACCAAATACCTCCTATCACAGAATTTGCTAAAAGGTATTCTATTGTCACTAGAATATTCTTTTAGAGAACTCTGAATCTCCCAATAACATCATGTCCCTAAACGACACCAAAATGATGAGGGTCGTCAATCCTCACCATTAATAATGTCAACTGGGTTGGTTGGTTTGAAAGGACTATGCATTAAAAGAAGAAGATCTTGGAAAGCAACTCCTTAAACACAATCCAAACTTGCATAAATTGAAAGCACACATGCAGAAATTTAATGCACACTTGCAGAAATTGAAACAAAATTGCATAAATGAAATCACACTTACATAAATTGAAATCACACTTGTAGAAATTTAAAAACTTACGTAAATTGAAATTGTAGAATTGAAAATAAAGGAAAGAGGAAAAGACACACTGCGAGTTCATAAAAGAAATTACATAACATAATAAAAATAGAAATTTACAACAAAAGGAAAATTACAGAAATGAAGAAATAAACATTAACACATTGATCCATCTTCCTTGGAATGAGTGGCCAGCTCATTCCTTGGAAGATGATTTAATTTCTACTTTTAATTTAGAACTTGCAGAAAAACTTTACTTCCAAAGATTGGAAAGAAAGAACAGATCTTTATTTCTTGGGAGAAAGAAAATTACATATCTCAGTGTGGAAGGTTACATTTATAATTCATGCATCCAACCAAATCCTTATTTTAAGAAATATAATCTGATCTTATCTTTAATTCAATCATAACAACTAAGATCTCCATCTCCACAAAATATGGAGAAAGATATATTATTGAAGTCAAATCTTATCTTGCTTATTTTAGGAAGATTTGCTCCCAAATCTTCTCCTTGCTTTTGGTAACAAGAATCATAATGATTTTATTCTTCTACATTATTGGAAGGAGGATTTTTCTCAAAATATGATTTTGACCAAATACCTTTCTCGGATTTTCTATTTTACTTTGTTGTTTTTATTGTGGAACTTTTGACACGCTTGTCGATACGCTTTTCCTCGGACCGCAACTCACGATAAGTTAGATCTCTCTTCATTGATAAAACTGTTGTAAATATGAATGAGGTTTTTGTTAAAAAAATTCTATGAACAAAAATCTCTCTCATATTTTCCTTTTGAATTTTTGTTTCTGTTTATGGAACTTTTAGTGCTCTGACATGATTCTTTTTTTTAACTTGTAAATTATTTCTGGAATCAAGCATGGGAAATATTGAAAATCTTTCAAATCTACACTATTCTAACTTAACAAAGTGAAATTGGGGTTATTTTGGGATCTACACATCCCAAGGGGTTTGGGATCTCATCCCAGTAGAGGTAGTTCCAACTGCGAATAGAAAGAAGGAAGAAACAGAGGAAGGATAGATCTGAAGGGAGAAAAGAAATGAATTCCAAGACAGAAAGGTCAGAGGGTTTATGCTTTGGGCTGGTAGTAAACAGAGCCAAACTTACTTGCATAAAAAAATAAAGCAATACTGATGAACATATGATGATAATAAGAATGAATCCAATAGAATAGAAACATAGATCTAACTTAAGAAAGATCTGATGCAAATAACACATATATTGAGCACAAAGTCTGAACATATATATTAATATCTCTTATTACAAGAAGGCACAAAGTCTTTCTCTCTTCACTTCTTTTTCATACAAAAATGTCCACCTGGAATACAACAAGTATTCCAGTATTTATAGAAGAAGAGGAGGGAAAGGACAAAAACAAACCAACCACTATTTACAAAATATCTTACAAGATATTTACAAAATATCTAAAAAGTCAAAAGTTGACTTTGGGCAAGTTTTGGATGGCAACATCCCATGATGCAACATGGATGATGTCATCATAAATGCCAACATACTTTTTAAATATTTTTACAAAAAGATCGAAGCGTACACAAGAAGAGAAACTACTCGTCATCATCTCTTTGCTTGAATGGAGTGTCTTGCTTCTGATCGGGAGAGGTGATGTGACACTGAGCTCGGTATTCCATAAACTTGTTGATCATTGTCTGAAGTTGATTATGATCAGGACCCTTGAAATGGTCACCAATGACTTCACAAGTTTCCTTTTCATTTTTGAGCTTATCAGTAGTCCGGCGTACTCTTCGCATGCCTCAATCAAGTATCCAATGAAATCATGGCAAGCCAGAAGGTTATTGATTGATTCTCGGTCAAAAGTGACCTCTGGTGCCAAACCTTGGGTTGTGATAGCCTTGAAGAGCTGGATGGTATCTACCTCCCTCAAGGTGAACGATTCACTGAGCATCCCTGGAGACATCTTTGTAACCATCTGCTCCATGTTGTATTTTGCATCCAGGGCTTCATCCTTGATTTTATCTATCCTCTCAGGATAAATTCCATTTGATCAACCCGATAATCCAATGCAAGAGAGCTTTGTTATGTGCCCGTGGGTGATCAATGAATGACACCGACCTTTAATAGGTCATCGTTGATGAATAAATCGACCATTGCTTGGAATGTTTCATGTTGCAATCTGGCATTGTCCAACTCCTCGGAGAGGGATCCTGCTACTGCTTGTAGCTCCTTATTTTCCTGATCTATATCCTGGTAGAGCCCTATGAATTTCTTGATTATTTCCTCACTATCTCTGAGGATTCACTCTATCTAGGAAGATATTCGCATGCCTTGTTCGCCAATCTTGGCGTATTCATTTATCTTGTCTGAATGAGAACTTCAAGTAGGCTTCGGTGGTAGTCATAGGAGAGCATTGCCCATTCTCTGCAATGCTTGGAGGAGATGTTTGTTTTGCTCCTTGAGTATTCTCTTCTCCTCTTTTGCTTCTTGAAGCTTCTTATAGAGGGCATCTACTGCAGATAAGGCCTCTCCTTGTAGGCTCTCAGATGAGGTTCCCATTGTGACTTGGGTCACTGTAAAGTCTGTAGGAGACAGATCTTTCTTCTCTTTGGTGGGATCTGGGTATGCAATCTCCATGACTCTCTCTCCTGAAACGCTCTTAGAGAAGTGAGTTATAGCTTTTTGCTTCTTGGGTCCCTTCTTCGGAATGACAGAGAAGTCCATGGGTGTTATGGGAACCTTTCTCTTGAGTTGACCTAGATGGTCAGAGATCTAGCTTGGACTTATGGGAGAGGAGTAGAGGGAATAGAGAAGAAATGGGGTGAAAGGGAAGCAAATGAAGAGGCCATAGGGAAGAACGTTGAGACACTTGGTGGTGGCATCGACAAGGAGTCCAACACGTTGCTGCTTGTGGGGCTGGAGTTACTACAGGGGAAGAAAAGGACATGGAGGTGGAAGGGATCTATAATGGGATGGAGGGAACACTGGGTGACAGATCCATGAGAGAGGAGAAGATGGAAGAGGTGGGAGATGGAAGGGAGGAAGGGAGAGAAGAAGAAACATCCATTGGAATAGATGCTTCAATGATAGGGGGAGGAGAAGGAGCGGAAGAAGGAATGGTGGGTACCTCAGTGGTTGTAGCTGTGATAACATCCTGAGTGGATGTATCCATTGAAACTTTGGTGGTCTCTTCTTCTTTACCTGGAGACACCAGGTCGACCACTTGCTTCTCAGAAGTAGTAGGAGGGATTTCAGGAGTTTCTTCTGTTTGCTTGGTTCTCCCTCCTTATCTTTTCCTTTTCCTTTGGTGCCTGGGTTGGCCTTGGAGGTGCTCTACCTGAAGGAGAAGTAGAGAAATCTACTCCAAGGTAGGTGAGACCATTCTGTTTTGCACCAATGCTTGGTGTGCTGCAACGTGGGTTTAACCCTTTCTTGAATGGTCTTTGTGCCTTGGCTCTATCGATCTCTGTGAATGGCCAATCATCCCCATCCGTGTCAAGGTAAACCTTATCAAATTTTGATCAAGTTCTTGGAATCCTTTTGGAATGATGGCTATGCCATAATGGATGATCTCTTCCAGAGCCAGTGGGAGTGATCCTTTCACCTGAGATCTATTTCATGTGTCAGGTCGATGTAGATGTCCTCGATCTCAGGGACATGGATGGGATCAATTTTGGCCCTTGGGAGGTAACTCCGGCAATCGAAGGTGGGCCTTGCTAGGAAGTTGTGCTTTAGATTCAACAATTCAAGCTCGACATACATTTCCCATGCTTTGGCCAGTGTGGTGCAGGTGTATCGGCCCACTATAAGGGGGAATGGAGTTCCTCCTTCTTTCTCTTCATGCACCTCTCGTGGTATGTGATTAGTTGCCTTGACAACTCCAAGAGGATCAGCTTGGGCCCTGCATACCTTGGTAGCTTTGTCGGTTCACCCTCAAAATTCACTACCTAAGATATGTGAATGTGGGAAACTACGTGAACAATGCTCCCCACTTCTTTGTGACAGTGATCATGCTCTGGGCTAGTCGACCGTGTCTCATATTTGGCCTCAATAGGCAGATCACCTCATAGAAGAAGGCGTCATTGATTTTTGAGAACTGGGGATGTTGTTCTCGAGCCTTAGCTCTGGGTAGTATTCATATATTTTGACCTGGGGCCATACCCCATTCCGAGCTAGGCCTGTGAAATCTCTCACTGATGTTGCAGCGTATACAACATAGGAATTCATATAGAACTTCCCAGTTGTGAGGACCTGTTGAAGTTGTTGAGAGATGGTGTCGTTGATGATTTCTCCCACCAAAAAATGTTGATCAGGCACATTCTTGCTCATGGTTTCTAAGTACCTCAACATCCATTTATGGAAATAATGGGCATCAGGAAGCCCAAATATTCTGTTCAGGAAGGTGATTGTATCACTCAGTTCCTCATTGAAGTCACTACGGTGGATGGTCTGTGGCCATCTACTCACCGGATTTTTGTTCTTGAGATAGAGCTCATTCATCATTTGCATACATTTGTCCTCATTGTCATCCCATGCCTTCTTGCAGTCTTCTAGGCTTATGGTGACATATTGCCTGTGATGAGGAATGCCCAGGGTTATTTCAAAATGATGAGCTATGTGAGGTCGATGATCATCTTTCCCTCCTTATCTTGACACATCTTGTGTCCTTGTTATAGCATCGAGCCACCAACATGATAAATTCATTATTTCACAACACTTACTGGCAGCCCAAGCTACAAAGTGCAATCCACTGCCCACCAGTTTGTTCATCCAGGGGCCACTAGTTGCCTGGTTGGTTCTCCAGAAGTCTTCCATATCAATGTGCCCAAGCTCGGAGTCTCTGATATCGAGATCACTCTCTGCATATGAGTCAGGCATCCTGACTTTTTGATATTTGTACTTCATCTCTTGTTCTATCAACTTTGCTTTTCCTTTAGACTTGGTTGGCTTTTTGCTTGATGAAGACATGTGTGAGCTCGAGGATGGTTGTTGTTGTTCTATAAGGAGAATCAAGGAGGTCCAACATAGAAGAGCCATGTCAACCATCATGTTATTCATAATGAAAGCTTGCAGAAAGAAGAATGAGCAATTATAAGGCTTAGGGCGCAAGGTGCAAGTTCATAGCATGTTGCAGAGGCTTAAAAAGGTTGGGCACACTTTTAGGGATGTCAACATGTAAAAAGGTGCGCAGTGTTGATAGGAGAAAAACTGCGCCAAGGTTATAAAGGGCACTTTTGAAGAGTGTTGCATGACAGAAGGAGCGCTAAAGGGTAAAGTGCAGGGCACGGGTTTACAACATACAACATGCCATGTTGATGTCAAGGAATGTGCCTGTGCCTTAGGAAATTTGCTTTAGTTGGGCGCTGAAAAGGATGATGTTACATGGATATTAAGTGCACCCAAGGTGTAATTTTGGTAGATGTTGCAAAGCAATTCAATGCGCCAAAGGAAAATTGCTTGGCGTGAATTTGGAGCACTCAACATCTAATGTTGATGTTGTGTAGGATGCACCTGCGCCTTTAGGAAATCTGCTAAGTGTTATTATATAGGGCGTAGGTTAGAGGTATGTTGCAAGTAAGGACAAGTGCGCAAGGCACGACTATGGGGGATGTAACATGAAAGGACAAGTGCACCAAAGTTTATAATGATTTTGCACTTTCTTTGATTCCTTCCCTCTTCACATGACTTTCTCTCTCTCTTTGGTTTTGCAAAATGGTAGGGAGGAGAGGGCTTTTTTGCAAGGTAATAAGCAGATGTATAAAGGATGGCTTCTTCTGAGGCAGAGCCTTCTCAGATTTGTAGATCTGGAAGGAGAGGTAAGGTGGTTTTCAGAAGGTTATGGGATTGTTAGGTTTTTCATTTTAGATTTAACCTTTTTAGATTATAACAACCCTAAAACCTAACAATAACCAAAAACAAAAGCCACAAACAACAACAAGGATGATAGAAGCCACTTACCCGGTTTTATAAAGGATGAAGGATGACGTTGGGGTCCACAAACTCAAAAAATGGCATGCGGGGTGACAAGGATAGCTGACAGGTGCAGAGGAATACTTTTCACAATTTTCAATTCGTGAAAATGACAGGTGTTGAGCACCTATATATAGAAAATTGGCATTAATTACTCCACCAACTTTCTTTGGCACACTTTTCAAAGTGTCGACATGGGTATAAATGCACCTTGGCGCAATTTAGTTAGTGTCGACATAAAGTTTTTAGCGCCTTAAGTGCATATTTCTTGATGTCAACATGATTTGTCTAGCGCCTTAGGAAAATTTACTTTGCGCACATTTTGGTATGTTGACATACCACTTCTCGCGCCTTAGCGCACATTCTAGGCGCATGTTTTATGATGTTGACATGTAACTTTTAGCGCCTTAGGGGTGTAACTTTATTGATGTTGGCATGTCATTTACTGTGCCAAAGGGTTTATAAAGGGGCGCATATTTTTGATGTTGACATGACATTTCTTGCGCCCAGTTCAAAAAGGCAATTTTTGGAATGTTGACACCCCAAAAACTGTGCCGCCTCTAAAGAAGCTAAAAATGGCTAAGTTCTTAAAACTTGATCTTCAAAAGGGAGTTTAAGGCCATTTTGAACGTTATCAGACTTCTTTAGGGGACCAAAATGAAATTTTGGTATGGTTATCTGCAAAATTTATAGCGGTCAAGGAGAATAAATGCGATTGGCATTTAAAGCTATTTTCGGCCTTGTGGGCCTATAGAAATTTGGTAAGAACACCTATGGGGAAACTCCATATTATTTAGTGTTTAGTTCTGAAGTGGTCTTACCACTTGAAGTTGAGATACCTAGTCTCTAAATATCATTACAAGGCATCTTAGGTGAAGAAGGATATCATGAGGCACGAATCGTTGAGCTAGAAACCCTCGATGAAGCTCATCTCAAATTTTAGAAATGACATAGTGTCTATGCTGACCAAATGAGCCGCCAATACAACAAGAAGGTGTATGAGTGTGAAATATTAGTAGGAGATCTGGTATTGAGACTTGATAGCTGGATAGATAAGAAAATTGACAAAGGAAGGAAATTCAGGCCCAAGTGGTTGGGCCCATATTGAGTCATGGAGGACTATAAGAATGGGGCATATCACTTGTGTACATTAGAGGGTGAAGAATTTGGCGAATCCATCAATTCACTTCACTTAAAATGTTACTACGCATGATCCATCTTCATTTTCACTTATTTACTCTATGCATCCACATTTACATTCATCATCTGCTAGATCATTTTGTAAATTTGTAATCAAAGAACTTATCTTTCAAGTAACTTTCAAAAACTTCTAAAAACATTGGAAAAACATTCAATCATACTTCTTCGAATATTCACCATATTATCATCAATATTTTTATCATGTTGACGGATTAAGATGCAATTTTACATTGAACCTACGAGGCATGCATACTTGGTTTTCTCGTATTTTTCTTCTAGCTTAGGTGTCTTTGCCTATAGTTTATTCTAGAAGTTTCTTAGTGTCACATCTTTCCCAAAAAATCTCTTCGATAACAAAGCATTTACGAAACATTTTAACTTGGATTGCTTGTTCACCTATCTCAGCCTTGGTGTTGAGCCCTCGCATCTTACATTGGTTGTTTGGGGTTGAGTCAAGGAAAAATTTTCCCTCCCAAAAGCACAATTTAAAGCCAAAGTCAAAAAAAGGTACAAGCCAAATCAAATAAATGCAAAAATATTTCATTTACAAATAAAATTGCACTTCCTTGCCCCACCAATCTTCGATGATGAGCCCACGCTTCTTGCTAGTAGCGTGAGGTTGGGAAAAGGAGGAAGTTCCCTTACTTGCCTATATCTTGTCCTTGGTGATGAGCCCATGCTTCTTACTAGTAGCATGGGGAAAGGTATAAGGGGTCTCTTCAAATAAGTTAGTAAGTTGTAAGAAATTCATTCAATAAAAAGTGATTTGAAATCTTAAATCCCAAAAAGTGAATTAGATGTGTATGTTCCAAAAGAGTTAAAACCTTAAAACTATATTTTTTCAATAAAGAGGCCATCTAGGGGTCTAATTCTAGATAAAATTGGAAGCAAATCACATTCTAGACTGTGTAGTAAACTATGTGTAGAGTTAGGTTATAGGTTTCTAATTAGATTTCTGTCAAAATCTTATCTTTCTCTCATCTCTTCCATTCATCAAAATCATACAACTCACATCCCTTTTGGCTCTTGGTGTTGATCCCTTGCATCTTACTAGTTGTGTGGAGTCAGAAGTGGAGTGGGTTCACTTTCTTATCATATCACATTCATCATAATTTGCCAAATAAATTAGACGTACCAAATATTGCTTGAAAACCTAAAGTTCGACATTACATTGTGCTTACATAAACATCTTATAAAACAAAATCACAAAAAGAAATCATTTTGTTATCATATTATCATCCATAGCATGCATCCAAAAACATATAAAACATTAGAAATTCTAAGCATCTAAGAGTACACAAGCGAAATAAACCATCAATGAGTCAACTCTTACGCAAGAATGAATGAAACAAAAAGAAGTATCTGTATATATATCCATAATAAGTCAAGTCTATATATAATGTCGTCACACTCTAGGTGTGGTCAAAATGCTCGCAATGAGCACAAAATAAAAAAAAATCATATATATGTCTTGTAAAATGACATCAAAGTAATAAAGGCCCATGGCCTATCCCTCCCTATGGGACCCCTAAGAAGGTGCATGACTAGGGCTCTGTATGGCTCTTATGGCATGAATGTGAGCCTCCATGCACTGAGTGATGAGAGTGACCATGTGATCTAGCACTAGTCTTGGCCCCACCACGAGAGTGACTTCGTCGTTATCGCATCTTAGCTAACCGGAATGCGGTGAGCTCGGTCCTCATCTCAAAAATGATCTTTGTGGCTTGCAAACCGGTGCAAAACATAAGGTGTGATGGTCGGCCTCTGATGAGGCGCCACATGCTTGTAAGCATCTCCTCTCTGGTCTTCCCCATGGGAATGAGAAACATGTCGACCAAGATTCGGCAAATAAAGTCTCGCCATCCATCAACAGTGGTACAAAGTAAAAGAAAACAATAGAAAGTTAGAAAACTATTAAAAAAAAAAAAAAATAAACACAACATGTAATTCACTAACAATTCTAAGTAATAGAGTCGAGAGAAGAGTATCTACATACTTGGATCTCCTGGCACCTAGGAAGGGTCGGATGGTGCAATTGGTGGTGGTGGATCCGCTACAGGCACCTATTGAGCCTCACCCTCTCTTGAGGTGATGTGTTGGTCCATCACGGACTGCTCATCGCCGCCTCCCTCATTAGAAAGTGGCTCCTCATAAACAAGATTCCCTTCTCCGCCTCTTGCCTCTCTCTTCTCTCTTTGTAATGGATATTTCCTCTGTGACCTACCACTCTGTTTCATTATCCCCCTCATTATCATGAACAATAACCTCTCAAACCTCCTCACTAGTCTCCTCACCGGTCTTGCCCTCAATCTATCTCTGTAGTTGTGTGGGCCTCCTCCTCCTCCTCCTCCCGTTGTGAGCGGGTGCGGCCTCAATTTGGAGGAGGGATATTGGTGCTCTGGGAACTGGGATAACCTTCACATTAATAGGTACCTAGGGTGTAACAATTGTCCAACCATGCAGGCCCTTAGGGCCTCCATGAGCCTCTCTACGATGCTATGGTAAATAATGGGAATGACACAAAGTGCATTGTCATATGGAAACCCAAACTGCTAAGGGACTCTGTCAATAGGGTGGACCTCCACCCTAGCCATCCTATCTACTAACTGTGTCACACTGCCACAAGAAATCAATATAGTCCCATCATCACCCCATAACCCAATCATATCCTGGTATGGCCTCACAATGAAGTCATCATGGTTAGTGTCATCTATGGTCAGTGTAGCAAAAAGATGATGCGCCCCTCTAAGAGGGGCCATGATTGTCCACCTCACAACTTCACGATAGCCCCGGATTTGATATCTCAACTTCCCTCTAATAGGGGATAACCCTCTCAGTAGACCCAACTCATAACTAGTGTAGGGTGGATCTAGGACTTCCCCTGTATGTGAAAACAAGGTATAAGTCATGATATGTGGCTCAAATAATGTCCAAACCCCAAATGTAGATCCTCCCATACTACTTAATAGCCTAAATAATGGGAGCCAAATAGTACAAGAGCTTGTCCCCACCCTTGTCTCCCACCAAACACGAAGCCAAAATACCTATGATGGCCTTGCGTAGGAGGTGGGGATAAGTGTGGAGGAAACTGAAACTAACTGCATGCCCTACTTGGCACCTGTATTGGGCACCCCATCATCTCCCATGTATGTTGCCCAACTCCTAGATAAGGCGGTCGATCCCACATTATCTAATGTCAATCATTTGTCGATCATAGGAACACCCAAAATCTTGTGAACATCCTCGAGAGTGATGGTCCACTCTCCCCTAACACCAGGAAACTAGAAAGTGTTCCGGTCAACATCCTAGTAGCTCAGTAAATCACACAATAAATGAATGGATGGTGCTATTAACGCGTAAATGTGAAATCCCCATATGTCGACTTTATATAACAAATCCCTCTCTTCTGGGACAAGCTGATCAATAATCCTAGAATCCACTTGCACTCTGGCTCGACTCCACCGAATGTAGGAATCCTTCTGCGTGCACAAAAACAAGGAAAAGAGAAAGTTAATAACATGATTCAACACATAATCTCATAAAAAACAATACAAAATAACTTAAAATAAAAAAATTAGTCTAAGTTGGTCAAAACAAGCTTCTGTCTTGATAATTATGCAACCGATGCCCTATACGGAGCGGTGGTTGTAACTGCCCACCTGCGTGGGGTGGCGATCATGTCTAGAACAAAAAGACGTCCCCCATGACCCACAAACTAAAAAAATACAAAAATTGATCATTTTAGACAAAATAAAAGATAAACCCACCTAGATGACCCCTAGGGAACATTTTAACTAAAATATTTGTGAAAATAACCCCCCCTAGGTGTAGATTTTTCAATTTTTCACATTTTAGGTTTAAAATAAACAAATGTAAAATACTAACCTTTCTCTTAGCTGCTGGATCTATCACTCGTGGGGCCATGATCACGACATCGCACTCTTCGATTTGATTATATCCTTGCTCAAAACGGTCACAAGTAGTCCAAAGCTCTAAATTCTCTATGAGGGAAAGTACAAATGAATTTGAAAATGATGGTTTTAGATATATATACAGCTTTTTTTAATTTCTATTTTGAGTGTATGCACTTTGCAGGGATGGAGCACTAACATAGGTATGTTTCTATCCCCACAGATATGGTAAGTCCTCTTGTTGTTTTAGTTTTAGTATGTTTTGTCGATTTTATATCTATATGCACTTGAGTCTTGTTTTAATTTTGCAAGTAGTGGGAGCTTGGATGGTGTCACTTCAACACACAGGCATGTCAAGTATAACTTCTAACTCCCCATTTTGGGAACGCCATACTTGGACTCTACATTTACGCCTCTTCATGGCTAAAACAATTCTTCGAGGGGGAAATATGTACACACCCAAATTTGCATGTGCTACATTGTTGGAAATGGTTCAAAAGTCCCCAATGATGATTCATGTCTTTTCCAAAGTTGTTCAAGCCCCTTTATGTCTTTGCAGTTCATATTTGTAGCTTAGATTACCTTACTTAGCCATTTCTACTTTTCTGTGGCTTTCTGCATCGTTTTCCCTTAAGTTTTGGCCTTGAGTTACACAACCGCCGCCATGCTTGAGTGACGGTTGCTCGATCGCCGCTCTACTTGGGCGGTGGTTACATAATTGTCACCTTGTGTAGACCGACGAGTTCCTTACAAATGGCTAAGACTTCCCAGGTGTGATTTGGACGCGTGTTAATTCACTTAAGTTCACCTATAGCGCACGTTTCTTGGTCAATTTGGTTGATTTTAAGCTTGATTGATTTGTATCAACCTCCTCTTCCACTTTTAATTGTTGATTGAGAGTTAAACTACCCCTCCTTGTTGTGATGTGGCATCCCATTGCTTCCAAATGGCTTAGACCATTTCCCAACCTATGTTCTATAAAACCAACGCTTCTTCTAAAGCAAATGGCTAGAGAGTTTTATTGTGATTGTATTGTTATGCTGCTAAAATCTTGCTAGAGACTGCATAACAAACATTGTTATCTTGCATTGTTGTTCTTCTACCTGCATTGTTACCAGACCACTTGCAAGCCACCATTGCTCAGTGCCTTCTTCTTTACTTCTTCTGCATTCCCAACTTCTTGGACTCACGTGAACATTGAATATTGGAAAAGATAACTAAGGGGACACAAGAGCAAACCACAGCTGGGTTTTCCTCAAGCATTGCAAATTCTAGGTTGGGGTTGTAATTGGATTTTTCCTTATTTATTTTGAATATGTATGCACATTACTCACTAGAGTAACAAATCATTTCCATTTCAATTGTTGCAATAGATAGATCATTTCTTGTAGCTTTTATTTTTCAGGTCATACACTACCCCAAAAAGACCATTAGAATACATGATTGGACCATATGTCATTTTAGATCCCAATATAGAGATGCCACTTTCCTTGATAATATTTTATATGCAATTGAATCCCTAAAATTTAAAGATCCATAAGTTTTTAGATAGTGAACTCCAATTGGAACATTTTGGGTCTCATTGAAGAGATATTAAAGATATATTTCATTTAGGATCACCTTTAGATCAAATGGTTTCACATTGAGTGTTTAGTATGTTCTAAAGTCATTATGGACTATTTTATTTTATATATGTGTTTCAAAAACTCAAGCCCCACATTTGATATTTTAAACATCTTGATTTAACCTAAATGGTTAATATCTTATAGGGGTAGTAACCGATGGTAGATTATCCTAATCAATTAGTTTCCAAAGCTAATTGCAGCAATATCAAGAATAACCATTAAGAAATGATAAAAAATGATAAGTAATAATAGATAAAACATTTCAATCGAGAGAGAAGATGACTTAGTTGATATCTTGTTCTGTGTGATGATCTAGGATGGTCGATGACTAAAGTAGGATGGAAATAACCTAAGCGAGCCTTATTGTTAAAATTGTGTCTAGAACTACTACACAAACCAAAGAAAATGGCATGGACCACGAGTGTACCCCCATTATGGACCTTTCTATATGCTCTTGTCCCTTCAAATATTCCACTCTTAATACTTTCTAGGTTTGTATATTATCTTCTAATATGCTCTTGTATGGAATCTGGACCTTCTAAATTGTGTGATGCTCATTGTGCGATTAATTGATCCTTCGTATTCCTAGCTAGCCAAGAATTCATGTATCAGTGAAACATTAGGTGCATTGTGGGCATGCCCGTACACCACTAATGTCATCACTACTTTGAAGAGGGCTCAAACCTCACATCATTCTCGCCTAGCATGTGATCTCTAGAATGTATGTAACCAAATAGATAACCATGATCTTGCAACAATGAAATTGTACTTACACTTTTCCCTCACTTGACTTGGAATGATGATATGTTCCTTATATTTGCATATTTGAGTGGATGAATACCCTAGAAGAAATATGTAAAGTATATGAAGCTCAAGGGAGTCTTGGAATGGCTTTACTTATGATTTCTCTTAGTGTATGTTCATTAGGATCTTTGGGTGTCAAGTGTGCATGATCTCCTCTTTGATAAGAGATGAATAACTAGCTTATATATGTGTTCTGGATTTGGAAAACTAGAAGTGTCCCAAAGGAATTTGAATTAAGAAAATTGTCATTGGAGGAAAAGTTACCAAAGTGTATGAGAAGGGCCATAGAGTATAGACATAATGGCCCTATTTGGGGGCTTTGGTCTAGGATGCATGTGTTAATTAATGCTTTGAAAATTAGGATTGTATTGTGTGAGGGTTTAGCCTAATTTTATGGACTAATATGACCATTGTGTGAATAAATGAGTTGTGTGTGCAAGCAAGAATGAATGGGATATAGTTAAGGATAACATGATTGACCAAGTTGGACAAGTGTGGACTAGTGCAAAGGTGTTGTACAATTTGTGTTGTTGCAAGACATGAATTACTAAAATGAGTGTCTATATTCCCCCCTTTAAGTATGAAATTAAAAATTGTGTGCTTAAAGGAAAGGTTACTTGAGTGTGTAGACACACTTTATCTTCGCTCGGATCTCCTTGTGTTTGTCTTTAGGAATTTATCTTTGTTCCATTTGTGTTTGTTTTTCCAAGATGAGTACCTGCAGAGAAAAGTGTATTCAATATCCATAATATATAAAATCAAACTTTAACTTGAAATTTTAAACTTGATGTGAAAATAGAAATATGTAAATTGAAAAGAAAAACAAAGGAAAGTGTACACTAATTGTTTTTTGAGAGAGGGGGAGAGAGTACTCCCACTACCCTTACTTATGGAGATTTGTTGAACTTTATACCAGATTTTGTTGGAAGGACTTGGGGTGATCAATCCCCAAGTGGAATGTGTCAAAGAGAATAGAAAGAAGTGCAAATATACCCTGTAGGGTGAAGATAATTGTATGGGAGTGTTCTAGTTATTCTACATCCCTTCACTAAAATATGAGCAATGGGAAGTCAAGCCTACGAGGATAACAATCACCTCGACACTTCCCAAGACCCACAGATAAGTACCACTATAGATGAACATGAACCCAATTGATTTGCAAATGATGACATAATGTATCGAGGTAATGCTAGCTTGCACCAAACTTTCAAGATGATCAAAATTTCAAATAACCAACAATCATGCCCTTGTCAAAAATAATTTTATGACTGTACAAAAACAACAAACATATGTTTTCCGTAAGGCTTACTTATTTTAGAAGTAATCAAGATCTCTAGTTTTATAGTATCTTGAGTTTCTTGAGCCAATTGGTAGGATTTTTATTTTCTAGTAATTTGCAAATAGGGTTTCATAAATTTTTCTTTAGGGGAAACATTATTTCAATGAGGAAGAAACTCAAAATATTCCTAAAATTTTGAGGGTAGTGGGCATGTAGTGGGGTAAATCCTCTATGTTTTTCATTTGAATTATAAAAAGGAGCTTTGAAGCAGGTGGTATGGACATCCACCAAAGAAAATTTGTTATAGAGAAAGGAATTTTGTCGGATGTTTTTTGTTGCAAATGTGTTGGTAGATATAATAGGGATCCATTGTAGAAAAAGGGATCTATGTTTTACTAGAAAACCAAATTTTATATTTTTCTTGTTTCCACAAAATTATCTGTGATAAGAATATTTTTTATTTTGTAGATAAACCTTATTTATTAGTATAAAAAAATAAAAGTTATATGTTATTAAAATAGAAGTTTGTATACACTACATATTGCATTGTAGAAATATGTTTATAGTCTTTGCAAATTGAATTTGAAACACAGTGCATTAGTGATACTCAACATCCATTTATGCTTTAAATTTTTGTAGTCCAACAATTTTGGTGAAACTCTCATTGAGATGAAAGTTTTCATTCTAAGTAAATTGAGAAAGTTATGGAAGTTCAAATACATCCCCTTCTCCTATGACCTTGCGATCTCTTTCGGGGTATTGTGATGGTTGGGCACTTGCGACAAGTAATTCAAAAGTTGTTGGATGTGATGGTGAATGTTTAACTTGTCGTAGAAGTGAGTGTGAACTCCTGTGATACCAATGTCCACATAGACCTTCATGAAACCAAACAAAATATGATACAAATAAGTTCATGCCCTTCGATAGGGTGGACATGGAAGCTCTAGTTACATAATTATTTGACCTCCTTTTTAAAGCCATCAAAGTATATTGGGAAGTGGATTTTTGTCAAATGTTGTGGTTGTAAATGCCTAGCAGATATGTGTACAAAATGTGGAAGCACACATAAGGCACGTGAACTTTGAAAAAAATTCAAAGGGACGTGGTCTCATGGAATGCCCTAATTGTAGAAAATGCACAAAATGGATTCTACTGAGGATGATCTCAAACTCATTGAAGTAATGAAGCACTCTAGAACATACTCTGACCATGTAAGCTTCATTTTCGTTTTATTAGCATGAAACCATGTAGGGTTAATGGGTGAGTGAGAAGAACTAGAGGTTATCCAATTATCTCATGCATACACTCTAAAATATAAAACTATAGAATAGGAAATAAATGTAAGTACGTTATAGTCTATGATTCCTTATAATTAGTGGGTGTGTCGTGTGAGGAAAATAAAATACCATATTACCTAGTTATGTTTTTTAGTATGTTATAAAAAAGTTATATTAACCTATTGGGTTCAAATTCCATTGTGCTACCATTCCTTCCCCTATGAGTGGTTGTATTGGGTTTCACACTTCACAATTACTTATGTAGATGCTCTTAAGATTTTAACTTTTATGAATGTATCTCACTTTATTTCTCTTTTATTATCACATTTCAAACCTCGTTGATTTTGTTGTCTTAATTCCTCCAATATCTTTCCATGTAGCTTTGCAAGATGGATCCACCCAAATCCACCGATAGTTATCACAAAGATAGCCCGTTAGGGCCAACCAATTGGAAGGGTAGCTCAACCAAAAATTAGGTATAAGCTGGTGCTCATTTTTCAATACATGATAAATGGTTTTATAAATATTATGTTCATGATTTTTTTTTGTAAACTTATGCGTGCAATAATTTTTCATGCCATAGATTTAGATATTAACGGTTTTTAATTGGTTATCTTGCTTGCTTTCATCTTATTTTCCACATCATTTGAATCATCATGGTATGGATCTCTTTCTTATGTGTTTCTTTATAAAACATGTTTTTCTATTTTGAAGTATTTTCAGTGTTTTTGTGTTTACATTTTTTTATTGTATAAATTCAACACATATATTATTAAAACATATAATAATGTAAACACTAATATATCTATTTAAACCTTATCTAAAACACTATTTACGTTAGTTCTTGGGGAACTAAATATGTCGCATTCTCCCATTCTCATAAAGACAAACAAATAATGACTACATTGTCCAAGAAATTCCATATCACCCACCGTATAACACTTTGTATTTCCACGGAAACATTGTATTTGCATCCCATCCAACATTTCTCGCACCTCAAATGCAATTGTCAATAGGTGAGATTTTCTCAATTGTAGATAAGAATTTCAAAATTACCCTAGAATAGTCATAGTCGTCTCATCTTCCAATTCCAAAGGGAGTATCTGCAATAGCTTGTGTTGGAAGCAATAGAAAGGCAAATGGTGTCTAGATACCTCCTATGGGGGCGATGGGAACACTCGTGCCCTACAATTGTTGACTTGAAGACCCTCCATCCTCATTCATTGCAAATCGACAAAACTGTGCGTCAACGTGGGCATCGTTCACGATCATCAAAAACGTGCGCCGCCATTATCGTAGACTAAATGCAGTTTCACTTTCACAAGGTTAAGTAGACAAACAATCAACTTCATTTACCTTACTTAACCATTACCAGTGAAAAAGAAGAAGAAAAAATCAATACAGTCACAAGACTCCCAAGTGGAAAAAATATCTGCATAACAACTTCACAGATTCAAAGACTTTCAGATTTCTTACAAGTTCTAGAAAGTCGCGATACGATTTGTGTGCAATCTGAATGGTAGAATTTAGTGGGATTCCAATCACAAATTAATTGACGCCACACAATCTGAGAGGCTGTGTGTGTGCAGGTCGCCTACGCTGACGCCGTCAATGCGCACGTCTCTTTACGCTGATGCCTCTAAAGTCTACGTTGAATAGTAATTTGGATCGCAGCCGTCGGATCTGCTGTGCCAACGGCGGATTTAATGGCGCGTTGAATCAGCGTTCTCGCCTTGACAACTCGTCACCTAATGCATTTGCGCCACGTCACCCCGGAAGAGACCAGGAAATTGGTCTGGCACGGCGTGGAGCCTTTTTATTCACCGCCTCCGCGTCTTTGCTCAATCTTCAAATCCAAAGAAAAATTAGTCTTTTCGGATCCGACGCCTTCTTTTTCTTTGGTCTAAAAGTACCCAATTTTGTTTCCAATCGAGATCTGGTTTTCTGAGGTGTTTATACGGGGGAAAAGCTTCTGGTGGAAAGATTTGGCGAAGATAATTGTAGTTTGAGAGGGGCTCGTCAAATGGGCGGTTTGAGCGATATGAAAAGTGGGAGGTTTGATAGGCTTATGGGGATTGATCTATCTGTTAAACTGGAACAGGAATCCTCTGTTAATCCCCATGGGGATGATGCTGCTCATAATAATATGATTGAAAAAGATTTCTTTTCTTCCCAAGATGGTACCGGCCGCTTGAGTTTCAGGCTATTGCCCAATGATAATGAGGCCAAGGGCTACAAAGCCCAAGAGTTAATGACATCAGATGATGATGATGATGATGCTGCTGCTGCTCATGGTCGCCCACCTAAAAATGTCTCGGTAAGGAATTCTGAGGACTTATGTTATGTTAAGTATTAGGATTGGTTAGAATTAGGGCTGGGATTGGGTCTGAGCAGTTTGTTTGAACTCTGTCTATGGCTTTTTGCAGACTGGATTGCAGCTGGTGAGCTTGCAACGAAACACTGCAAGTGATCGATCCACTGTGGAAGATTGTGCGTCTCCCACCCATTCTCCCCAGTCTTCTGATCGAGATTCCATGGATCCCCATCCTAAGAATGAGGTATTTTACAATTTTTCTTATTTTTAAAGCTATTTTCAATCTAACTACTTAGGATCTAGGGAGTGATTCTTTCCATCCATCTTTTTCTATACGTTTTTAATCAAAACAATGTTACAGGCCATTTATTATAATATACATACCAGAGGATCAGAATCATTTTCCATCTTACTTTTAAGATTTTTGTTGTATGATTATCTTGTTTTTTCCCCCAATTTCTAAAAGCTTCGATCTCTCTTCTTGGCTAGAGTATAAATTTGTCGTACTTTTTAAATCCTTTCTGACGGTACTTTTGGTGGTTAATACAGGTTGGGGTACTTCAGAGGAGTTGGCACGTATGAATGAGGAAAATCAGAAATTGAAATACATGTTGAACCATATAACCAACAACTACACTAATTTGCAAATGCATCTCACGTCTCTGATGCACCAGTCCCGTCAATCTCATAATACACATCCTGAACAGGTGAGATATCCATAGATAAATTCTTATGATATAGTGATAAATCCATTAAGATTTATTGATTATGAATTGCATTCACATCTGTATTGAAAGGTGAATGAAAACTTAAGATGTTAGGAGAATTTATGCTATCCTACCATACCATTCAATTTTTCATTGATTCCGCGCATGCCCATGTCTCACAATTCTTCTGGTTTACATAGATAACATCCCAGAAAGAAGAACAAAAGGTGGAAATCCCGGCAGAAAACGAATTTTTGCTTCAGAAGCAGTTTCTAGAAACTCAAGATCCATCAACAAAGCGTGGTCGTGAAGATTCTCATATGTCTGAAGACAATGATGAAGGGGCATCCAAGTCTGTTAGGATGCTGGATCATATGGATAATATGAAGTCCACCCATAATCATAAAAACCATGACTCAAGTTTGAAAGGTTTGTTCAATTGCCATCTAAATTCCCTTGGAGCTACAAAAATTATTAATTTTTCATTGCTGTGCTGTAAAATATAATACTAAAAGAGATTTGGGTGCAAACAGGCAATGAAACTCCAGACCGCACTGCTTCTCCTGCTCATTCCCTGAGTAGTCATGAAAATGAATTGCACACAGATACAACGGAAGGCAGCTTGGAAAGGAGGCCCTCCGGATGGGTGCCCAACAAGATGCAAAAGATTGTAGATCAAAGTGAGGCGACTATAAGAAAGGCCCGGGTTTCTGTCAGGGCTAGAACCGAATCGCCCATGGTATGTCACTATATTTGAATCAACCTGAACTGTGTATGCATCTTATACTGTATCACTGTGTGTCACTGTAACTCAAAATGACTGTATAATTATCAAATGACACAAAAAAATAATAGTTTATATGAAGATAGTTGCATGGAAATTTTGTATGCATAATTTGTTTTGAGACGCTGTGCATGAGAAATAAAATAACCTCTGAACTTAAACATCGCCTTCAACAGTTCACTATGAATTTACTATAAATTAATGTGGGGCAAATATATCTGAAAAACTAAGTTTTATTGAAAGTTCAACTTTCCCATCATAAAACTGGACCCATCTTCAAGAACAAGATTTGGAAGTCAAAAGTTTCTCAAATTTCTTGCAGCTAAAATCACATATAAAAGTGCTAAATATAGGAGGTCTTTAACCAATCATATTGCATTAGCATAGACGCTACAGTGTCTTTGATGGAGTATTTTTATAGTACATAAATTCATCCCTTGATTTCTGATGCAACCTGACTTGTTTGTTTCAGATAAGTGATGGTTGTCAATGGAGGAAATATGGACAAAAGATGGCCAAGGGAAACCCATGCCCGAGAGCTTATTACAGATGCACCATGTCTGCAGGCTGCCCAGTGAGAAAACAAGTGCAACGCTTGGCGGAAGACAGATCCATTCTGATCACAACTTACGAAGGAAATCACAACCATCCACTTCCTCCAGCAGCCACTGCCATGGCATCCACCACTTCTGCGGCTGCTTCCATGCTTCTCTCTGGCTCCTCCACTTCCTCTCATAATGTCGGACTCACCGCTGCAACTCTCATGGCCGGTGGTCTCATGCCTTGCAATCCCACCGCAGGCGCCACTGCCAGCATTTCAGCTTCCGCTCCATTTCCCACCATTACATTGGATCTTACACAAAACCCGAACCAGCTTCCACCAGGTCACATGGGGTTTCATCCCAGGGCCATGCAGGCATTGCCCTTCGGAGGAGGTCTAGGAATTCCAGCACCACAATTCTTTGGCGGCACAGTGTTACCTCAGGGATATGGACAACAACCCATTTACAACAACAACAACAGCAACAACTCCATGTTTGCCCCTCTGGCGGGGCAGCAACAACAACAACTGAGAGGAATCCCAATGCCCATGGGAATGGTTCCCAACACAGAAGGAGGAGTGACAGCAGCAACACCATTGAGGTTCATCAATGGTGGACAAGGACAACCAACTCCATCTTCACTGGCAGACACAGTGAGTGCCATTACAGCTGATCCCAACTTCACCACAGCCATTGCAGCCGCCATCTCCTCTCTCCTCAACAACAATGCCAATGCCAATCCCAGTGCCAACTATTCTCAGCAGCCTGCACCTCTTGCAGCCAGAAATGACCACCAACAATAATCTCAGATAGTTTGCAAAATTTTAAAATGTATCTTGTTCTCTTTTGATCCTGTGGAAGTGATATTTTTGAAGGGTGATGCACAGTTTTACAGCAGATTCACACTTAAAGATGATTATGTACAGTTGCTCTCGTTTTATATATACACTGCACATATAAAACAATTGTAGCATGTATATGGAAGCTGTATATACCACACTGCACAGTATACTACCTACTGTATTGACCGATCAGCAATATTATATTATCGAATCACACTTGAGAGAGGCGTTTTACAAAGAAAAAGACATGATTTTGTTATTATAAGATTGTATCAGTGAAGTTGTGACGCGAGTGGATTTATATAAAGGCCAAACTGAATGCATCACGTACCTATCTTGATTGTTGAACTCTACATTCTCATATTCTTCCTTGTTTGGTAGGTTAGCTCCAGTTGGTTATGGGGTTTTAGTAACGTAAGCTGCTAAAACACACTTTTTCTTTCTCTTTTTGTTGGCTTGTTAATTTTCTTTTCTTTTCACTTTTTTGAAATAGGTGCAAAATGGCCAAAATGACTTGAGAGTAGATGTGTATAGGACATTATCAAAGATACAAATTTAAGTGTAATTGAACAACTAGATTTTACAAGAAGGGTTCTTTGAAATAATGAAAATTTGAGTAGAAAGATTTTTAATTATATATATATATATATATATTAAAAAAATTAGATGTTGTTATTACTAATTGTTATGATGGGATGCATTTATATTTTAGATTTAGTATCTATATAATATTATTATTAAATTCGAATGAAGGGTATCTTTTATAGCTTGATTTTAATATTTATAATATGTTAGTTTTTATTACATACCATCTTATTTTAACATGGAATTATTACCATTATTCCCAAGATGGTTGTTGTAAGACCAATTTCCCCTTTTACGGTGGCAATGTTCGAAGGAGAGTATCATAATGCGTATACCTCGTGTTCTTACAAGTATTATTATTGCAATAATTTTATCATTGTTTTGCATATATGGATCATTAGTTGATATTAGAATTTTACTTCAACATTTTTTCATTATGTTGAGCCTCATATTGTCGTCACTTACCTTAGATCTTCCTTATAACTTTGAATTTATGATCTTTGGGTTAATAATTCAATTAAAAATACTTAAAAACCTACAATATGAGTATCTATTTTCTCTTGAATGACTTCAAGTACTCCTAGAATCTAAAAATATTGTTTAGGATTTTCTATGTAGTACACTATTAGGCTGATGCTAATGTCCTGAAACCTGTATCGATTGTGACCCATGGTATATTCTTTAATCCTTCAATTCTTTCAATAGTTGGTTCTTTTAAGCATATCTTTTTGGCTGAATTTTACCCCTTTTCATGATCTTCTCATGCACCAATAAGGGTTTAATTTGAGATCAAGAAGTCTATGAGGCCAATTCATTCTATTCTATGTTTCAATAACAAGTACTTGATTTGATATTGAACATTAAATGTCTAATTCTACTCTTAATGACATTTACTGGAGATTTAAAAGAATTTATCTAGTTTTCGTGCTTGTACCAAAAGGAGGTGTAGTAAAAATTTATGTAGTTTTCTTGTGTTCCTTAAGGAGTTTGACATCCTAAAATTTGAACAACAAGCATCTCTACATTGAAGGAAGTAAAATCGGTGTCTCTAAGAGTGTGCGCACTTTTGATCCACATTTTAGAACCTTGATATCTAAATTATCGTATAGGCTACATGTGTACTTGAATGTGTTACTGAGTTCACAACTATTCATAATGTGTAGTGTTATTCATGTCTTAGCGGGGTTATCCATATATATTTTATATACATAATTTGTTTTTAAAAAAATTAGGTGACTACTACGCAAGGGAATTCCTTCCCTCAAAAGAGGGGTCATGTGTGGGCTTGTTTAGAAGTTCACATAGATTTTTGGCTAGCTACACAGATCTAGTAATAATAGTGACATTTCACACATATTAAGATCATAATACAATCCATGTTACAAGGGTTTTTCAAAATCGTTATCACATGGTGTAGGTTTTACAAGGTTAATCAATGGAGAATAAATGGTGTTACCAAGAGGTTTATAGTAGTTGTTTTCACATGCACAAAGTTCACAATATTAATCAGCCAAAGAATTATAGTCACATGATCGGGAAATATCAAACGACATGAGGGTTTTCATTAATTTTATAATATACTGGTTAATTGTTTACACCCCAATTGAATTAATTTTATGGAATTGCACAACAATAAAGAGAAAACACGAGTTTGTAATAGGGGATTATTATGATCTAAATAATTCAACATTAACCATACATAACCATAATAATGTATTAATACTTGTAAGGATTGATAAATGACAAACAATAGCTTAAATGCATAAGAAGATATGAAGAATTAGTTGCATAGGTTAGAACAAAGAAGATATGGATGAACAAACAAGTGGAAAATGTAAATTTGAAACTGAAGATGGTTCGTTGCAAGTTTTGTAATTGGAAATTGAGCAAGGGTAGGACCGTACAAATGTTTTACGGTCCGGACTAGGAATTTCACGGTCTTGAATGAAATTATCTATGGTTTTGGACTCTTTCATAGTTGGGATCTAAAACTTCTTATGTGTTTCGCTTTCTGGAAATGCCCTATGTTGTATGTCTCGCTTATTCACACAACTTTGGGAGTAACTATAATAACATGAAACAAAGTGGAAACCCTGAAACCTGTAATACCCTTCATCGAGCATTAACAAATCAAAAGGAGAAATCATGTGCATGGTGAGGCTATACTACCCTTGGTGATCAACCCAAACGAACTACTAGTCCAAGTTCTACTCTAGTGCTCTTGTATGGGATCAAGCTCCATATAGTTCTCCAAGGTGTCAAGTGCAAGTGTGAGTGTGATCTAAGACAATCCCAAATAGGTTCCCCCTGTGTCTCTTGACACAAGATATCGATATATTGTATGTTATAGAATGTACCCAACGTGATAGTAGTTTGATGTGGTATTCTTCAAGTGTGTGTGACATAACTCTTTGTTCCTTAAAACCCTCTTACAATTCTTGGAGTGACTTTACTCTTGTTAAGACATGGCTATATATCCCTTTCATGCTTGCAAATAGAGGAATTTAGACTCTTTGACCTTTTTGAGTGCTTCAGGACTATAACAGGGATTGCTCTAATTGATGTGCAACTAATTTGGGTAGATTTTAGATAGTCATGAGTGCTTTTAGAATGATATTTACAATAGGATCTTGTAAGAGTGTCAAGTAAGTTATAAAGTGATATTGAGTTACTTATATAGTTATTCATAGGTGAAATATCCTAATAAGGTTGCCCTTAGGAAGATGAAACAATATAATATAGATATTAAAATTAAAAACATAGAAATAAAATGTGAAAGGCTAGGATTGTACAAGTTGATTAGGACCGGATTCCACATCCCAACCAAATTTTATGGTCCTAGAAAAAAGAGATGTGAAGCAAAACAAAAATTTGTGGCTTAATGTACATGACTAGTTTACTTCTTTGATTAAATAATATTTTATGAATTAACAACAAAGCAAAGTGTAAAGATGAGAAAATTATGAAAGAGCTAGAGAGATATATTTATTGGATTATGAATGTGAGAATTTGTCTTAGCAAGGGAACATAACCAAACTTGGCATTGTAAAAGGATAAGTTACCAAATTTTAGTTTCTACATTCCCCTCCCCCTCTTTAAGTGTGTAATTAAAAATTGCATGCTTAAAGGAAAAACATACTTGAGTGTGCACATACACTTTGTCTTCACTCAAAAATTGTTCTTTAATGTGTTGGTGTTGGCATGCTCCATATTGAAACCTACAACATAGAGTATGGTAAATGTATATGATAGAAACTAAATTGTAATTCAAAGTATAGATAATTCTTGTAACTTTGAGCTTGCATAAAGTAAAGGATATACAAAATATGGAAGTAACACACTTGTTCGTTCTTCAAATGGAGGAGTTATCATCCTTGTTTTACTATGGATATTTGGAATTATTATTAAGATGTTGGAGTATTGGGGATGATTAGTCCCCAATTGAGTTGAAGAAGAAACTAGAGTATTGGGTACGTGTAACCCAACACCAAAGAAAGAGAGAGGGATCAAAGTACCCATTTTGAAACTTGTAAGAGAAGAGGAAGGATAGCCTACACGAGAACTTAGTTGTTTCGATACATTCCTTTTATAAAATTTTGATAGAATAAGAAGGATAACCTATAAATAAATTAGCCACCTGTGATACCTTCCACAACCCTATAGACCACACCACTATAGATAGATCTAGGTTCAAATTTGTACCTATTGTAATTGCTAAGTAAGATAAAGCCACCAAAAATAAATGGATATACCATTCCCCATAATGTGGTGTCTTGTTGAAACTAAGTGTATATGTTCTAGAATGTCACAGGGGAGAAAGAGGCCCATGCCCCTAAAACCTTGGGGTAAGTACACCAAAATGGTAGGCCAAAACGTGGGAAAAAAACTCAAAATTAGCTAAAATGTGTACGTGTTTTTAAATAATGTGTACGTGTTATTATTTTTCAGGTTTGGTAATTTACAAACCTAAAACACATACGTGTTATAACGTGTACGTGTTTTTAGTGTTATGAATTTTGGAAGGGGGAAGGGGAAGGGGGCATATTTACTAAAATAAATGTTAAGTATAAGAAATTAGGGTCACTCTGCACCTAATGGAACTAGTCCCATAGCTCCAATAATTATAATCTAGAAGATAGTTTTTCAAAATCTAATTTGGTCAAGTACTTACTCATTTTTAGGATTTCAAAGAAGGACCTAAATCTTTCAAGGCAAAAATATTATACTTGGTCTTTGTTTTGGGAAAACATATAGTCGTTTTGTAGGTTTTTGACCTTTTGGATTGGTTTCTAACATTTATAGGAGTTTTGGATGTGTCAAAATTAAATTTTACAAACTACACAACACCCAAAGATAATGACACTTGCTTGAGTATATGGACTCATGATTTTCCCCATGAGTGTGGAGTTGAAGCCTTAATTTCATCTTGGAAGAAGGGTAGCATCATATTAGGGATGAGTACATACTTTACAAGCCGAAACTATCTAATCAACTATATAAATAGGTCTAATAGGTGAAGTGGATCTTAGCTATCTCACCACACTAATCCATGCATTCATCTCGGGAGGGATCCATAGATATTTTCCATATGAGATGAGGGATTGATGATGAATAAACATACTCAAACCCAAAAAATGACACTCTTTCTCGAGAGATATTTCAGGTAAATAGAATATAGGGATCCCACACCATATCTATATACATGGGTGTTTACCCCATATCTATATTGAGGATAGGGGTGGGGAATAATGAGTAAATATAGGGGTGCATACATTTGGGCTAAACACTAGATAGAGAGAGAAGGGTGTGGGAGTTCCAACTGACTATATAAAATACATAACCACCCTCCCTCAATTATTTCAATTGATCATAGGTATGTTAGGGATAACAAGTTGATGAATCATAAGAGATTTTATCAATGGAGTTGTTTTGCACCATATGAGGAGAGGAAGGGGATGAACACAAGTGCTATATCAATTGGTTCACTATACTTATCCATATAGAGATAGGGGCCCTACCACTTCTCAAATTAGTACCAAGTTTTAAATTTGGTCCACAATTCAATTTAGTGACCACAAATCAACTCTATGATGTTTGTCTGCTTCTTACTAAAATGAGATCCTCACTTTGTAGATAGAGGATTGGTCCCTGAATGGGATTCATGTCCTATGGCCAAAATGAGGTGATTTCAATGTGCCTCCTCCTTGAGGTGTGATCACACTACTAGGTGTTGAATGAGTGTTTAAGAACACTACCAAGTGAATGAAATCAAGTGAATTGAGATGATTTCTCATTCTTGGAAATAAGGTACTCCATATGAAGATCATCCCCTCACCTTTCCTGGCTCTAAAATCCTCCTTTCATGGAATCAACTTCATGATTCTCATACATGTATTTTCTCATGTCTTTCATGGAGATATATGATTCCTTAATACTTCACACATGATGGTCTTGGATACCTCAGTGGCATGAATAACTCATTTTGGCTTGTTCCTTGGAGAGATTTGGGTACAATGATAGGGTCATGATATGATGATCATCAAGTCACTCCTTGAGCTTAAAATTTCACCTTTTAACATGATTAATCCTTCATAAGTAACTTTCTTGGCCAAGATGCACCTGGGTGGAAGCATTCTTATGGTACTGGACACCTTTTTGCTCAAGTCACTCCTAATGGAAATGGGTTTCCTCCTCCAAATAGGGGGATGAATCCTTGAATGAAAATTGAGGATGATTTACATGTTATTGACCTCCATACTTCACTAAAACACTGCAAATCACATTTTATGATCAATGAAACTATTCTAAAAATCTAATTCTACCTACAATTAAAAATTTAGGTCCTATTTCATTTTAAAATGAAAGGGGAAGCTGAAAAGTTTTGAAGTACCTCAATATGTATTTGAGCCTTGAATCAATGTTGATTATTCCACCTTGTATAGTATTCTAATATCTTTCCAATGCATATTTTTTTACATCCTAACTATTTCCATAACTCTGAAATAATCCGAGAAAAGTCAACTTTCACCGTTTTAGCTTTCAATCACCGCACCTGAAAACTTGGTCTTAAATAGATTGCTCCTTAATGAGATCTTCTTTCATAAACTTTCCTAAATTTCCTTAGACATATTTAATTATATCCAACATCACCCTCAAATTCTTTATATTTTCATTGAACACCTCACGAGGGTGTTCAATTAGTCTGAGAATGGCCAAAAATGGTATTTTAGGCCTATGGGGGAAGTAGTCTCTCATTGAAACTAAATGAGTTATTCAATCACCTTAGACACTCCTCCCTACACATTGAAGCACACCAAATGATATTCTTATGAATTTCCTCTAAGATGGGGTAAATGTTGAAATAAGGGCAAAGAGTTACAGAGGAAGGATGCACAATTATTGAGAAGCCCAATTTTTAATTAAGGGCTTAGTTTTCATGCTTCAAAATTTTTAATTTATGTGCTAGTTATTTTAGCCATTCTGGAGCTAATCAAACACCCTTTGGGAGAGTTTAAGAAATATATTAATCATCCATAGATGATGTAGGGGAATATTTGAAGTGTTGGAGGTAATTTAGGAAGATTTAGGAAAGGTTTTCTCATCTAAGTTTTATAGTTTCTAAGTATATTCTTAAATTATTAGGTTTTGAGTTTTGAGTGCAATTTTCCTTTATTTAATTTATTTATATCATTAATAATGCTATTAATCTAGGTTAGTGGTGGCAAAAATCTTCCACCTTTATGTGGTTTGTGAAAAGAAGCTTTAATATCTTCTACAAAATAATCCTCTAAGTCCTCTAGTTTAAGACCTTTGGTTTTAATACATTTGTTTAAGACTTTATTTTTAATTAATTCCACTTTCTTTCCTTTATTTATTTGTACTTACTCTCAAGGTTCATATACGATTCATCACTAAAGGGGTGAACTTCGTATCTTAAGAGGACAAAGAGTAAAAACTATCAAATTTTGATAAGAGAGTTCTCACAATCCATGAAACCTAAAAATGTCTCATTCAAACCTAAAACTTGGCATTGGGTCAATATAGAAAAGCCTCTCCCAATTTTCCTATGGTGGAAGAAACCACAACATTGCAAAAACATATCGAGTTTACTTTAGTGTTTGGGTGTCAAGGCTAATTTTTGTAATTCTCGTATGAGTTTTAAAATATCCTTAGACATGCTTACATGGCTTGTGTCATCGAGATATTCTAAATTTTCACGCATCCAATTCAAAATACAATTATTTGGTCATTCAAGTGCATAAGTATCACGGAAAAGGTTTGCGAGAATATTTTCTTTTATAAACACATCTAACCTTATCATGATCCTCTTTTTCCTACTTCTATACATCATGCCACCTACTCATTTCCCCTATGTTGAATAGTACAAATGTATTAATGACATATTCTTTTGATTTACCTACAAACGTCAATACAAATCCATTTAAGTATAGGAATTACATAATTCATGTTTAAAAAACATAGAAGTAATATAATATTATACTCACTCAATCTTATTCCCTTGTCTTTTCCTTGTAATGTTTCCTCCAACTATGCACCATCATGATAATCATCCCATTTGTAAGGTATGTTAAGGAATACCTTTTAAAATATTCAGATTACATAGAAGAAAGTTTATTGAATGAGTATGTGCATGGAAATGGGGGACCAAAAGGAGGTCAAAACAACCACTTTTTCTTGAAATCAATAAAAGTTGAACTTGAACTAGGAATTTGGCATGCCTATGCCCAAAATTTGACAATTTGATCAAAATAAAAAGTGTAGTGCTCATAATATATTTTATAAACTACAAATATTTGTGTTAAATGGTAGAGATGAAGTTGGTCAAATGTGGTGCACACATATTTGTCTTGTTGTTTGTACCCTATTTTTCAATGAGTATATTATTTTATTTTACTAATTTTCAAAGCAGACACATCCCAAAAATGAAATAATAATGTGTATGCCCATAATTTTGAGAAAATAATAAAAATAAATTCATTTTTTGAATGTTTATAGGATGGAGCGTAGATCGGGGTGATGCAATTTCTGAAATTTGGATGAGTGGATCAAAATTACATAGGAAACAAAATACACATGTTTTGGTGAAAAATGAAGACACTATAAAAATAAATTAAGGATCAAAACCTTAAACTACTCAAATTTTAGAAATAAATATGTCGACAAAAATATAATATAGAGATTGACATCATAGTCATGTTTTTTTGGAATATCATCTTAAAACATGTGATAAAATGGGGCATACCCTCGTGATTATTAAGTTTTTTGTAAAACACATATTCAATCATGTAATAGACAATCCAACCTCTATGATCAAATATCCAAGCCAAAGGGTGGGTGGTTTCCAAGCCAAAGGAAAAAACCTTACTCACATTATTTTCTCAATGAAAAGCATTTTTACATAGAAAGATGCACTCATGTTATAATGCACTCGTGTTATGGATCAAATCACATTATAACGCGATTGAGCCATAACATGAGCATGTTACATTCAAAATTCTTATCAAACATATTTTTTTGCCATTTTTGGTCCCCTATTTCGATGTGCATTCCTTAATAGTATAACCCTCTGCAATGAAACCCTCTATAAATGTTAAATTTTGGATAAACCCCTTCAATGTATTCATGTATATATTAGTCCAAAACTTCCATCGAGTGTTGATAACACCTACCATCTTAATATCATTGAATAAGTGGACTAGAAGATGAACCTGGGAATCAAAAAATGAAGTTGGAAATTCCTTTTCAAAAATACAAATAATGTCTGCAATCTCATTTCTCATCTCCTCTATCTTAGACATGTAGATATCCTTTTTCAACAATAATCTAAAGAGTTTTAAAAGTCTCAAAATGGCCTTTCTAAGATCCTATGGAAGCACATCCTCTCCTCTTAAACCAAGATGAATCGTGTGTTGTGGTGTCAAAAACATTTACTAGAAAGTGTTACAAAACACATATATTACATATATAAAAAGTAATTTACATTACTTATAATTATTTTCAACATACCTTCAAAATTTTATGTCATTCACGCATTTTCAAGCCTCTAATATGTCCATCAACAATGAACACTCTCTTGAGGGATGACCCATTTGTGAATTTTGCAACATGGGGTTTATTTAGAATCCACATAGCCTTTTCATACGTTCCATTATTCTTGGGAATAGTTTTTCTTCATTTGAAACTTTACAATATTTTTCGTGATTATAATTTATCTGTCTTTTGTTGCAATATGAAACCAGATTGAAATAATAACATTCTTGAATATATGCATCATGTCAACAAGATGGCCTACTAGCAAATCTTTTTAGTTTAGAAGGTTGTATAATATAGATAATATTTTCATTCCCTTAAGCATTACATCTACATGTGTCCGATCAACTACACCAAATTCATTTTCCCACCAAAATCTCACCATATTTCTAGTACAACTTTTTTTTCTACATCACAAAGTTTTTTTATAAAACTTCAACCGATCTTTAGGAGACATTGAATTCAGTCGTTCTCTCATTTGCACATGAGCATTAAATTTTGATGCTTTTTAGTGCTATGATATTCATGGTCCATCCATAAAAATATTTTTTTTCTTCATAAACATGATTTCTAAAATCAAGGGAGTACCTTGAATATAGTTCATCCCCACACTTGGGCATGTACTTTTTCCCTTTGTAGTCAAATTTGATCAAATCGATAGTCCTAGATAATCATTCCATAAAATTTGAATGTTTTTAGTAAATTGGTTTTGAAATATCATACATATATATACCATTCCACAAGTATATAACTCATCTATAAGAGGTTCAAGGTAAACATCCATGTTTTGTACTGATTATTTTCAAGAACCAGTAGTAAAAATAGATGTTCTTAAATTTGTAACATAATCTATGGGGGAATGTTATAATTTATCATTACAACATACCAAACTTAATATTTTGTTAACATCTTGAAATATGGATTAACCCCATCCATTTCAAGACCTATCTTGACACTCCTTGCATTGAATTTAAATTTTTTAGGCCAATTATACTCAATGTGTTTCATATCCTAGCAATCACTTGGTACATGCATCACCCCATCATTACTTTTTTATTGAATTTCATTTCATTAGCTTTGCAAGTGACTTACAACGATAAAGACATCAGACTTTGCACTAATCAAAGTGAAATGCCACAAAACATCCCTTGAAACTTTATATCCACTAACACCAACATTGAAATGATGTCCCTTACACTTAGGATTTGGACAAACTATAACATATGCACACTCTTTCCTAAATAGTACACACAACCATTACCATGAGCATTGTATTTTCATTTGACATTCCAAAAAATGATGATATTTTTTTCTTCCATATATGATGATGGAATTGTGTTTTCTTCACGTAAAATGACATTTTTAGTAACTTGCACATGTATAAGAATTTTTAGCAACCTACATTTTTTAATAATTACTACATATTTTAAAAATAAAGTTTACAAGAAAATCATTATTTTACAAAGATAATGTTTTTACTTACTATAATAGTGTTGTTACACTAATGTTTGACCATCTAAATCTGACCTTCAAGTCCATCAATGCTAGTGTGACATTCAACATTGTTGTTCTAGCCTCCCAATTTCAAATAATGGAGTCTCTACTAGTTTATTTATAAAATCAATGTCTTCATATAAGCATTTAACTTTTCACCACCTCTAAGAGGATCGTCATGGTCATGAATTTCAACATTTTCATTCATTGGATTAATACCACCATTGACGTTGTCGCTATGAACTATTGCTATCTTCCACAATATAATCATGGTCATAAATATGACAAGAACGAGGAGAATATAAATGAATTATCATATATCGAAACCCCATCTTGTATGTGCCTTCATTTTGATTCATGTCTTGCACTACTTTCAAGTTCGTATTATGCTACCTTCTAGCATTGATTTTAATCTCCATTTGACATAGACTTTTGGATCTAAACTTTCTTTCAAAATTTATTTATCTCGATGACTCATATTCCTAGGGTGCATGGGATGATTAGGGTGTAAAATTAGTTATATATTTTCACCGCATGGAGTGATTGTCCATCTATGTGGTGTTTTATGAATGGGGGAGTGATTTTCTATCTACAAGATTTGAATTTTTTAAATTAAAATATAAATAAATACTCAAGATAAATGTTCATCACATTCAACACAAACTACAAAAATCCTTTAAAAAATTTCCAACATTGTAAATGAAAAAAATGTTAGATAATTTTGTAAATATTAATTACAAATTTGTTTTTTTAATTTTCGTCTCTACAACTCCCCTATACTAAACATGTCACAATTGAATATTTCATAAAATAATTTCCTTTTTCAAACCCGCTTTCTATGACACTTTCATAACTATCTTGGAGCAAGACGCTTATAGTTATAAGATTATAAAAATAATTACTCCTCTTCTCTAATATCTCTAATCGCCTCAACAATTATTTAATGAGACAATTTATTAGTCATGTTGGTAAGTGCACCAAGTTGGGGGGCCAAAAGGGGGTCTTAAGTGGACACATTTTTCTGAAAAATAAAAAACTTCAACTTGTATGAGTTTTTTGAAATAGTTACACTCAAAATTGGAAGATGTTGTATAAACATGAATCATAGAATTTTGAGTCTAGTTTCTAAGCTACTAAATTTTATTGAAAATGGATAAGTTTAAGTGGGTCAAATAACTAAAATACCAACAGGTGCTCCTATTTTTGTTAAAAAACATAACAAAGTGACTTTCATGCCCCCACCATTTTTGAGCACCATTTATTAGTTTTGAAAACCCTTTGGTAGAAAGATAAATAGGAGCATTTAGTTTGTGCTAGAATTTTTAAAGCTTTTTTAGCAAGTATTTATTTTTAATGACTTTTTTAGTACATAAATTTTATGTTTTGAAAAATAATGAGCTTCGATTGTGTCTCCCCCCTAACTACCTCAAAAAATATCGAAAATTAGAAATTTTTTTTGAATATGTATAGAATTAGGCCTAGTTTGTGCTAGTATAATTTTTTTCAATTTTGATGACCCGTAAAAGATACATGATGAAAGATAGACATATTTAAACTTCAAAAAATAGCTATAAAAATCCATAGTTAGAAAATAAATAATATGGAAACCTTATATTAGTCAGAAATTTTGAAAATTTATATTTTTAGAAAGAAGAAACTCTGCTCTACGTTGTGGTATAATTTTTTTAAACGAATCAATTGTTTTATGTTGATTTATCATGGAGGAAGTGGCATTTTTACATTTTCTTGCAAAAACACGTTGTTTGTTGTGTTTGTGCAGGTCCATGCCTTAGGCTTGGGGATCCAAACTGGATCCCAAGCCTTGAGGCATGGCTTGGAAAAAGTGAAAACGCAAAATGCATACGCGTTATAACACATACGTGTTATAACACGTACGTGTTATTTATAGTATAAACATTGTATATGTTTTGGCATGCTTCTATTTACAAAAATAAATGTTTAAGTATAAGATTTTCATTTATTATTATTTATATTTTATTATTTCTTATACTTTAAATTTATTTATGTAAATATAAGAAATTAGGGTCACTCTACACCTTATGGAATTAGTCTCACAGCTCCATGAGTCATAGTTTAGGAGATAATTTTTTATAGTATAATTTGGTCAGTACATAGGTAATTTTCAGGATTTCAGCATTCAACCTAAAGCTTTTAGCATTTAACTTCTACAATCAAAACCCTAAACCCTAGGCCATAAACCTAAACCCTAAAATGTAAACCTTGAGCCCTAAACCCTAAACCTTAAACCTTGAACCATGATCCCTAGACCCTAAAACCTAAACCTTAAACCCTAAGCCCTAAACCTTAAACCTTAAACATTCAACCCTTACCTATGAGCCATAAACTATGAGCCTTAAGCCCTAAATCATGATCCCTAAAACCTAAACCCTAAACCATTAACCATGAGTCCTAAATGGTAAACCCTAAACCCTGAACCATAAAAATTAAATCCTAAACCCTAAACCCTAACCCCTAAACCCTAAACCTTAAACACTGAATCCTAAACCCTAAACCCTAAACCCTAAGCCTTGAACCCTACACCCTTATCCCTAAGCCCTAAAATCTAAACCCTAAACCCTAGACCATATACCCTAAGCCCTAAACCCTAAACCCCAAGCCCTAAACCATAAACCCTAAACCTTAATCCCTAAACGTTAAATCCTAAACCCTAAACCCTAACCCTAAACCATAAACCATAAACCATAAACCTTGAACCGTAAACCATAAACCCTAATCCCTAAACACTAAATCCTTAACCCTAAACCCTAAACCATAAACCTTAAACCCTAAATCCTTAACCCTGATCCATAAACCCTAACCATAAACACTAAAACCTAAACCCTAAATCCTAAACCATAACCCTGAACCTTGAACCCTAAACATTAAACCCTAAACCATGAGCCCTAAACCCTAAACCTCAAACCATATTTCATCAATATTTCCTAGTCTCGTGCCTAGAACCATCATTGAGTCTGCTTATAGAACTACCTTGTTTATGAGAGGTGGGACAAGTAACTAAATAGATATGACATCTACCTTGTGCCTTGCAATGCATATTACACATCTCTTCCAAACTTGTTTCTCCCCACATATACTTTCTCTCTTGAATGTAAATTTATTGACACTCTAAAAAAATTTCAACATTTCTCATATTTCCATGTATGGTATTATACAAGCAAGGATGACCCATTGGAAGTTGTAAAAAATAACCATCACAACAAAAAAATTATTCTTAAAGGAAACAAAAGAAACATAGAGAATATACCAATGCGGAGGTATAGGATCATAATTGAATTTCCTGCAGTATCCTCTCCTCCAAAGAAAGAGAAAGTTCTTGTTCTCTTTGAAATGGATAGTTAATTTGAGAGAACTTCCTGACATGTTCAAAATAAGCATAGAAATAGGAGAATGGCTAAGAACACAGAGGGGTTATCAATCACATAGTAAATATTTCTTGTTCAGTTCTAAAAGGGAGTCACCTAGCCTACGACTTAGTGACCTTCCATTCATTGATAATTCCTTATATGATAAAACCATGGATGTTTTCAAAAGTGCCTTCAAAAAGATGGGGGTAGTCTTAAATCCTAATGAAGGGTGTGATTTGATTTCCAAACAACTTGAAATTCATATAGATTTAGAGGTCATACACGAATTTACAAATATCTTTATCATTATAAATGGAAGTCAAGAAACAAGTGTCTCCCTGTATCCAAGGATCGAGAATTTTGGGGTCCGTATAGAAGGATTGGACATTTTAGAATCAGACATTTCCCTCCAAAATATCAACAGTGAAAGACATAAAATTGTGATGACTCTCTTTGAATGTTCTACCTACGAATTTGATGAACCCTTTTCGAGTTGAATACTCTTTGTCAATTACTAATAAGTGAAAGACACAAAACATTACAATAAGTGAAATATTTCCCATGCAATGGGTAAAAGAAGATAGTTGTATTGGGTAATATTTCTTTACCCTGAGCCCTAAATCATAAACCTTGAGCCCTAAACCCTAAACCCTAAAAGCCAAACCCTAAATATTGAGCCCTAAAACCTAAACCTTAAACCTTAAACCCTAAATTCTAAACAGTAAACTCTAAACCCTAAACTATGAAACCTAAACCCTAAACCCTGATCCTAAAACCCTAAACCCTAAACCTTGATTGAGCCCTAAACCCTGAACCCTAACACCTAAACCCTTAACCCTGAGATCTAAACCCGAAACCATGAACCATGAGCTTTGAACCCTAAACCCTACGCCTAAACCTTGAACCCCGAGCAGTAAAAACCTAAACCCTAAAACCCAAACCCTAAATACTGAGCCCTAAAACCTAAACCTTAAACCCTAAACCCTAAACATATAATCCCTAATCCCTAAACCCTAAAACTTAAACCCTAAACCTTAAATTCTAAACACTAAACCCTAAACCCTAAACTATGAAACCTAAACCCTGAACCTTGAGCCCAAAACCCAAAACCCTAAACATTAAACCCTAAACCCTAAATCCTAACCCCTAAACCTCAACCCTACACCCTAAACCCTAAACACTAAACCCTAAACCCCGAGCCCTAAACCATAAACCCTAAACCCCGAACCATCGACCTACAGAACCTTAAACCATAAACCCTAAACCGTGATCCAAAAAACATAAATCCTAAACACTAAATCCTAAACCCTTAGCCCTAAACCCTTAACCCTTAACCCTTAACCCTTAACCTTGAGCCCTAAACCCTATTCCCTGAACCTTAAGCCCTAAGCCCTAAACCCTAAATCCTAAAACCCAAACCCTAAATATTGAGCCCTAAAACCTAAACCTTAAACCTTAAACCCTAAACACCAAATCCCTAAAACCTAAACCTTAAACCCTAAACATTAAATTCTAAACACTAAACCCTAAACCCTAAATCCTAAACCCTAAACATCATTTTAGTAAGGATCTCATTTTAGTAAGAAAACAAGCATCATAGAGCTAATTCGTGGTCACTAAAGTGAATTATGGACCAAATTTCAAAATTAGTACCAATTCAAGCAATGGTAGGGACAAAATCCAATCTAGAAGGTCAAAAACCTACAAAATGACTATATGTTTTCACAAAACAAAGACCGACTACAATATATATGGCTTGAAAGTTTTAGGTCATTGCTGAAATTCTAAAAATGAGTAAGTACTGACCAGATTAGATTTTGAAAAACTATCTTCTAGATTATCACTATCAAAACTATAGGACCACTTCCATCAGGTGCAGAGTGACCCTAATTTCTTATATTTAGTAAAATAAATTTAAAGTATAAGATTTCTTTATACTTTTATTTTACTAAATATGGCTCCTTCCAACCCCTACAAACTTCATATAGAACAAAACGTGTACGTGTTTTGTGTTTTGTGAATTCCTGAGCCTAGGAAAACATAACGCAATCACGTTATTGCAAAATGTGATCACGTTTCGTTCATTTTTGGGTTTTTGTCCACTTTTGGCCCCCAACTTGGTGCACTTACCCATGTACTAATCCTTTTTGTCATTACCACATTCCAAAATTGATAAGCTATTTTCTTTGACTTGCATCCTTTAGAGCTATTTAGGAAACCAACAATATTCTTATATGCATACGCATGCCCATCTATATATACATATGCAATCATACATTATAATCACTTTCTTCCCCTTCGAATTTTCTCTCGTGAGTGTTTTTGCATTTGAACATAAACCATAATCTGACATACTGAACTTGTACTTCACCGGCCTTTTCCAATCTTTGAATGAGTATTCAAGTCCATATAATGGTAAAAAGGGAATGTCATGATCTTGCCTAGTTTTTTATCCAATAATGATGGGGTCAAAATAAAGAGACCTAAACTTGCATCACATATATTATATGGTCATATCATATATTGTTTCCCCAAAATCTAAAAGGTTTATACACAATAGGAAGATCTTTAATCATTTCCCATGCACAAATGATTTTTAAAAATGAACTTTGGATTATACAATTTCACATTTTTGAAAGTTTTATATTAGACTAATATTCCCACATAAGCTCTATATAGTATCTTTCCTTTGTCTTTCATCAATTTATTGAATATAATTGAATGCCAACTTTTTCATACTTGATTACATTATACCTCATTTTCTTCATCAAATGTCTCGTAATAAGAAGGATCTCGATGATTTTTCTAGTGCATCTACTAAAGATATGGACTTTGCAATAGAGGGCATGGATGAAGAGTTGGAAGAAATAAACCTATTGATATTTACCTCAAAAACTAAACTACTCTCACCAAAATTGTGGCCCCTTCCCATGCTTCTTCTTCAACCTCTGTGTCTCTCCTCCGTAATGGTATAACCTCATTTCCCTAAAATATGAAAATTATTTTCCACCCAAGCATATAAACAAAAATTACACATAATTATTACATCATTTTTATAATGAAATGTACATGATGGGGTATAGATTTATCGCTATTAAGAGTCACAAAAGGGTTATGTAAAAAAGAAATTGAGTGAGGATCTAGAGGATAATTTGAGTCATTATTCCATAGAGAATGTGTAGAATATACATTGTCATTTGAATCACTTATCATAACTATTTTTTTAAAAATGTTAATAACACTCGCCCCTTATTGGTACCTAATTCAAGTCATATGTGCCTATTTTCTAGGTCACGAGTCAAGGGGCCTCCGAACAAGAGGGGACGGGAGGATCTAATCGGAGAATCGATCCATTCGATTTGTGTTTGTGCAGCACTCGGATAAGATAACGGAGAATCCAATCCCCAATCCATTTATGCTATGGATGGTCATTACAATTACTCGGCTCGGATAATGGAGAAGGGTTGAAGAATCCCTATATATATATATATATATATATATATATGGTATCATGTCCTGGAGATAGGGAGAGAGGTCAAAGAATCTGTCCTTTCCCAAAGATCGGTGGGATTTCATTTACCAATGTGTATAACTATACATTTATATCTCATCTTTATCTCGACATTCATTTTTTATCTAATCCAATAATTAGCTTAATATTAGATATGTAAAAATAGGGTACCTAGAAACACTGTATTCCCTCTATGTAATATTGAAAAAATTCAATTCACCCTTTATGTATTGCGGCAAGACTCCAATTTATCAAAATAAGTATGTCATTATTTCTAATTAAACAAATTTAATATGCATTGGTTTTCTAAATGGAGCATCATATGAAGGCCATATTTTTTTGAATTCAACACCATATGTGTGCTCTATTTTTCTCATTCCAGACAATATTTATGCCCTAGTTTTCTCTTTATAAATTCAACATAATGTTTGTGCTCTAGTTCTCTCAACCCAACATAATATGTTTTCTATCTTCCAAAAACATGCAAATTTATTCCAAATGATACTTTTACATCTAAATACATAATTCTCGCATCGCATTGCCTCGGCTTAATTAATGACATTAATAAAGATATCGTTAAGTCATAAAATAAAGCAAGGTAAATTTGAGAACAAATATGTCTTTTAAGACACTTCAACCTCACCCCTTTAATACGGTCATCAAAGATGACAAAGAAGACATCTTCAAGACACCGATTGTCTCGATTGTTAAAGTAGGTATTTACCTTAGCTCATGTTCACCTAGGTAATTTATTTACCTTTATTGTATTTATACTCACCCAATTATGTGTGTGGATATTTTTATTTATTTATTTAGATATTAGGGGATATAATCTAGTTGTTAGGTATAGTTCTTTCCTTTATCTATGGTATTGACTAGTTCTTTCCTTGATCTATGGTGGTTGACTAGATCCTTGATGTCTAGTTCTCTCATAAATCTATGGACTTAACTAGTTCTTTGATGACTAGTTCTTTCCATGATTTATGGCTTTATCTATGACCTTGACTGGTTCTTAGATTGTTATTTCTTACCTATATAAGCAAGGCCTATTCTCATTGTATTTCATTGAGTTCTATAATAATATATGATATTTTTGCTCATTTGTTTGCAAAGGTTTATGTAAAGTTATTTGGCGAATTACTTTCATCTTATTGATCGTGGTGTTTGATTAGCATCTGTGTTCTTGGATTGGTATGATCTGGTTATCATTCCTTTTATGGTATCAAAGTAGGAGATTGCTATTGACATCCATCTGTAAGTTTTATTTTGTAAATAAATTCTTTGTATATTCAGGATTTTCTCGTATTTTGTTTCTGTATGCATTTTTATGTAAAACAAAGGATTTCATTGGATCCGAAGGTGGAAAACCCTAAGATCGATCAGTAAACTTGACCATTTTTGAGGCGATCATGTTTTTGGTTTTATTTTGTTGTGTAGAGGAATGTGGTGGTTTATCTTAGGATTCATGCCAACTGGGAAGAAAAACTAGCAAATCATTTTCTGGGTTTTTCAGATTTTTTGAGATCGATCGGGTTTTTGTTTCGTGGGTGCAACATTTGGGCAAAGCAAAATCCTTATGCCCTAGTCACATGGTATGGTCATATGAGGGCTTAAAGCTTGTGAGATGCTTAACTCTAGCCCCCTTTCATTTTATTTGTGTGGTGAAGGCAAAAGTATTTTATTCTATTTTAGTGGTAACTAAAATAAATAGTAGAGCATAATATTGAAAAACTTGTAACTTTTGATCGGTAACTCGGTTTTGAGTGTCATTTTTTACAAAAGTGCTTATTTTTCTATGCTCTTTCCATTGGAAATATTTTTTTAGAATCACACTATAATTATAAAGTGCCAAAATATGGGGGATGGCTCTTGTTGCATTGTTTGGGGTCTTGTTGCATTGTTTGGTTCTTGCATTTCTTTTTGGTGATTTTTTTAGTATGGAATATACCTCTGCATTAGATCATGTTGAGCCATTAACAACATATAATTACCACACATGAAAACCAAGAATGGAAACAATAATTAAGCGAAAAGGATTATGGGCTTTAACTTCTTCAGAACACCCAGTGTTCACTAGAGAATATGAGAAATTTTAATACCAGTGCAAATTTGATGAGTGTATGGGTTTGATAGGAACTTATGTAAGTGACAGTCTTTTGTTTCATTTTGGAAAAATGTGACTCTCCTTTCAAAATTTGGGAGAAATTAGAAGATTTATTTGGTAAGGTGGATCATATAAGAGCCATACAACTTGACATTGAGATTACCTCTCTTAATCCACGAAGATTTTCCAACAATTATAGACTATCTTACCAAGTTCAAGTATTTGTTGACACGAGTTGAAGGGCAAGTGGAAGAGATAAGAAAGATGAAGAGTGTGTTTACTTGATTCTATCCAAGTTGAGAGGATCATTCCAAATTTTTGCTTCTACCTTTTTCTCTAGCATAGATGCCTTAGGTGACACATTCAAAATGCCTAACTTAGAAACATTTTGTGAAAGACTTACGAGGAAGAATCCAAATTATCTCACCGTGAGTCTTCTAACTCTCAAAAGACATTAGTTGCATCTAATCCTAAGGGTGAGGGAAAACCAAAAAGTAAAACCAAATCCACACCTTCTCCATCTCAAAATGCTCCTAAACCCAAAGAAAACAACTCAAAACCCGAGGAGTCTTCTAAATCTAAGAATAAGTCTAGTCGTTCATGCTTTTTTGTGGGGGTAGTAATTATGAAGAACATAGGTGTTATAAATGAATGTAACCCTTAGAGGATACAGTCAAGAAATAAAAAAATTATATCTCCACACCACCTCCTTCTAATCCGCATGGCAAAACACTTAATGTTGTTGGGAGATCTCAGTCACCACTTGCAAACAGTTAGGTTATAGACTATGGTGCTTCTCATCACATGACTTCTTCCAAAGAGTCTTTTGTTTCTCTAGGTTTGAGTTTTACTTCCAAAATTGAGGTTGGAGATTCTTCCTTTCTTTCTGTTAAAGGAAAAGGTGATATACAACTTGATGGTGGTAGTATCCAAGATGTACTATATGTTCCTAACATCACTACAAATTTGCTTTCTGTATATCAAATTTGTCATTCTAGTCAAGGAAAAACAGTGACTTTTACACCACATGGAGTAGAAGTACGAACTTTGTTGGAGCCTCATTCATTGGTTGCTCAGGGTATTATTGATCATAGTTCTAGACTATATCACTTTGAGGGTTTTGATGACACTTCTTCTATAGGACAGATTGGTTTCTCATGCAGCATTCGAGAGTAAGCTTTGGCATGAAAGATTTAGACATCTTAATTACAAATATTTAAAGGAGTTGAGCACTCATGGTATGGTAGATGGTCTCCTAGAGTTTCTTGTCTTAAGGGAGTTTGTCATAGTTGTGCATTAGGGAAACAACACCAAGATCCTTTTCCTAAGAATTTGTCTAAGAGAGCTTCTTCACCACTTGAGCTTGTGCATAGTGACTTGATGGTTTTTCCTACCCCATCTTTCAATAGAGCTAAGTATGCACTTACGTTTATTGATAATTTCTCTAGGCGTACTTGGGTTTATTTTCTCAAGTACAAAAGTGATGTTTTTTCACACTTTAAATTCTTCAAGGCTGGTCGAGAAACAATCTTCTAGTAGCATAAAGAACCTTTGTAATGATAATGGGGGAGTACTTCAACAATGATTTTTCTGAATTTTTGGCAACTCAAGGCATTATTCACCAACATTATGTTCCTCATACTCCACAACAAAATGACTCAAAGAAAAAGGAAGAATAAAAATTTGAAAGAAATGGCTAATCGTATGATGCATTCTAGAGATTTACCTCCCATCTATCTGGCCGTAAGAAGTAGTTAATTGTGCTAACTACATTTAGAATTGCACACCCCATAGAGCACTTGAGCATTTGACTCTAGAAGAAGCTTGGTCTAATACTAAGCCAGATGTCTCATTTTTTCGAGTCTTTAGGAGCCATGCTTGGGCTTTTGTGCCAAAGAAGAAAAGGAAAGCTTTGGATAATAAGAGTAAACCCTTTATCTTTGTAGGGTATTGTGAGCGCATGAGAGCTTATCATCTTTTAAATCTTGATACTCATGACATTATTTTTCAAACACATGTTCGATTTGATGAGCGCTTCACTCCTCATGATTCTTCATCTTCCTCCATGCCTCTTTCTTCTTCTTCCTCTCATCTTGAGAATCATTTCTTTGAGGAGGTTGATGTGGAGGTTATAGATGTCGTTGAGGATCCTATTCCCACTGATGTTGTCATTATGCCTAAGTGGGATCGTACTACGATTTCGAGGGTGCACCTTTCATAGAGGATCTTCCACCCACTAGGCATCATTATGCACATTCTATTGGTTCTGGACTTTTGTGTCAGGAAATTTCTGAGGATCCGTAATCTTTTTCAAAGGCTCATGGGATACAGGTGTGGGAAAATGCGATGACATCTCGAGTATTCTTCTTTAATGAAGAATCATACTTGGGTTTTGGCATCTCTTAATAAAAGAAGAAATATGGTTAGGTGTTAGTGGGTATACTGAACCAAATACGTAGCTGATGGGTCCATTGACAAGTATAAGGCTCATCTTGTTGCAAAGGGTTTTTCACAAGTTAAAGGTATTGATTACTCTGAGACTTTTACACCCATTACCAAGATGGATTCTATATGCCTTGTACTTGCTCTTGCTACATCACAAGGGTGGCCCGTATACTAGATGGATGTGAAGAGTGCCTTCTTACATGGAGATCTACAAGAGGAAATATACATGGAGCAGCCAATTGGATTTGTTCAAGATTCTTCTCTTGTTTGTAGGCTCGAAGGTCTCTCTATTGTCTCAAACAAGCCCCTCGGGCTTGGTATGAGAAGATGGATTATTTTATTTTATCTATTAGTTTTGTGCGTTGCCACTCCGATCATATAGTGTATCTCCAGCATGTTGGTGAGGTTATTATGATACTTGTCTTGTATGTTGATGATCTATTACTTATCGACATGCTCTCTTCTTCCCACATTCGAGCATTTAGAGGACTTTTTCTACACCGTTTGACATGACAGATCTTGGGTTATTGCATTATTTCCTTAGTTTGTAGATTTCTCATACAGATTCAGGGATTCATTTGAGTCAGCAAAAGTACACCCATGATCTTCTTAGGTGCTTTGATATGGCTGATTGTAAGCCAAGTCCATCTCCTTTTCAACTGGAGTTACTCTTACTTCCACATGTACCACACCACTTTGTGATCCTACATTGTATAGGCAGTTGGTTGGGAGTCTCATGTACTTGACCCATACTCACCCTGATATTTCATTTGCAGTAGGGCTTGTATCTCGGTTTTCACATTCTCCTCATAGTAGTCACTAGCAAGCTGCTAAAAGGATTTTGTGTTATTTGCAGGGCACTTCCCACTTTGGCCTACACTACACTAGGGGTTCTACTCATTTAGTTGGGTATATAGATTCAGATTGGGTAGGTTCTATTGATGACATGCATTCCACTTTTGGCTATCTTTTCTATCTTGGTTCTTCTCCAGATTACTTGGCGTGCAAAAGAAACAAAGCTATTGCACTTCCATCTTCAGAGGCAAGCAGTACGGGGCAGCGAGCACGGTGAGTCAACAGATTCTTTGGCTTCGCTAGTTATTGACAGAGTTTGGATTCCCACAGGATTCACCGACTGTACTTTGGTGTGATAACCAAAGTGTAATTCACATTTCTCGCAACCCATTTGAGCACCAATAGACCAAGCATATTGAGATACACATCCACTTCATTTGTCAACACATTCAGGATGGAGTTCTTTTCCTAGAGTACCTTCCAACTCAGCATCAGGTTGTAGACATCTTTACGAAGCCTTTTGCATCACCTCACTACCTTGAGTTGTGTGGAATGCTTGGGGTTTCGGAAGTTGTTCTTGGGGGTGTTCGTGAGAACATCTTCCTTCTTCTTCTTCTTTTTTTTCTTCTTCTTCTTCTTCTTTATCTTTCCTTCTAGCAGGATTCTTTCATTCTTTTGGTTTGAGATTTCTTCATGGATATATTGTACATGACTACCTCATCAGGCCTAGTTGTCGGGACTCATATTGTGGACATGCCACTTCTATTTTGGCCCCTAGCTTCACTTGAGGGGGGTGTTAGAGTAGGTATTTACCTTAGCTCATGTTCACATAGGTAATTTATTTACCTTTATTGTATTTATCCTCACCCACTTATGTGTGTGGATATTTGTTTTTTATTTATTTAGATATTAGAGGGATATTATCTAGTTGTTGGGTATAGTTCTTTCCTTGATCTATGTTATTGACTAATTCTTTCCTTGATCTATGGTATTGACTAGATCCTTGATGTCTAGTTCTCTCATAAATCTATGGACTTAACTAGTTCTTTGATGACTAGTTCTTTCCATGATTTATGGCTTGATTTTCGACCTTGATTGGTTATTAGATTTGTATTCCTTGCCTATATAAGCAAGGCTCATTCTCATTGTATTTCGTTGAGTTCCATAATAATATATGATATTGTTGCTCATTTGTTTGCAAAGGTTTATGTAAAGTTATTCTGGCGAATTACTTTCATCTTATTGATCGTGGTGTTTGATTAGCATCTATGTTCTTGGCTTGGTACGATCTGGTTATCGTTCCTTTTATCTGTAATGTCCCCTTAACATCAAACCTCAAAGATGAAAAATAAGTCACCATTTGAGACAATGTGGTGTCCCAATCAATGGCACCCTAATGTCAACACTCCCTAAAGACACCCTAACCTCCCAATGTAAAGTCAAATAAAAGTTGCGACTTTATTTACGACTTTAGGGTTTAAAATTTTATGCACATGACTTTAAAATGACTTAAAATTGTTCAAATTTTGTAGTAACATATGTTTTTTCCTTACTACCCGGTTTGAATATGTCTCCTCAATATATCTTAGAATTATTTCGACAACTCTACAAACCTTATATGCCTTACTACCCACATCAAACATACTTTTAGATGCATCTTGAAATTGCTTCAACGACTTTATAAACCCTCATATTTTCTTATTAGTGTGATTTTATACCTCCTTTTGGTACAAGTGCTAGTAATATGAACACATTTAAATTTTATAAATGTCTAACCTACATGCTTATTTGTTGCATAATTTTATGAAATTCACACATGACTCTAAGTCATATATTTTTGCTCCTATCTTTATACACTTACTCGAACTCAATCTTACATTGGGCTATATTAATATTTGTATTTAACATATATTAATATGTTTCATTACATTCTAACATATAAAGCTCATATTTAATGTGTATATTATGAATAAATGGATTATAATTGAATTTTAAATAGATAATCATCATACTTAATCAATTAACTTTAAAATTAGAGAAAAGAGGTGATATATAAAGTTTAGGATTGTTTGAATTTGTCACATGAATGGATGATAATCATAGGAATGTGATAGTGAAAATGTGTGCTTTGAAATATCCCATACATGACCCAAATTTTTGGGACAAATAGAGAATATTTTTCATGATTATTTTTATTCCCCTAAGAATATACGTAACATTTAGAAATACAAAATAAATAGCAAGCATGTGCAAATACTTATAATGGTTGTGTTATTGTTATAAGATTTTTTTCCAATCATTTATAAAATAGAAATTCTTCTTCTTAACCTATTGGGCACCAATATGTAAAAGTTAAAATCTTAATGAAACAAAATATATTTTGAATAGTGCTTTAAAAACAATATAAAATCTATTTCAATATTTCTTAATGCCCTAGGTAATAATAACATTGAGAATAACAAACTTCAATAATTGAAGTAGCTTTAATAACATATAAAATAATGTTGTATGGTGTATGTTTAACACAAAATTGTATGTTTCAGAGATTGCTCAATGATTACTTGATTTCATTAAGAGTGCGTGTAAGTTCTCAAAAAGTCACATGCAAACAATAAAAATGAAATATTTAGATTTTTTTTCAAAGTGTAATTGAACTATAAAGCAAGTGAAATCGATATAATATTTCACTTTATTCAATCACTTAAATATTCTTTACAAATCAAAACTATTAATCTATTATGAATGTTTCTATTTCAAATATTTTTTTGGTGATCCAACCAAAAATCATGAATATCTAATTTGTTAGAATTTCAAAGAGAGAAACTCTAACATAACATAAACATGAGTGATAAACCCTACACATCAAATAAATAAATTTAAATTTTTTATAATAAAACAAATTTAAAAATTGTTAAGTTATCGAATGATGTTTGACTCAATGGTGAAAGATGCTTGGCTCTTAAAGAGCCCACCAGGGTTCAATTCTCGTTGAAAGTGAAGTCAGGAGATACCGTAATAAGGGATGAGGTCGGGATCGTGCCCGGCGAATTTGGCGGAATGGAAACCTCTTCGTCTTTGGCCGCTTAGCCGAATAAGTCTACCCACCTCAACCGTAGGAATTTGGCGGAATGGAAACCCCTTAGTCCTTGGCCGCTTAGCTGAAGAAGTCTACCCACCTCAACCGTGGGATATGGCAGTCTATGACCTGCCAGGTTTCAAACCCAAACAAAAATTTAATTTTTATTATTATTCTCTATTAACTACTGAGAGAGAGATTACATAATGTTTTACCCTTAGGGCAACAAACAAAAAAACAAAAAAAAAAAAATCTCTTTCGAAAGTGACGGTCAATCCTCGGGAAAAGTAAGGTTTCCGGTCGCTCACTGACACCGGCGGCGACGCGTTAAATGGAGTTTTTCCACATTAAGTTTGTCGGTTGCCAAACAAAGTCAAACAAACGGTCGGCACTCGACGGTCCCACCACCGGCCGATCAAGTCGCTCCGCCCGTGCTTATCTTTGACTAACCCAAACAATATATACCTAAAACCGGAAAGTGGAAACCTTGTCCGGTCAAGGAAAGGTCCGTGACCGTCTTGTACTGTTTCCATTCACATTTACAGCAAAAAAGAAAAAGAAAAAGTAAAAGGGAAAAGGGCAAAGGGCAAAAGTACGTGGAAATAGACGTTTTGGTATTGCCTACACAACTTTTCAAGGTTGACAAAGCGTGGAAATGAGGGAAAAGTCTTTGAAAAATTAAAGTATGGAGGACGCCTTGTTAAGCAAGTTATTGTAAGGTCAGCATTTTGATAAATTTTTAAAATGCCTCGTGTCCCATTCGTGTTTGAAATATAAGTGCAACCTCCTAATCGCAATAAAAGCACAACATGTGGAAAATGGGTCCACAATATGTGGTTTGTTTGTTTGGGGGAGCATGCTTATCATAAATTTAATGCCTCTGAGTCTCCTCCCACCTCATTGAGAAAAAAAGGATACGCAACCTCTAAGAAAAAGTTGTTTATGCTTTAAGTCTACCCTTCTAAGTTGTGTCAGTGATTGATTGCTGGCAATTGTATGTGAGGTTGTCAAAGTATGTAGGTAGGTTGGCAGATGTTGAGTTTAATAATATTTTGTTTAAGTTTTTTTAACAAATTGTTGTTATGTGTTTTTTATAGCTCAAAAATTTAAATTTTCAAGTATGATAACTAAGTCAAATTTGAAAATTTGTTTCAATGTATTGAATAGGTATATGCAGGTGTTTGAAATGATGTTTCAAGATCAACAATTTCATTTAGTTAAGAGTAACTGAAGACTAGCTCTCTGATGGGCTCAGAAAGGATAATTTTGGCCTTTGCAAGGCAAGTGTGCATCCTCCAAAAGGTTCTCAAAGCCCATAATCATTCGGAGGTGGTATTAAAGAGCCATTATAGTATTGGAAGTTATTTAGGAAGATTTAGGAAAGATCTTGAGGTTTATGGACAAACTGTGCAACAATGAGTTTTCGAGGTGTAAGGAGTGAGTAGTCAAAATTGGAATCTACACTTCACCCAAGGATTCTAGAGGCTCCATAAGGAGTTAGGAGGCAATCAAATAGGCATTTAAAAGATGAGATAATTATCTACATGGTGCAATCATCACTTTTGTTTCAAGAGCTAATTGCTTCTCAAGGCTTCTCAATTTGTGTAGACACACCTTGTTGTCCCAAAGAAAAAGGGGCAAATTTTTGGAGATAAAAGAAGACACATGTTTTGAAACATATTCCATTGTTCTTGAAATTTCCTTGGGAGTCAAAATCATATAAAATTTCATGTGAAATACCTTATGGAGCTTCGAGAATCGTTTGTCAAGTTCTCTCTTGTGGAAGTGTGTTGCTCATACTTAGCCAATTTTTTGAGTGACACATGTCACCTTCTCCTTGAGGCGAATTTTGTTGTCCTCTTGTCCCTTTCCCAAGGGGACAGAGGGGACACAAAAATGCACCCTAACTTAGTCTTCTCCTCTACGGTCCCCATGTGACCCGGTTTAACCTAGCGGAGTGTTAATCAAGTTTTCTCCATCTCCCTCTCAGCGCACCACAGAGTGACACTTGTCATCATCTGGAGAGGGCACATTTTATTTTCCCTCTTGTTCCCATTCCCCTGGGGACATCAACACATAAAAATGTGCCCCATCTGTTAACATGTGTGAGCTTGAGTTGTCATTGATGTAAAAGGTGTTAGGACATTAAAGACAAAGGATGATGCAAGGAGTGCAAAAGGAAGTTAGTAGAGTTGATGACATGGTTAGACATAGAGTGACATGGTTGCAAGAGTGGAAAAGGTGAAGAGTTGTTTGGCCAAGTAGGCCTAATCAGGAGGACTAGTCGGATGGGTGTTAACACATAAAGGTTTGTGATGCATAGAGGCTTGTGAAGCATTATAAAGGCATGGAGAACTTGTTGATGATGTGTTGAGACACTCATATAAGTCTTAAGAGGTGAATGCATGGTTTGAACATGGTTTGCAGGTGTTCATCTAAACGTAGTCTAGGTGCTTGGTGATGTAGTGAAGCATGAAGGATATGTGTAAATGTTTGTGGGCCCATGAGGGCATCCAGAGGAGTGAGACATGTTGTCTCAAGGATGTTAGGGCCTTTTGAAGAGCTTTAAAGTAAAGATATGATGTTTACCTAACTCTGTTGGGGGTCTAAATTAGACCTAACTCTATGACCTAGCTAGGTAAGTCATGGTGGTTGAGATGATGCAGAGCCAAGTATGATCAAGTAAGCATTTGGGAAGTTGAGATAAGTTTTCCTTGAGCCATGGGAAAAATTTTAGGTTGGTATGATGAGAAGTTTTCAAGTTATGATGTTTTAGCTCTCTACTGAGCTCAAGAAGGTGAGTTTCCTAGCTCGATATGAATTTTTTTGTGTTGGTTGGCATGTGTAAATTTTTTCATAGGGACTGATCCATTTAGGGATGATTTTTCATAGAGCTAAGAAGGTTTTATAGGTGGAATGAGATCAAATGAGGTTGTGTTCTTTATGAACATTTGCTAAGAAGCTAAGGAGGTCAAAAACCCTACCTAAACCCTAGTTCACTAGAGATGGAGGAAATCATGTTGGTGAGAGATCAAAATGCATTGAATCATAAAATGTGATGATTGGAGGACTAGCTTTCAGATGTTGGTGGTTTGATGTCTTGACTTTAGGTGGAGTCCACTCATATTTGCTTTTTTCAAAAAAAAAAAATCTCAGGTTTTCCATTGACCTATGATCTAAATTGATGTTCTGAGAAGAAGGGAAGCTATGATAGATGTTTGAGGTGATTTCAAATCTTGGTAAAGCCATTTGGAGGTCTACATATGTACAAAAGTGTAGATTGGTTTTTAGGGCTAACAGCGCTTTTAGTAGTCATGGTGAAAGGAGGTTCTTGGGTATGTATTACCTAAGAGGAGGTGTCTAATGACTATGGATGTGTTATACACATCCAATATGGCATGATGAATGATTTGGTTGAGGTCTAAAAGTCATATTTAATTACAAGGTTGAGGTCACAAGTTGACCTACTTGACAGGGTTTGAGGACAGTGATGGTTCTTTGGTGAAATCGACCTGGAAGACCATTATATTGGCTTGGTTCATAATGCCTATCCTTTGGAGAGTGATGAGGGGTTAAAATTTATCAAATTCCATGAATTGGGAAGACTTTAAAGTTTCATCACAAGTGTGAGAAGCTCGAGTCTCCAAGACTAGTTTATGGGAAACATATGTATCATGAAGGACAAAGATGTTTTGATAGCTCTATGGGCTGAGTCATGAAGTCTAAAGTGGATTTTAGTGTTCTTGGATCAGTGGATTTCTGGATGAGGGGTTGCATGTCATGGTTGAGGTGTTAGAGTGAAGCTTGGTCTTCATCTTTGAATATTGGTCTAGTGGAAGTGCCCAAAATGAGTAGGAAACAATCCTACTTGGTGATGTCATGAAAAGAATGGATAGTGCATATGTTCTTGAGCTAATAAAAGGATTTGAGAGGACATGCATGACTTGTGTGGATCCTTTGGAGTCTTTATGGATTTTTTTTCCCTCGGTGTCCATGTTGCACTCGGTGGAGATGGATTTAGTCTTATAGGCCTAGTTGTGCATGTTGTGTGCTTTGAACTAATGATGACCTATTTTAGCCTTTTGGAATGATTTATATGAGTTGGTAGGTGAATCTTCTTGTTTTTATGACCAACCTTAATGGTCATGGCTAACCTAGAGGTGTTTAGGAGTTGAGTCATGTATAAAAAGTGATTGTATTTGCTCATTGTGAAATAGGTATGGGGCCATTAGGAAGATCTGAAAGAAGGTATGAAGTATTGATAAGAGTGGAGGAGTAAGTGTTCAAGGTCATTAGACCTAATCAGCAAGAGAAGGTGTAGTTTTGAGCAAAGAAGGAGAAGGTGTGTTTGTGAAGGGTTTTGAGAGAGAGGAGCTGAAATTGTGATCACTATCTGTTATAGGAGCAACAATATATTAGTGGTCTTCATCTTTAGGTGTTTAAATTGGTTCTTGATCATCTAGGGTTTGTAGCCTCCTTGTAGTTTTGGTGCCTTGTTAAAAAGGGGTTGGTGTTTGAGTTGTACTTGTTTCACTTGTCAAATCAATGTGTACTTTTACCTTACTCATAATAGACTTAGTTAATATTCATCTTGCAACATTACCATCTTTATTTCAAGTAGTTTTACCTATTGAATAAAATGTTTCATTACATTTTGTTTCTCCATGTGTTTCATCATTCATTACAAATTCATTACCATGTCCTACATATTCAATTTCATCATTTGGTAATATATTTTCTTATCTACTCTCAATGAAGATGTTTGTAAATTTGATTCTATTGAATTAGAAATGTTATTCTCAATAGAAACATTGTTTATTATAGAAGAAGTACCTTAACCTTCATTAGAACCTTTTTTCTTTGCTCTCCTAAGTGCTTGTATTTTTCTTATCTTTCTCTTTGAACTTCAAGTTCATTTTTTTCTCTTTAATTCATCTTTAACGAAGACTACTAGACCCCATGGTCGATTTTTATGCTTTATAATTCAATGAGGATGAAAATTCTATAAAAAAAAGATCAATTTTGATGTTTCAAACAAGATAAAATGGAGAATTCAAATGTTTGTTATGTGCAGAGTGAGTTTAGAACCAGTAAAGTGTAAAATTTGAAGTGAAAATGGTAAAGGGAATGTGAATATTATGTTTTTTTGTAATAATACAAAGGTCATATGCCCTTTACAAAATTATATACACTATTACATGTAGTTCAAATCAAGTAGTTGAATAACAAAAAATCATCAATGCACTTACCATTTATAAAAGGTGTATGCCCTTAGTTTTGTTTTCAAAAATTAATTTTTTTTTCCCTCCTAAACAACCATGGATTTTGGCTAGGGAATCTAAACCTTAGATTTGTACTAGTATTTGATCATCTAGGAATGCCTTTTGAATATTTTAAACATTTTTCACATTCGTAGGCACAAAATTTTCATGCTTTGTGTATTTTTAAAAAGTTATATATGGGTTTGTAAAAGGGAGAATTTAGTTTTTAAAAATATTATTTTTAAACAAATTATTATTTCCAATTACTACATAATGTTACTCATTATGATTGATTATAAGCATTATTTAAATAATTTAATAACTTTTTAAAATCAACCAAAGGATTACAAAACTTATATCTCAACAATCTACTCATTATTGGACACTATTTAAAAATAAATAAAATATATGAAGGTAAGCTTAAAAAGTTGTCTATACACTTGCATTTTATTTTTCCTACTTTCTTTACTTGTAAAATCATTATATTCATTGAAAAAATATTCTCAACAATATTTAACATTTTTTGAATCCTTGTATGAAATTTCATTTAAAAATTCATTCATTTGCTCTAAAAAATGTGTTTGTACACATGCACTTTTCTTATGTTTTCACAAAAATTACTATGTCACTGTTAGAAATGAGTAAATTTCACATACTTATCTCATCTGGGTATTGCAAAAAAATCATATTTAGAAACTAGATTCAAAATGTCATAATTTATCTTCTTATATCATCACAAAATTATTTGACTAGGTTCCCTTCAAAGTCTCTCCAAGGTCATATATTGCTATTTTTGAGAAAAAAAAGGTGGCCACTTATCCCCCTTTTGACTCACATTAACCTACATCTACCCTTATTCATACCCTCAGTAAAATACTCTAGTTGATGATTAATGTGAATGTTATGATGACAATAATGCAATAAGAAGAGATAGGATGTTGGATTTATTATGAAGGATGTTGGATGTAGTGTGGAAGAAGAATGGAATATATATATATATATATATATATATATATATGGAGTCAAAAGATTGGTATGGACACCCTTGTATTTTATTCATGGATAGTAGAAACATACAAAGTCCTTGGGGTTTTCGCACAAGAAATAATCTCCATTGGGCTTGGTTTCTCTCATTCTCTAAATAAAAAAATAGTAGCAACATTGTTCTCTAGTGAAAGCTTCAAAATTCTAGGGTGCAACAAATGAGCACACAATTTCCATTAATAGGAAATCCTCAGGAGATAAAATGTTAACTCTAGATCAAAATAAAGATATATGGCCAAGTTTAGAACGTTAGGTGTTGAACTCAACTAGAGTTGGGAAGGAGAGGTGAATTGGGGGTTAAAATGAGGTAAAAAGTGTGTGTGACCTAAAATTAGAATACAAAATAACACACACAAAAAAAGATAAGAAAGGATACTTTCCCATGACAAAACTAATGGTTCTAGCAAGAGGTTGTTACATAACCACCATAGCGGGAGATGGAACCACCAATATGAAACATACCACTTTCGTGACATGGGATGAAACTTTATGGCGGTAGTGTAACCTTCACGACAATAACATGTCAAATGTGTAAAGGGTAGTGAAGAATGAGGAGAAATCAAAATTATCTCCAAATGAGTCTAAAAGGAGTTAACAATGGGAACATTAAGTAAAATGGGAAAGTGTAGGTTTGTGCAAGTAGCCTAAGCATTTTGAAACATCTTGTCAAGTTTTTGGAAATCCTCATAATCATCATTGGGTATTTTAAATATTTCAACATATGAAAAAGAGGTGTGTACGGTTTCCCCAAGGAATCAAACCAAGGTCCCCAAATGGTAGATACTTAGTTACAATTAATCAACCTATCACACAAGGACCTTATTTCTTCATTTTTAGTCATAAAAGGGTTGGATTGTCTAATTCAATATTTCAAAACAATTGTGTGATTGCAAGGGATCAAAAATATAATGATTTGACTCTATAGACCCGATTTCACCTTTTAAGGTGATTTCACCCTTTTAATTTAAGAATGTTTTATTTAACATACATAAAAAGATGAATAATGTTACATGTAGATATTCCGATTTAATTAACTTCCAAAATTAATTTCATAAATAAGAATAACACTTTTCAAAGTGATTAGCTACTAAAAAATTCTAAATGAGGGAAAGAGTTCACTTAGCGATTTTGTGTGGATATGGAAGATTTTTGTGGTATTGATTTAATATTAATAGAATTAAATCTAATTGCAGAGTAACTAATATAAGCTATGATATACAAATCATAAGTACAATATGACACAAGCAAATAAACAAGTAAGTATGAAACCCTAAATAAGAGATAGAAAAAATGACTTAGTTGATTTAGGCTTGATATGGAAATGCTCTGGACTAGGAAAACTATTGAACGGGAAGTGAATAGTGTCATAAATGCTTGTGATACATTATGAAACTCACGAACAAAGTTGAACATGGACATGGGTAGGGAAAGAGAGACTATTGCGAGTGTATCGAGTGCCTGTAATTGCGCAAATGGTCGAATTTGTTTGTTATTGTGTCACATAAGTAGAAAAAATATTCCCTATTTATCACATGTATGTCACTTTTTGATCACCAAAAGGTACATGTAACTTGTAAAATAGAAGTTCACCTGTAAAACCCACAAAACAACATCAAATCCAAAAAAGAAATATGCAATATGGGAAGTTAAATTGACCTTGGTGGTCACTGACAGAGTTAAATTACGACCGAGAATTCGCACTACATCTCAGACTCCATGTAGTTCTTATGAGTGTGTGTAATAATGATGCCCTAGGAAGCCCTTGTGTAAGATGCACTAGAAAGTGGGCTAGATATTCTATAATATAAAAATGTGTGTATGAAATAGAATAAAATTCCCTTCTTATGCTTATAAGTATATGTAGAATATGTAGTCACTTTTCTCTTTAATGAATGTCAAATGGATGTTTTGAAGTGCTGTAGGTGCCTTTTGAGTGCAAGCTTAGGTGATAATAATAATTCTTAGAGATTGGTCCCTCATTTTGAAAACATAACTATGTATTTATATGATTCCCTTGTTTGAATTTTGTAATTGAAAATTGGAAGGCTAACCCATAAGTGAAAAAGATGCTCAAAAGATAAAAGAGACCCAAAAGGAGTGAGTAAGATAAGAAAGGGTGAGGGGCGCCAAGAGGGGTAGGAGCACCTGTGCGTACTATCCTAATGGGTGTTGGTGTTTGAAGCCATAAAAGATAAATCAATACAATTATGACTGGGTTATAGGGTGTGCAAGGCCAAATAGAAAGAAAGAGACAAAGAAAAGAGGCCAAAGATAGTTATCAACTACTAGTTTTCTTTCTTAGGAATCATGTAAATACTAGTATGCTTTTAAGACCTAGAAATGTATCCAAGTGCATGATTTTATGTCTACAAGTATGAGTGCAGAAACAAGAAGATATATAGAAATAGAAATGTTTCATCTATAAAATTTGGCCTAAAAATGAGGATAGTCAAAATTATACAACTCAATCTACCATTCATACAATATTGACCTTTCGTATAGTTTTAAAACTACTTAGAATCTATATTCGAAACTTCTTGAGTGCTTCACCTTCTGGAAATGTATTTCATTTTCTATCGGCCTTTTTCACTCACCTTCGAGAATGGATATGTAAAATCTCAAACCCTCAAACCCTTATAGTACAAGAAGGGATTCTACAAAACAAATTTAGTTGGGATGTGAGCACCCCTATGCATCGCTGCATCATATCTACTCCGAAGAGGGATCAAACCACACATCATTTTCCTAATATGTCATATATATCATAGTGTAATAAGAATTTAACAACCGTGATTTGACAATGCTTTGCTTGAGTTTCACACTTTCTCAAATTCTTTGGAAGGGTCACTTTTCTTTCTTGTATGATGAAGATGGAGAATCATATACCTGAGAGGATACTTCAAACTAGTAGAGAGTGCTTCCCTAATGGATATACATGATATATTTCATAGTTTAGGGAGCTTTATGTGTCTTTTGTGTTAGTTTTTACATGAGGAGTTCATAAAGTGTCAGGTCCTTAAATGAGGTATGATTTACTTGCTTATATATGCTTTCAAAGGTTGTTATGTCATGAAAGGATGACCAAAGGGATATATTTTTCATATGAATGTGATGGAATTGAAATAATTAATACACAACATGTCGATCCAAAACCATACAAGTAGGGTTGATATGTAATTTTACAAATCGATTGAAACCAACATTTTAGAAATGAGGAAGAAAAACACATTTTTAGTTTGTGTCCACATAAGCATGGATGTTTCTAGATGTATTTTGTGTAATTATATTTCACAAATTGACGATAAAGAGGTGTGAAAAGATAAGAAGGTACATGAAGTGTCATTAAGGCATGCTAAACAAAAGTGAGGAGAGTGCATTTTTACATATAAGTGTGCAATGTCAAGATAAAAAATGTCGAAGGATAGATTGCCAAATTTGAGTTTCTACATTACCCCCGTCCTTTAAGTATGAAATTGAAAATTAGATGCTTAAAGGAAAATATACCTGAGTGTGTAAATACAATTTGTCTTTTTTCGTAATAACTTTATTTTGCAGTATCTCGTTGTGTTGGTGTTGGCATGCTCCAAGATGAAACCTGCAAACACAAGTGTAGTCAATTCCCAAGATAGGAAATTGAATCTTTACTCAAACATAATGAAAATATTGTAAAGAAATTTACAACAAAAATGCCAAAAGATGAAAAACATTGAAGGAATACACCTATTTGTTTTGCAGAGGAAATGTTCTCCCATTCTTATGCCTTATAGAGTCTAGATATATTGAATTATGATGGATAATTGGGGGTGATCGGTCCCCAACTACACCAAGGAGAGGTCGATGCATTAGGTGTACCAACCCAACACATGAATGCTGAAGAGAAGAACCAAAAAGATGAGGATATTAAGTACCCCATAAAGGAAGAAGAGTGCACGTATCAAAGTTATTCAACAACTATGATATCTTTCTCTTAAGTACAAGAGGATAGGAAATACTATCTACGAAGAACTTAACCACTTCAATACCTTCCATAACCCCATGGACCATATAAATGCAGAGGGATATAAGCTCAATTTTGTAACTTAGGAAACACAATAGAAAGAGAATAAATGCCCCCATACTCTTTACATGTTCCACACAACTGAGTATAAATTGATTAGAAGTGATGCATGTTGATATATGAATGGAGAAAGGAGAATCATGCCCCAAGGTGTCTAAAACTAAAAATGAAATTGAGTACCATGGAGAAAGAGAGAATGAAATACTTCATGCCCCCTGAATTTGTGCCAAAATGATTTTATCTAAGTATGAAACCATTTCAAAATGTTGTACTAGTGATGAAAAACCTGAAACTTTTGAAAGATATATATAAAATTTCCCATGGGAAAAATGTATAGTAGAGTTGGAACCATCCGTACAGGTCTTGACCAAATGATAAGTTTATGACCTTGTGTAGATTTTGTTGATTTTTTTGTTTAAGTCCAATTCTAAGGAATTTATTTTTGCCTCTACATATATCTACCCGTAAAAATTGTGTTTGTTGGAAATGTAGAATAAACCTTAGATGTTTTCCCCCTCTTTTGAGGTGTGTGTGATGAAGAATGTGATCGCACGACTCAAAATAAAATATGTATACCCATGTTTGATAATCTAAGAACCTATGTATAACATATAAAAAATTTATGTGGTGACCACTAAGAAGAAACTATATCTACAAAGAGGATGCACATGGTAAAAACCATGGTGCAAAAAAAAAGAACAAAAACAAGAATCATGATAACCATAACAAAGTGTTAATGCAAGAAAATAGTAACAAAAACAATATAAAATAATGTTTCAGTAGAAAATGAGTGCATACAATGTAGAAACATGTGTAAACATATCAAACATTTTCAAACAAAATGGTGAAGTACTGCAAATATGGAACACCCACGATGTCACAAGACAATCAAGTCCCTTAAGGCCAGCAAATAAGAGATGAAAAACCACACATAAGGCATATTATAAGAATAATGAATTGATAGGGGAGGGTGAATCAGTTCTTAGGAGGGTGAATCAGTTCATACAAAACTTTAATCAAATTCATATTTGCTTATTAAACCATACGCCATTCATCCATGGATTAATGTGTATAAAGCATCATATAACATACATTCAAATAACCATGAAAAGAGAGAGAACACCATAACACAAGATATAAGTGGTAAACCCTCAAAGGGAAGAAAACCCACTAAAATTCTTATTATATTACTCCAATCAAAAGTAAATAGTGAAGCATTAACTTCACAAGGAGCACCAACCCCTAGTTTAGTAGAGCACCAGCCCTACAAGGAACACTAACCCATATTTTAGTGAAGCATCAAATTCAAAAGGAGGATGCAACCCTATAAGATGGTCAAGCACCCACTCAACCACCTTTTAAGAAGACATCGATGTATTTGTTTTCGCTACAACCGATTGAGATCACCTATTTAGCTCACACACCTTTAACCCTCATACACCTAGCTCGATATTTATCTTTGTTTCTTCACTTATCTTGGCCTCAAAAATTACATAAAATCTATCTAACATCATTCAACCTATCACACACTCTCTCAACTATGAAACTCATCCTTCATACTAGTTACACTCACTCACATAAGTCACACTTTTCCCCTCTCAAGTAACTAGTCCAAATTTGAATTCAAAATTCACTCTTATACCCTTCTCAACTCACTAACATAATGGAGGTAGGTATTACATTATAATTTCAACCCAAAAAAATAAAAATATCCCAATACATTCATAAAAATATTCATAATGGACCCATATAGGTTGGCCACACCCAAAACCATCAAACATGCTCAAAACTAGCTCAAAACCCCATCACCTAGATAAGCTAAAACCAAAAATGCAAAAACCATGATTATTCAATCTCCAAAAATAATAAAACATGTGAAATATGACATAAAAAATCATCCATTCATTAATTATCTTGCACCAATCAAATAATTCATAACAGAACTCAAAAGGCTCATAGCCTTCACCAAACAGTTATTTCCAGCTCAATGTCTTCACCTTTGGGCCTTAAGACCACCTAAGAACAAATCAACTATGTAATGTAACAACTAATTGGAATCATAGAGACCTTTACATCACATCCATTCATGATATATCTCATGAAACATACATATGTGCAAATCACACCTACTTTCCTCTTCATCAAATCAAGCTTCCTAGAAAGCAGTTTCATAAACTCAACTAGTTTTCACCTTTTATGTCACTTAAAAGACCTAAAAATTCCTTAACTAGGAATAAAATTCATCCATTTCCACTCTCCATCTGATATCAAGCATCAAAAAATCCATATCATGCCTCATTTACCCCATTCTTTAGCCTCGAGAAATCATGTCCTGAAAAATCAAAATCTTCTTCCTCACAAACTGACCTGGATGACCCATCAAAACTAATAATAAAGAGAAAAAAATTATACCACTGGAAATAGATATAAATCCCATTTCCATAACATATTGTATTTCCTTCCAAATCCAAGTGGAAGGCCTTCAACCAAGACCATCTATGAAAACTACCTGAAACTGCCCCAAATTTTCCTTTTTACTTGTATTCATAAATATGGCACACTTTTCCATTTATAAGCACCACTATGATCTGAAATAATCATGTACATCAATAAAAATTCCCATTCTGAAACAAATGTCAACTTATTTTGTAACTCCTTTGGAAAACCTTATCCCAAACTGAACTTCTTCATAAACGTGTCTATTTGAGTGGAGTCGACTCATCACCACATGCTCTACCATTCCTTTCTTAAAACATAGATGATTCATATACACCACACAATAACCATAATATCACTATAAATCAATTATGGACACTTATGAGAAATATCTCTTTGATTGATTTTGAGCTAAGGTTTCAAACACATAAAAAGTTGTTTACCTTCTTAACATTCATTCATAAAAATGTGACAATGAAATTACCTCATTTTTTTTGAAACCTTCAAAAGGTCCCTTACAAAGCACACAATTCAAGGTGAGCATTAGGAGATGGAATTTGAGCTGGGAAACACCTTCTTCTTGACCCTATTTCACCAAAAACAACTTATCTTGCAAAATACTCTTCAGAATGAATCCAAATTTTTATCACACCTCTAAGAAACCTCTTTTCATCATCTCCAATCATCATCATATCTCAAATATTTCTCCATCTTCTCAACCCATCTCATTTGCATGACTAGCCCTTGGGGTTTTACATGGTTTAAGTTAGGGTCAACTAAACCAACAATGAAACTCTTTATGAAATCTCTCCAAAAGGTCATAAAAACCTAATATATTATGAGACACTTACCTACATTCATACATGAGCTCACTTGTCTCCACAACTCAACCTCGTGCCTCCAATCACCTAGACTTAGTTTAGATGGGAATTTGAATCTTGGTCTTCAACCTATACATGCATCTTAAAACTCATGTGAGTGCCTAAAAATCCCCAAACATTCTCTCCATGCTACTACCATACTCCTCAAGCCACCAAACAAATCCAACCATCATGCTTCATCACCTAGGCTAGCTAGGTCACTTGATAAGGCTTGCTAGACCAAGCCAATCTCATTGAATCACCTCATGTCATCATAAAAATTTAAATCTCCATATCACCAACCTACTGAAAATATTATAACACTTCACCAATATCCTCTTTTTCATTAATGGTCTTTTACATCAATGATAACACCTAGAACACAACATGCCAACAATCTCCCCTTTGTCATTGATGGAAAACCTCCTAAACTTCTCCCCTTTTTACATTAATGAAAATGAATATACTTGTACCAACTGATATTCATCCTTATCAGCTTCATAGGATCATCACTTGGTTGGAAACATCAACCAAAGACTTCATACTAGCTCACAAACTAGTAAATTCTCACAAGATTATGATTTTCACCACTTTTAAAGCATTTATGGTTGTACTCCCCCTGGGAAAGAGCATACACAATGCCCATACATAACAACCATGAAAATAACATCATGTTTCCTCCACCTTTATTGAAAACAACACTAAGTTCATCCTTCTAGCATGCAAATGAAGCTTACCTTCTTGATCTCTAGTTTGGACCTTTTTCAACCATTTAAAATATGGTAAGCAAACCTTAAACTAATGCATTCAACTTGTTAACATTCCAACAATCATGCCCGAGAGCCAAAAACATCCCATTTACCTCTTCCTTGTCTTATCTACACTTGATAGGACTCAAGAACTTGACTTCAATACTTCCATTTCTTGACATTGCACAACTTTGGGACTGAGTTCCCTAAACCAACTCCGGTGCATTTAGAACCAACTTTGGATTTCTCTAGGAGGCCATACATAACAAGACATAACTTCTCATCACTCCCCTTTGGGCTTAGGCCATTCATCTTTGACTAAAAACACACAAAAATATTCTTACCTTGATCTCTTACTTTGGAAGGGACACAATCTGAAGTTTTTCCTCGGTCTTTATAATCTAATTTTGGCCTAATGCATCCTTCTTGAGCATATGAATTGCTTCTCAAGCCATCATACTTATAACTACTCTCCATTTATATATGTAAGCTACTTCAAGACACCTTGTACACTTGAGTGAGGTAAATAATGAGCTCCCTTGTCTTGGTGAGCTTATCAAACATGTAGCATCACATATTAGAGAAAATCATTTTTGAATTTGAGGAACCCTACAATTTCACTTGAGAACCAAGATATCAACTATATTGATCTTATAACTTCCTTTAACTTGGTCATATATGTTTGATAGATTTTCCAATTACTTCTTTAAGGGGTCATAACACCATATTCTACCTTCAAGAGATCTTAAACACCTATAGGTCATCATGTGCTCATCATAGAAATTCTTTGCTCTGTCTCAATTATGTAGTTCATCAAATTTAGTTCATCAACCACTCTCTAGTATTTATTTACAAAACATCTTATTCACCATCATGTCAATCCTTTTTGGCTTCTATAACCTTTGATAGGAAACCAAGAGTGATTCCCCTAACTCGTAATGTATATACTGATCTTAAAACCAATCATTTCTTCTTTTACACAATTATTTTATCTTGCAATCACACTTTCTTGATCTTGTACCCAATATATCCTTCATACACAAACTTGAATTTCATGAAGACTTAAAAAATGTTTTACAATAACCTTAGCATTGTCTTAGGATATAACATTTCATATCAAGCAACCTTGCATATTGTAGCTTCTCATATCGGTCCTATAAGCATCCAATTTGCACTTGCATAGTCTAATATCCCTATCTTAAGAGGAAATCACCCATAACCTTTTATATAATCAATTCAATAGAGAAAATTTACCTAATTTGAGTACCCTTTTTCCCATTCTACCTTCTCCATCAAACTTATAGCATGGTCTTGTAGAACTATTTCCGCTTTATAATTTGATTCTTTCACTAGGTCTTTATAACATGTTTTAATGGTAAGAATTTTGGTGATTTTATGTCAATATCAAAATGTCCTAAAAATTTTAAATCTATCTTCTCGTGATGTCAAGACCATATGGTGAATATTTTACGATATTTCAATCACCTCATATCCTTTTTGTAGCAATTTACTCATAAACCCTAGGTTAGGGTTTCCTAGTTCTCGAGAAAGGTATTTTGGCCATAATCATCTTATTTCAAGGTTTCAAGAACCCAAAAAGACCTCAAAATCTTTGTTTTAACATGAAGTAACAATATCCTTAGACATTTGTCAATGAATCACCATGAATACAACCCAACAATGTGATTTTCTTCAAGGTTTTTTTAAGACTTATTATCACAACTAGAGCACATCATGACCAATTCACCACTCATTATTGCTTAAAATTCAACCAAATACACTTGAATCGACATTTTACATAGAGGAACCATGAAAAAATCCCTTAAAACCATACACAAGATGGAATTATGATGAGACCAACAAAACCTTATACTCAGTCCGAATGACAACTAAACCATCGAGTAGGACACACTAAATCCTTTAGACAATATGATATACATACTTGACATACAAGACCAAAGACTCAAGAACCTATGATATAGTTTTAATCGAAGCTTGAAGGTTTATGAAATAGCTCCACACATAAGACGTTTCTTTCCTCTTTTGGCAGGGGAGTGCATTATCCAAAATTCACCCCTAAGAAGACAGGCTCGGGCAGGAAAAATCGTGAAAAATGGCTAAGTCTTAGTCTCCGGACAGCCGGGACAAAAGTACGCGAGGGACGCGTGGGACGCGAAAGCGGATCGCCCGAAGGAAGAGTTTTTTAAATCGGGACAGCCGGGACAAAAGTACGCGAGGACGCGTGGGGACGCGGTAAAGCGCGGATTGCGAAGGAAGAGTTTTTAAATGCAGGACAGCCGGGACAAAAGTACGCGAGGGACGCGTGGGACGCCGAAAGCGCCGGATCGCTGAAGGAAGAGTTTTTTTAAAAGGGACAGTAGGGACAAAAGTACGCGTGGACGCGAAGCGCGGATCGCCGAAGGAAGAGTTTTTCGCGGGACAAAGGGACAAAAGTACGCGAGGGACGCGTGGGACGTGAAAGCGTGGATTGGCCGAAGACAGAAGAGGAAAAGTCAACATTTGACCTGCGAAACTTCAAACGGCCATAACTTTTGACTCCGAGCTCCGATTTTCACAAAATTGGACTTTCTGGAACGAGCACGACGTCCTCTACGCCACAAAAATTTTTAATGAGGGAGATATATTTAATTAAGAGAAACATATTCGGCTCCAGTCAGTTAATGTTCATTCCCGTCAAATGACAGAAAACGCCTGCCAGACCCAAAATAGCTGCCCGCACTCAGAAGGCCATAACTTTTGCATTTCTCAACGAAATTGCACAAAATTGGTACCGTTGGAATCGTGGTTCCGAGCCCGATGCACAGCAATCAAGAAATTCTGGATTTGATTAGAAATTGATTGAGTTTTTAAGAAAACGTGGCCGGGTTCAGAACAGTGTTTTATTTGGTAGCTGGGAGTGCAATTAAGAGGCATGGTCATCATTCCTTCTCTCTTTGCGCACAGACATGGGACGATATGTGGAGCCTTTTGCAAGTAATGTATAATCATTTTACTCAATTTAATGCCTCTTACAAGTGGTTGAAGGATAGATTTCGGGATTTCCATTTTCCCTTCTCTTTTCCTTCTCTTTTTCTATAAATTGGAATGTTGGGCTCATTGTAGAGGAGAGATTTTTTGGGTATGCAAAGCTGTCAAAATTGCTTTGTGAAGCCAGTGTGTTGCGAGCCCTTGTAGTGGACTCCTTGCATGGTGATCCGTGCCCTTATCTTGTAATAGACTGAGGCTGTGCATACCAGAAGCAATAAAATACAAAGTTTGTGGATGTATCTTCCCCTGCTCGTGTTTTCTTGCATTCTTCTTTGCCCCTTTTATCTTTCTACAAGAATATTGTGTCTATTATTATGTTCTTGCAGGAATTCATTATCATTGTGTATGCTTGGAATATTCTTTGTGAATGCATTTTGCTAGATTATGGAGAACCTGTCATCACCTCTTCTAGTGTGCACTTTGCCTCTCAGTATTTCACACATTTGGAGACTACTCTCTCATCCTCCTTTTACGGTGTATCACCACTTTAGTGTAGGCTTTCATTTTATGCATTCTCTCTCCCTGGTCCCTTAGAACTTTAGATTAGAACAGTTAGCTTATCCCTGCATTAGAGTAGATTGTGGGCGGGTAGTTTAGGAGCAAGAACCGGCTTTCTCGGAGGTCTGTCTCAAGTAGCAAGTCCCACAACTTGGAGATAGTACCCATGTTATCCAATCACACTTGTGAGTTCAAATACATGCATAGGGAGTCTTTGTGATTCGGTGATAACAGGTCCATGGGCAACGACACCTGTTTGCTATTTCGGGAAATCTGCAGACTACTAATTTGGGCGGTGAAGGTCTTGACTAGTTCTTTGATGACTAGTTATTTCCTTGATTTATGGCTTGATCTACGACCTTGAATGGTTCTTAGATTGTTATTCCGCCTATATAAGCAAGGCCCATTCTCATTGTATTTCATTGAGTTCCATAATAATATATGATATTCTTTGCTCATTTGTTTGCAAAGGTTTTGTGTAAAGTTATTCTAGCGAATTGCTTTCATCTTATTGATCATGGTGTTTGATTAACATTTGTGTTTTTGGATTGGTATGATCGGTTATTGTTCCTTTTATGGTATCAGAGCACGAGATTGCTATTGACATTTGTCTGTAAGTTTTATTTTGCAAATAAATTTTTATATATTCATATATTTCGGGATTTGCTCGTATTTTGTTTCTGTGTGCATTTTTATGCAAAAATAGAGGCTTCCATTAGATCCAGGAAGGTGGCAAAACCCTAAGATTGACTGTAAACTCGACAATTTCAGGAGGCAGTTGTTTTTTTGGTTTTTGTTGTCTGGAAACCGGGTTTGCCTCTGGATTTGCACCACTACGAAAAGGAAATATAGAAAAAAATTTGGGTTTTGCTGATTTCGATTTCTTGAGATCCAGGTGATCCATTGAAATCCTTAGCCCTTGGTCATATGAGGGCTTAAAGCTTGTGATTCCTACTAGTAGGTGCTTAACTCCAGCCCCCTTTCATTTTATTTGTGTGGTGAAGGCAAGAGCATTTTATTCTATTTTAGTGGAAACTAAAATAAATAGTAGAGCATAATATTGAAAACCTTGTATCTTTTGATCGGTAACTCGGTTTTGAGTGCCGTTTTTTGCAAAAGTGCGTAGTTTTTATGATCTTTCCATTGGAAATATTTATTTTGAGAATCACACTATAATTATAAAGTGCCATATTGTAACACGCACTCATTATAAAGTGCCAAAATATGGGGGCTCTTGTTGCATTGCTTGGGGGTCTTGTTGCATTACTTGGTTCTTCCATTTCTTTTGGTGATTTTTTAAAGATGGCATCTACTTCTACATTAACTCATGTTGAGCCATTAACAACACATAATTACCACACATGGAAACCAAGAATGGAAACAATAATTAAGCAGAAAGGATTATGGGCTTTAACTTCTAAAGAACAACCAATGTTCACTAGAGAATATGAGAAATTTCAGTACCAGTGCAAATTTGATGAGTGTATGGGTTTGATAGGAACTTATGTAAGTGAAAATCTTTTATTTCATTTAGAAAAGTGTGACTCTCCTTTCAAAATATGGGAGAAATTGGAGGATTTATTTGGTAAGGTGGATCATATGAGAGCTATGCAACTTGAAATTGAGATCACCTCTCTTAATCCTGAAGATTTTCCAACAATTATAGACTATCTTACCAAGTTCAAGCATTTATTGACACAGTTGAAGGGGAGTGGAAGAGATAAGAAAGATGAAGAGTGTGTTTACTTGATTCTATCCAAGTTGAGAGGACCATTCCAAATTTTTGCTTCTACCTTTTTTCTCTAGCATGGATGCCTTAGGTGACACTTTAAAATGCCTAACTTAGAAACATTTTGTGAAAGACTTGTTAGGGAAGAATCCAAATTATCTCACCTTGAGTCTTCCACCTCTCAAAAGGCATTAGTTGCATCTAATCCTAAGGGCAAGGGAAAACCAAAAAAGTAAAACCAAATCCACACCTTCTCCATCTCAAAATGCTCCTAAACAACTCAAAACCCAAGGAGTCTTCTAAATCTAAGAATAAGTCTAGTCGTTCATGCTCTTTTTGTGGGGGTAGTAATCATGAAGAAAATAGGTGTTATAAGTGAATGCAAGCCTTAGAGGATGCAGTCAAGAAACACAAAATTTATATCTCCACTCCACCTTCTAATCAGCATGGAAAAGCACTTAATGTTGTTGGGAGATCTCAATCACCACTTGTAGACAATTGGGTTATAGATTCTGGTGCTTCTCATCACATGACTTCTTCCAAGGAGTCTTTTATTTCTCTAGGTTTGAGTTCTACTTCCAAAATTGAGGTTGGAGATTCTTCCTTTATTTTTGTTGAGGGAAAAGGTGATATACAACTTGATGGTGGCAATATCCAAGATGCACTATATGTTCCTAACATCACTACAAATTTGCTTTCATATATCAAATTTGTCATTCGTCAAGGGAAAACATTAACTTTTACACCACATGGGGCGAGAAGTAAGAACTTTGTTGGAGCCTTTTCACTTGTTGCTCAGTGGTATTATTGATCATAGTTCGAGACTATATCACTTTGAGGGTTTTGATGACACTTCTTCTATAGGGACAAGAATTGGTTTCTCATTCAGATTCAGAGAGTAAGCTTTGGCATGAAAGATATGGACATCTCAATTACGGATATTTGAAGGAGTTGAACACTCATGACATGGTAGATGGTCTTCCTAGAGTTTCTTGTCTTGAGGGAGTTTGTCATGGTTGTGCATTAGGAAACAACTCCAAGATCCTTTTCCTAAGAATTTGTCTAAGAGAGCTTCTTCACCACTTGAGCTTTGCATAGTGACTTGATGGTTTTTCCTACCCCATCTTTTAATGGAGCTAAGTATGCACTTACATTTATTAATAATTTCTCGAGGCGTACTTGGGTTTATTTTCTCAAGTACAAAAGTGATGTTTTTTCACACTTTAAAGTCTTCAAGGCTTTGGTCGAGAAACAATCTTCTAGTAGCATAAAGAACCTTCACACTGATAATGGGGGGGAGTACTTCAGCAATGAGTTTTCTGAATTTTTGGCAACTCAAGACATTATTCACCAGCATTATGTTCCTCATACTCCACAACATAATGTATTAGCAAAAAGGAAGAATAGAACTTTGAAGGAAATGGCTAACTGTATGATGCATTCTAGAGATTTACCTCCTATCTACTGGCGAAGCCGATTAATTGTGCTAACTATATTTAATCACACACCACACACAAAGCACTTGAGCATTTGACTCCAGAGGAAGGTTGGTCCAACACTAAGCCAGATGTCTCATTTTTTCGAGTCTTTGGGAGCCATGCTTTGGCCTTTGTACCAAAGAAGAAAAGGAAAGCTTTGGATAAGAAGAGTAAACCCTTGATCTTTGTAGGGTATTGTGAGGACATGAGAGCTTATCGTCTTTTAGATCCTGATACACATGATGTTCTTTTTCAAACTCATGTTCAGTTTGATGAGCGTTTCACTCCTCATGATTCTTCATCTTCTTCCATTCCTTCTTCTTCTTCATCTCATCTTGAGGATATTTTCTTTGAGGAGATTGATGAGGAGGTTATAGATGTTGTTGAGGATCTTATTCCCACTGATGTTGTCACTATGCCTAAGTGGGATCGTACTACAGTTTCTAAGGCAACACCTTTCATAGAGGATCTTCCACCCACTAGGCATCATCACGCACATTCTACGGTGTTCGGACTTTTGTGTGAGTAGTTTATAAGGATCCACAGTCTTTTTCAAATGCTCATGGGATACTAGGAGTGGGATGATGTGATGACAACCGAGTATTCTTCTTTGATGAAGAATCATACTTGGGATTTGGTATCTCTTCCTAAAGGAAGAAAGATGGTTAGGTGTAAGTGGGTATACCGAACCAAATATGTAGCCCCTATTGATGGGTCCATTGACAAGGATAAGGCTGCAGGTTTTTTACAAGTCAAGGTACCGATTACTACGAGATTTTTACACCCATTGCCAAGATGGAAAGTACACCTTGTACTTGCTATTGCGGCATCAGGGGGTGGCCCATATACTGATGGACGTGAAGAGTGCCTTCTTACATGGATATCTAAAAGAGGAAATATATATGGACTGGATCAAATGACTGGATTTGTTCGTGGTTCTTCTCTTGTTTCATTCGGCTTCAAGGTCTCTCTAGAGTAGGTATTTACCTTAGCTCATGTACACCTAGGTACATTATTTACCTTTATTGTATTTATCCTCATCCACTTATGTGTGTGGATAATTCTTTTTATTTATTTAGATATTAGGAGATATTATCTAGTTGTTAGGTATAGTTATTTCCTTGATCTATGGTATTGACTAGTTCTTTCCTAAATCTATGGTATTGACTAGATCTTTGATGTCTAGTTCTCTCCTAAATCTATGGTCTTGACTAGTTCTTTGATGACTAGTTATTTCCTTGATTCATGGCTTGATCGACCTTGGATACTGGTTCTTAGATTGTTATTCCTCGCCTATTTAAGCAAGGCCCATTCTCAATGTATTGCATTGAGTTCCATAATAATATATGATATTGTTGCTCTCATTTATTTAAAGGTTTTATGTAAAGCTATTCTGGTGAATTGCTTTCATCTTATTGATCGTGGTGTTTGATTAGCATCTGTGTTCTTGGCTTGGTATGATCTGGTCATCATTCCTTTCATGGTATCAGAGCACGAGATTGTTATTGACATCCGTCTGTAAGTTTTATTTTTAAATTCATTATATAGTCATATATTTGGGATTTGGTCATATTTTGTTGTTGCATGTATTTTTATGCAAAATAGAGGCTTCCATTGGATCCGAAAGGTGTGAAAACCCAAAGATCGAATGTAACTTTCAAGTAAACTCGACATTTTTTTTGTAGACAATGACCATTTTTGTGGAAATTTTTTTGCCGGTGAAAAAAAATAGCACATTGGTTCGCCTCGGGATTCGCGCCCACCGAAGAAAAGAAATCACCCATTAAAATCCTTAGCCTTTGGTCATATGGTATGGTCATATGAGGGCTTAAACTAGTAGATTCTTATCTTCAGCCCCCTTTAATTTTATTTATGTGGTGAAGGCACAACAATTTATTTTGTTTTAGTGGCAACTAAAATAAATAACAGAGGAAAATATTAAAAACTTCTAACTTTTGATCGGTAACTCGGTTTTTAGTGCCATTTTTGCAAAAGTGCTTTTTTTTATGTTCTTTCCATTGGAGTTATTTATTTTTAGACTTGCACTATAATTATAAAGTGCCAAATATGGAGGAGTGTTGTAATCAATTGTGGATGCAATTTGGTGAGCCCGATGTCTTAAATTTTGGGGTGCTTAGTTTGTACTTATCATGGATTCTAAGAATGATATGATTTTCTCTTAAGTATGTGGACTTCAAGAGGATATTGTAAAATTTGTGGAAGAAAATAGATCTCTCAAGAAGTGAAATTCTCTTCTACAATCACTCATTCACGATAAGGATACAATAATACACTCCTACTAGAACAAACTTGCTAGCTTGCAACATCACCATCATATTGTGGACTACCATATCCATGCTCCTAGTCCACTTGTAGTTGTTGCTCCTTGTACCCACCGACATTGATCTCGCGTATTTGAGCCTAAACCCGCTTTTGATGCTTCTAAACACCGTGAGGCTTGTTCTATGCATGCTCTTCCACATATGTGCCTATTACTGATACCACATATTGTGTATCCTATTTCGATCATCGATTGCATGGATTTTTGGGAAGCATGCCACCGCATTCATTTCTCGCATGCTTCCATTCTATGGTCTCACTAGTGGAGTCATTGGCGAGACATTCATAGGGTATTATTTCCTCTATTCCACATGTGAAGTGGAATTCTTATCATGACATTGGTTTTCAAGAAGATACTTCATTGGGATCACACATTGACAGAGCTCCTTTTTTTGTTCACTTGACTCTTTCTGAGGATCCTGAGCAACACATGAGTTCTACATCTTCACTCAAGCTTGAGAAACCTGAGATTTTAGTTGTCAGACATGATCAACCTGACACACATTCTGATGTTCTTTTACATGCACCCATTGTGCATTTTACACCAAGTCATATGCAGGCATCTTCTTCATCCATCCGTGTTGATTTGGGGTGGATATCTGATCACTCGTGGAGGTGACATAGGCATTCATTGAGAGGACTCTATAGGCATGGCTCCTCCACCATTCGGCCTCTTGCTCCACTTTCTATACCTTTTGCATTGTGATGCTTCTTGTTTTGAGCATTTTTCTTTAGCAGGTGTAGTGTATCTCTCTTATTTGTTGAGAGATTTTGTATCTGTATTTTTGACACTTTTGGCATGTTGACAGTATCTCTTGTGGGGGATCTATTCTAGTGAATTCCAATGTTATTTTGTCAGTGTTCGAGTAGTTGATTTTGGGAAACTCATACATATTTGTAGTGTCACTCCACCCATTCAGCAGTATGGGAGGGTGTGGTGTTGATCCTGCTTCTTTGGGTTTCATGTCCTTGCCTTGTTACCTTGGCTTTTCTTGGATCGTGACACTGGAGTTTGTGTCCTTGCCTTGTTGCTTTGGTTATTGTTCTTGGATCATGGCACACCTATTTGCAGTAGTTGGTCGAATTATGTTTGGTGTTTTTTTACACTTTCGACATCACTCCATTGATAGTCTCCTCGATGGAGCTATTTCTGTGAAGCCAAAGTGTCAGCTTGTTTTTGAGTTCTATGATCAAGCAGTGGATTCACACCAAAATTCTTTAGCATTGTACAAGTTTTTTGAGCCGAGCTTCTTGGGATGCCTTGGAGTGGGTTTTTACTCTCTTTACTTTGTTGTTACTGGTTTTGGGTACCTTGCGGTGTCCCTTTTTCCCAATTATTGTACATGAGTACCTCATCGAGCCTAGTTGTTGGGACTTATACTTTGTGGACATGTCACTTCTATTTTGGCCCCTAGCTTCACTTGAGGGGGGTGTTAGAGTAGGTATTTACCTTAGTTCATGTTCACCTAGGTACATTATTTACCTTTATTGTATTTATCCTCACCCACTTATGTGTGTGGATAATTATTTTTATTTATTTAGATATTAGGAGATATTATCTAGTTGTTAGGTATAGTTATTTCCTTGATCTATGGTATTGACTAGTTCTTTCCTAGATCTATGGTATTGACCAGATCCTTGATGACTAGTTATTTCCTTGATTCATGGCTTGATCTACAACTTTAATCGGTTCTTAGATTGTTATTCCTTGCCTATTTAAGCAAGGCCCATTCTCAATGTATTGCATTGAGTTCCATAATAATATATGATATTGCTGCTCATTTGTTTGCAAATTTTTTATGTAAAGCTATTCGGTGAATTACTTTCATCTTATTGATCGTGGTGTTTGATTAGCATCTATGTTCTTGGCTCGTGCGATACGGTCCGTCATCGTTCCTTTTAATACTCGGGTCCGTAATGACAACTAAACCATTAGACTAGGACACACTAAATCCTTTAGACAATATGATATACATACTTGACATACAAGACCAAAGACTCAAGAACTTGGTGAACACACCTTTCAAAGTCACCACACTCCTTTTGATAAAGACACCATAACTTATATCTTCCTTCTTTAATGACAACTTATGACTATTGAGATACCAACTTAGTTTTTGCTTGAATAGATTAACCAAGTAACTCAAATTGACAAAATTTGAAACATTAACTTCACAAGATGACATGAGTCCCTACTATTACACTTTCTTCATAACTTCTTGGAGCATATGATTTCCTTTTCTTGCTTCCATTTGCAATATACTTGAGCATTTTAAAGTCTGGAAGGTGCTTGAGATTACTCCCATCCTTTCCCTTATTACTCAAAGGTAGGTTTTGGCAAAGGCTTTGTCAAGATATCATATACTTCTTCCTTAGTAGATACATGTTCCAACTTGATGCATTTCTTGCTTACTTGATCTCTCAAGAAGTGATACTTAATAGGGATGTGTTTTGTTTTAGAATGCAAAAATGGATTCTTGGACACATTGATTGCACTAGTACTATCAAAAAATATGTGTAGGTCCATCACACTTTACCTTGTAGTCCTCCAAGGTTTTTCTCATCCACATGACTTGAGCACAACATTTTGTAGCAAAAACATACTCACTTCACATGTTGAAAGAGCCACAAGATATTGTTTCTTACTTGACCAAGAAATAAGACATCCTCTAACAAAGAATGCACCACAACTAGTGTTTCTCCTATCATCCATATTTCATGCCCAATTAGCATAAAAAAATTCCCTTAAATTAAATATTTCACTCCTTGGATACCACAAACCATGTTACCTTTAAGATATCTAAAGATCCTTTTTACTTCTTGAAGATGTGACTCTTTAGGATCTTCTTGAAACCTTCTAACCAGCCCAAAAACTTGCACAATGTATGGTCTTGAAGTAGTTGCATATAGAAGGTTGCTAATCATGGATATATATTCAGATTAATTCACTTTGGGGGAATCATCTTCCTTTCTTAGCTTACATCATGTAACCATGGGAGTTCCAACAGGATTACAATCTTCCATTTGAAACTTCTTCAACATCTCCTTGATGTACTTAGCTTGAGATATGAATATACCTTCTTTAGACTGATTTACTTGTAGTCCTAGGAAGAAATACAACTCTCCAAGCATAGACATTTCAAATTCTCTCTTCATAGCCTCTGAAAATTCATGGGTCATGAGTTCATTACTTCCTCCAAATATGATATCATCCACAAAAAACAACAATAAACAAATTATCTCCTTCCCTTTTGATATACAAGTTGTTATCAACAACTCCTCTCTTGAAGCCTTGCTCAATCAAGTACTTGTCTAGTCTTTCATACCAAGCCCTAGGGGCTTGCTTTAGGCCATAAAGATCCTTTTTAATTTGCATACATAATCTTTCTTATCAGTTAAGGAAAAACCATCTGGCTGCTCCATGTAAACCTCTTCATCTAAGTAACCATTCAAAAAGGTAGATTTTACATCCATTTGATAGACCTTAAATCCCTTAAACCCCGTATAGGTTAAGAATAATCTGATGGCTTATATTCTAGCTATAGGAGAAAAGTTTTCATCAAAATCAATTCCCTCAACTTGTGCATAACCCTTACAAACCAATCTAGCCTTGTTTCTTGTGAATTCTCCATCCTCATTGAGCTTATTTCTAAACACCCATTTAGACCCAATAACATTCTTATCCTTTGGTCTAGGTACTAATTCCCAAGTTTTATTATTTTCAATCTGATCTAACTCTTCATTCATAGCTTTGATCCAACATTCATATTTTCTTGCTTCTTCTACATTCTTAGGCTCAAATTTTGATAAAAAGAAAAATTCTCTTGGTTTTGAAGACTTACCAATTTCCTTCTTGTAGTAACTCCAACATCTTTCTTTCCTAAGATTTGATTTTCAAGATGATCTCTCCTAATCTTCCTTGATGGAGCCTTGGTGTCTTTCCTTTCTTCTTCATCATATTCTCCTTCATTTTCATGAGCAACTTCATCTTATTCTTCTTTAGGATCAGTCACATGAGATGTTTCCTTTGACTTGTGAATGGATCTCATAGGATAAGATTCATCAAATTTCACACTTGCACTTTCAACTATTGTTTTCAACCTTTTGTTATAGAAAATATAGGCTGAACTTCTTGAAGAATAACCTAAAAATATACCTTCATCAGATATCTGGAATCAAACTTACCTAGATTGTCTTCAATTCCTTTTGATAAAGCACCTACATCCAAAGACTCTAAAATGTTCCACATTGGTTGGTCTTCCTTTCCATAGTTCATATGGAGTCTTGTCACTATTTACTCTTAGTTGACATCATGTTAAGAATATAGACAACAACAGTTCAAATTTCTTCCTTCCAATAGCCATTAGTAATTTATATTCATTTAAGATAGTCCTTTCCATCTCTTAAATAGTCATGTTCTTCCTTTCAACCACTCCATTTTGTTGAGGAGTTCTAGATACTAAAAATTTCCTCTTAATGCCATGAACTCTACAAAAACTCATCAAATGAATCTAACCAAAACTCACCTCCATTATCTGATCTAATGCACTTTATCCTTCCATTTTCTCATTCTCAATAAGAGCTTTAAAAGACTTGAAAACATCAAAAGCATCTGATTTGTTTTCTCAAGCAAGTAACCCAAGTATATCTAGTGTAAAATCATCAATAAGAAGCATAAAATAGTAATCACTAAAGTACTTTTAGTTCTCATAGACCAAAAATATCAATGTGAATCAATTGAAGTGGACTAGTGGTGGAATCATGTTCATTGGTCTTAAACCTCTTCTAGTTTTCTTTCCATGAAGATATAAGCTTTGCAAAATGTATCCTCTGGTTTGCTGATTTTGGCATATTTCTCACACAATTGTTAGAGCTGATTTTGACAAGATTGTCAAAGTTTACATGGCCTAATCTCCTATGCCACAACCAACTATCATTCATCTTACTCATAAGGCACTTTTATTTTTTGACTTCCTTAAAAATATACATGTTATTTTCAGTCCTCTTAGCCTTGGAAATCAACTTACCTGTTTCTCTTTTCTAATTTTACAACCCTTATCATCAAAAGATAGAACATACCCTTGTTTGCACATTTGACTTACACTGAGTAGATTGTGCTTTAGACCTTCAACATATAGAACATATTTGGTGAGGGTTTTTCCATTATCCAAAATCAAAGAACCTCTCCTATAATTTTTATGGAAGAATTATCACCAAACCTAATAGATCTGAAGCATTATTTCTTAAGGAGATGAACTTACTCTTATCACCTATCATATGAGTTGAACACCCACTATCAATATACCATATCATATTTTCATCTTGGCTATGAAAAGAAGTTTGATAAATTCCACACACTTCATTATTCTTCAATGTAGATGAGGATGATGCACATACTTAAAAAATAGAATCCCATATATCAAACCCTAAGGGTTTTAAATAAGCCCTCATTCTTATCATAGGAAGCATTTCAACTTGCACTTGTCTATTATCCATGATAGTGCTTCAGAAGATCTCCTTTCAAGTGATTAAACTTCTCCAAAAGGACCTACTCTGATACCAATTATTAGAAGCAAAATGAACTAAGAGGGGGTGAATCAATTCTTACAAAACTTTAATCAAATTCATATTTTTTTATCAAACTATAAACCATTCATCCATCATTAATGTGTACAAGAATCATATAACATACATTAAAATAACCATGAGAAAGAGAGAGAACACCATAACACAAGATATAAGTGGGAAACCCTCAAAGGGAAGAAAACCCACTAAAACTTCTGATTATATTACTCAAATAAAAATTATTTAGTGAAGCACCAACCCCTAGTTTAGTAGACCACCAACCCCTAGTTTATAAGGATAACTAACTAACCCCTAGTTTAGTGAAGCACCAACTCCAAAGGAGGATACAACCCCTAATATGATCAAGAACCCACTCAACCACCATTTGAATAAGATCTCTAATGTATTTTTTTTTCTACAACAACTAATTGGGATCACCTATTCAATTCAAACACCTTCAAACCCTCATACATCTAGCTCGATCTTTCTATTCATTTCTTCTTCACTTGGCTTGGCCTAAAACCTTGCATACACTCTCACTAACATTATTCAACCTTTAACACACTCTCTTAGCTCTGAAAAATCATCCTTCATACTTGTTACACTCACTCACATAGGTCACACTTTTTCCCTATCAAACAACTAGTCCAAATTTGAACCAAAACATTCATTTTATACCCTTATCAACTCACAAACATAAGGAGGTTGGTCCTACATCATAGTTTCAACTAAAAAAATTAAAAATATCCCAAATACATTCATAAAAACATTCACAATGGACCCATATAGGTCAGCCATTCCCAAAACCATCAAACATGCTCAAAACTAGCTCAAAACCCCATCACCGGATGAGATAAAACCACAAATTCTAAAACCATGATTATTCAAGATAAAAAAATTATATGACATAAAAACATCATCCATGGTCTTTAATTATCTTGCACCAATCAAATAATTCATAACACAACTAAAAAGGCTCATATCCTTCACCAAATAGTTGTTTCCAACACCATGTCTTCACCTTTGGACCTCAAGACCACCCAAGAAAAAATAAATATGGAATGTAACCACTAATTGGAATCCTTAGGACCTTATATATCACATCCATGCATGTTAGATCTCATGAAACATCCATATGTGCAAACCACACCTACTTTCCTCTTCACCAAATCAAGTTTCCCAAAAACCAGTTTTACAAACTCAACTGGTTTACACCATTTTTATCACTTACAAGACCTCCAAATGCATTCAATAGGAACAAAATTCATCCTAATTCACTCTCCAACTGATATAAAGAATCAAACAATCCATATCATGCCTCATTTACCTCATTCTTTCAAAAAAGTAATCATGTCCTTGAAAGGAAATAATATTATTCCTCACAAATTGACTTGGATTACCCAATAAAAAATCATCAAGAGAAAAAAATTATACCACTATAAATACCTCTTAATAATATTTCTATAACATATTATATTTCCTTCCAACTCAAGTGAAAGGCCTTCAACTAAGACCATGTCTAAAAACTACCCCAAAGCTACCTTTGACTAGTCTTCATAAATAGGGCACACTTTTCCATTTATAATAATCACCATGATCTGAAATCATCATGGAAATAAATAAAAACTCCCATAAAAAAATGTCAATTTATTTTGCAACTCCTTTGGACAACCTTGTCCCAAACTGAACTTCTTCATAAACATGTCCTGTTTGAGTGGGGTCCACTCATCACCACATGATCTACCATACCTTTATGGAAACCTATAGGAGTCCTATACATCATAAAATCATCATACTAGCTCTAGAAATCAATTCTAGAAACTTATGAGCAATATCTCTCCTACCACTTTTGAGATAGGGTTTTCAAACACACAAAAAGTTGTTTACCTTCTTAACATTTGTTCATAAAATGTGACGATGAAATGACCTCATTATTATTTTTTAAACATTATTAGTTCAATTTATAAATATACTTGAAAGCCACAAGGTCCCATGCAAAGCACACAATTCAGTGGTGAGCATCAAAAGGTGGAATTTGAGTTGGAAAACACCTTCTTCTTAACCTTGTTTCACCACAAACAACTTCTCTTGCAAAATCCTCTTCAAAATGGCACCAAATTTTCTCACACCTCTAGGAAAACTCTTTTCATCATCTCAATAATCATAATATCTCAAATATGTCTCCATCTTCTCATCTCATCTCATTTGCATGACTAGCCCTTGGGGTTTTACATGGTTTAGGCTAGGGTCAACTAAACCAACACTAAAAATCATCATGAAACCTCTCTAAAAGGTTATAAAAACCTTAATACATCATGAAACACTTACCTACATTCATCCACGTGCTTACTTGTCTCAACAACTCAACCTCATGCCTCCAAACACCTAGACTTATTCTAGATGAACACATGAATCTTGGTCTTCAAACCTGTACATGCATTCTGAAACTCATGTGAGTTCCTAAACACTCCCTAAACATTTTATCCATGCTACTACCATTCTCTTCAAGATAGTACCAAACTCCAACCATCATACTTCATCACCAGGCTAGCTAGGTCACCTGATAAGGCTTGCTAGAACAAGCCAATCTCACTAAATCACCTCATGTCATCATGAAATCATCTGAATCTCCATGTTACCAACCTTCGAGCATCCTTTGAAACTTCACCAACATCCTCTTTGTCATTAATGGGGTTTTACATCAATGACAACACCTAGAACATGACATGTCAATAATCGCAAAACAATCAAGGCCATAATCATAAGAATAAACACACACAACTAACAAGCATGTATGAAAAGAAGTGTATCTAAATGTGATGAAAAACACATAGCATATGATATAAAATAGCTAGTGAAGCAATAATTATAAGTGTTGCACAAGACACATGTGTTAGTCATGTTAGTCTAAAAGATAACAAATACACAATATATATGTAACCAAACATAATGAGGAAAGAAAGGAACTATAATGGAAATATAACATCTGGATATAGTATGAAAATTAGATGCCCCCATAGGTTAACAATCTAGGTAAATGTTAGACCAACTCTTGTCAATGTGTATCACTCTATGTATGTCATGCATCATGCTCAATATACCATGTGAATGTATGTGTGTAAAGAAGAAATGCTATCTATAAAACCAAAGGAATAAACAACATGTATAATGTAAAGTACAAAACAATGTATGCCATAGAAAAAAGTCCTAATTTTGTATTTTTGAAAATATTTGAATTTTTGTAGTTTAAAAATATTTCAATGTTTTTGTATGTTAGGCCCCCGAGGGCATAAAATAAAACCTATTCTCTCGAAGAGAAGGAAGGGTGATCCAATAATGCCCCAAAGGAGGGGAATATATAGAGAGCATGCAACTAGAGATGGGAATCAAGATTTCCCCCCTATGTATGTGTGCAAAGTGAGGTTTAGGTGTGGAGCCATTCCCTCAAAAGTCAAGTTGAACATGTAAACAGAGTGTGTCATCAGGAACCAAGGGGGATAACTCAAGAGGTACTATCTAGTAGAATCAAAGTGTCAACAAAGTGATGTGAGAACCCTATAGAGTCCGAGATCCTAATTGTATAAGTAGTAAGTGTAATGACATAAATAAGAAGAGTGTGTTCATTAGATATAACTAGAATAGGTGGAACATTGGGATTGTTGGAAATAATGGCAAGAGTAAGTGAAAACATAATGATTCTTGTGTGAACAAGAGATGTGAAACATATGAAATGCTAGGAGGCTCATCAGTATCAACCTCAAGCAACAGAGGGAGAGACACAAGACTCGTCATAACCAATAGGTACAATATGGGAAGATTGGAAGCATTAGAACCATATGTAGTAGCCCATATGACTATAGGAGAAACCATAGACATAAATGTGGAAAGAGGGGGATTAATTTCCCCCATTGATGAAACCATATGATGTATAACCATAGTATATAAGTCATGCATAGAAGTTTGAAATAGGAGTGATGGAAGAGCATCATGATGCATCATCAAATTAGCACATCGTGTTCCTACTTGTGGTGGGAAGTTGGATCAAGTGATGTAATATTGGACTTAGTGAGCATAAGATTATTATAATTGCATCGAGAGGTGTTCCAAGAAAAAATTTGAAAGCCATGGTCATGGTGACATTGTGAAGGGGGATATGAGTTTCTCCCAACACCTTAGGTATTGTAGATGTAACAACCACCATAGGGGAAAATCTCTAGATATAGGTAAATGTGCAACAATATGCATTAGGGGTGGACATCATTTGTATAAGAATGAGATAAAAATGGTGAGTATCATGAGTGTTAATAAGAAGCTCATCATATATACCAATATCATTGTAGTCCATCATAAGAGGATAATGATGTGTAATGTAAGTAGTGTCTTCATTATCATGTATGAGAGAGATATCACAAAAAATGGCAACATGAGGTGTGGAATCTATTTTAGCATTATCCATGGAAGAAATATCAGTGTTAGGGTTTATCAGAATATGTTTGGAGAGCCTTTTCAAATGATGATTGATATGTAGGATCACACTTAAGATAGTCATAAAGGGAAATAGGGGGATCTATGACATCCCTATCAATCAGATTAGACCTAAAAAATCAGAAAGTAAAATCCTAAAGAAACTAGGGTTAGGGTTAGGATGTTTGATTAGAGATGGTTAGCTTCACCAAATGATTTCACCTTTTAATGTGATTTCACCCTTTTTAATTTAAGAATGTTTTAATTAACATACATAAAAAAGGATGAATAATGTTATAGGTGGATATTATGATTTAATTAACTTCCAACATTAATTTCACAAATTAGAATAACACTTTTCAAAGTGATTAACTACTTAACAAATGTCAAAACAAAAGGGAAAGAGTGCACTTAGTTGATTATGTGTGGATTTGGAAGAGTCTAGGTGGTCTGAGTGTAGGAACAGGAAGATATGGAACTGGAAATGCTTTGTTTGTGAAACTGTGACTTGAAACTAAGCCTGGTCAAAATTTACAGACTCAATCTATAACGGTCATACAATGTGTACAGGTAGACCCTTATGTATAGTCTTGGAACTTCTTGGAATATATAGCTATAGCTTCCTGAGTGTTTCTCCGCTGGAAATGTGTTGCATTTTATATAAACTTTCCTCAAACCCTTAAAGTGCAAAAAGGGGTTCCTAAAAAAATTTATTTGGGTTTTGAGCACTTCTGTCCACCACCGACATCACCACTACTCTGAAGAGGGCACAAACCACACATTGTTCTCTTAGCATGTGATATCTACTATAGTGTAATTATAATTTGACAACCGTGTTTTGACAATGTTTTTCTTGAGTTTTAGACTTGCTCAAATGCTTGGGAAGGGTCACTTTGCTTGCTTGTATGATGAATATGGAGACTCCTAGACTGGGAGGAGACTTTAGACTAGTAAAGAGTGTTTTCGTAAAGGACATACATGATATATTTCATAGTTTAGGGAATTTTTGGTGCCTTTTGTGTTAGCTTTTGCATGAGGAGTTCATAAAGTGTCTAAGTCCTTAAATGAGGTATGATTTACTTGTTTATATATACTTTTAAAGGTTGTTATGTCATGAAATCATGACCAAATGAATATATTTATTCGTATAAATTTGATGGAATTGAAATAATTAATGCACAACATGTCGGTCCAAAACCGTATAGTAGGGTTGATATGTAATTTTACAAACCAATGAAACTAACATTTTTGGACATGAGGGAGAAAAGCACATTTTGACTTTATGGGCCTAAGCATGGATGTTTCTAGATGTATTTTGTGCAATTATATTTTAGAAACTAACGACAGAGAGGTGTGCAAAGATAATATAATACATGAAGTGCTATTAAGGTGTACTAAGCATAAGTGAAAAGAGTGCATTTTTCCATACAAGTGTGCAATGTCAAGATTAGCATTGTCAAAGGATAGATTGTCAATTTTGAGTATCTATAAGACCCTTATTTCTCACCTTGCCTTTATGGATTATTCATGAAAGGGAAAATTATTTGAGAAAAATGTTACGAATCTTCTTTAATAATTTTTATTACATATTTATTCTCTTTAGTTCTACTCAAAAAAGTGACAATAAGTTCCCCATTAAAGAACTTTATTTTATATATTAGGAATATAAATGTTCTTATTATAAAGATATCATGGACAAGAATAAGTTAAAATATTTATATAGTCGTTTTGTTGCTTGCGATTTGTCGAAATTTGAAAGGCTCTTTTAATTATTGGATTTCATTTTGTTTACAAATAGATATGGTGTCTCTACTTCTTGAAGCCATGGGATTGATAATGTTTTTATAGCACCTGGGTTTAGATAACTTGAATTTCTCTTCTTTTTATGAGTAACAATTTTGTAATCATAAAGGATTCAAAATTACCTAAATTTTTAACCAAACTATAGCTTTTAAGCCATGTCATATCTCAAAGTATTTTCCCTTGCCAAAATTGAGTAAGTAATGTCTAATTTCAAACCCTAACGTGGCCTCTCCATTTAGTCCTTCAAATTTATGTGACAACATTACTATAAGAAGAAAATGTAGAGGAGTTCGAGAATAATAAGTTTTATCAATAAAACCAAAGGAATAAACAACATATATAATGTAAAGTGCAAACAATGTATGCCATAGAAAACAAATCCTGATTTTGTATTTTTATAAATATTTGAATATTTTTGTATTTTGAAAATATTTTAATGTTTTTGTATTTTAGGCCCCTTGAGGGCATAGATGAAAACATATTCTCCAAAAATAAGGGTGATCCAATAATTCCCCCAAGGAGGGGAATATATAGAGAGTATGCAACTAGGGATGGGAAGAAAGATTTCCCCTAGTATATGTGTGCAAAGTGAGGTGTAGGTGTAGAACCGCTTCCTCAATAGTCAAGTTGAACATGTAAATAGAGTGTTGTCATCAAGAAACAAGAGGGATAACAAAAGAGCTACCATATAACAGTGTCAAAAAAGTGAGGGGAGAACCCTATATAGTCCAAGATATTAATTGTATAAGTAGTAAGTGTAACAACATAATTAATAAGATTGCGTTCATTAGGAGAAACTAGAATAGGTGAAACATTGGGATTGTTGGTAATAGTGGAAAGAGTAAGTGAAAACATAAGGATTTCCATGTTATCCAAGATATATGCAACATATACAATGTTAGGAGTCTCGTCAAGTATTAACCTCAATCAACAAAGGGAGAGACACAAGACTTGTCATAACCAATATGTGAAGATTGGAAGCATTAAAGATGTATGTAGTAGCCCATATGACTATAGGAAAAACCATAGACATGAATGTGGAAAGAGGGGGATTAATTTCATCATTGATGGAACCATATGAGGTGTAAACATAATATATGAGTTATGCATAGAAGTTTGAAAAAGGAGTGATGGAAGAGCATCACGAGGCATCATCGAATCAACACATTATGTTCCTACTTGTGGTGGGGAAGTTGGATCAAGAGATGTAATAATGGAATTAGTGATCATAAAATTATTAGAATTGCATTGAGAGGTGTTCCAAGCAAAAATTTGAAATCCATGGTCATGGTGACATTGTGAAGGGGATATGAGTTTCTCCCAATACCTTAGGTATTGTAGATGTAATAACCACCATATGGTACAAAAATCTAGATATATGTAAATGTACAACAATATGCTTTAGGAGAAGACATCATATATATGAGGATGAGACATAACACGATGAGTATCATGAGTGTCAATATGAAGTTCATCATATAAACCAGTAGCACTATAGTCCATCATAAAAGGATAATGATGTGTAATGTAAGTAGTGTCTGCATTATCATGTATGAGAGAGATATCAAAAAAAGAAGGAACATGAGGTGTGGAATCTATTGTAAAATTATCCATGGAAGAAATAGTGGTGTTAGGGTTTATTAGAATATGTTGGAGAGCCTTGATCAATGATGATTGGTAGGTTTGATCATGCTTAAGATAGTCATAAAGGGAAATAAGGGGATCAACGACATCCCTATCAATCAAATCAAACCTAAGAAATAAGAAAGTGAAACCCTAAAGTAACTAGGGTTAGGGCTAGGATGTTTGATTAGAGAGGGATGGGTTCACAATTATTTCACCTTTGAAGGTTATTTCACCCTTTTAATTTAATAATGTTTTAATTAACATACATAAAAAGGATGAATAATTTTATAGGTGGATATTATGCCTTAATTAATTTCTAACATTATTTTCACAAATCAGAATAACACTTTTCAAAGTGACTAGCTACTTAACAAATGCAAAAACAAAGGGAAGAAATGTCCTTAGTAGATTTTGTGTGGATTTGGAAGAGTCTAGGTGGTTAGAGTGCAGGAACAAGAAGATTTAGAACTAGAAATGCTTTGTCTGTGAAACTGTGACTGAGAAAAATCGAGCCTAGTCAAAATTGTACAACTCAATCTATAGTGTTCGTATGGTATTGAACCTTTTGTAAAATCTTGGAACTAATTAAAATCTAAATTGACAACTTCTTGAGTGCTTCACCTACCGATTTTTCTAAAAAATAAAAAACTTCAACTTGTATGAGTTTTTCAAAATAGTTACACTCAAAATTGGAAGATGTTGTAGAAATATGAATCGTATCATTTTGAGTCTAGTTTCTAAGCTACTAAATTTTATTGAAAATGGATAAGTTTAAGTGGGTCAAACAACTAAAATACCAACATGTGCTCATGTTTTTGTTAAAAAACATAATAGAGTGACTTTCGTGCCCCCACCATTTTTGAGCACCATTTAGTATTTTTGAAAACCCTTTGGTAGAAAGATAGCTAGGAGCATCTAGTTTGTGTTAGATTTTTTAAAGATTTTTTTAGCGAATATTTTTTATTTATGATTTTTCTAGTACATAAATTTTATGTTTTGAAAAATAATGGAGCTCGACCGTGTGCCCCCCCCTAACTACCTCAAAAAATATCGAAAATTAGATTTTTTTTTTTTGAATATGTATAGAATTATGCCTAGTTTGTGCTAGTATAATTTTTTTCAATTTGATCACCCAAAAAAAAGATACACCATGAAAGATAGACATATTTAAACTTCAAAAATATCTATAAAAAGGCATAGTTAGAAAATAAATAATATGGAAACCTTATATTAGTCAAAAATTTGAAAAATTATATTTTTAGAAAGAAGAAACTCTACTCTATGTCATGGTATAATTTTTTTAAATGGATCGATTGTTTTATTTTGATTTATCATAGAGGAAGTGGCATTTTTACATTTTCCTGCAAAAACACATTGTTTGTTGTGTTTGTGCGGGTCCATGCCTCAAGCTTGGGGATCTAATCTAGATCCCAAGCCTTGAGGCATGGCTTGGAAAAAGAGAAAACACAAAATGCGTACGTATTATAGCGTATACGCGTTCTATATAGTATAAACATTGTATATGTTTTTGACATGCTTCTATTTACAAAAATAAATGTTTAAGTTTTTCATTTATTATTATTTATATTTTATTATTTCTTATACTTTAAATTTATTTATGTAAATATAAGAAATTAGGGTCACTCTGCACCTTATGGAACTAGTCTCACAACTCCATTAGTCATGGTTTAGGAGATAGTTTTTATAGTATAATCTGGTCAATACATAGGTAATTTTTAGGCTTTCAACATTCATCCTAAATCTTTTAGCATTTAAATTCTACAATCGAAACCCTAAACCCTAAACCTTAAACCCTAAACTCGAGCCTAAACCTAAACCTAAACCCTAAACCATGATCCCTAAACCTAAAACCTAAACCATAAACCTTAAACCCTAAATCCTAAGCCCTAAGCCCTAATCCTTAAATATTCAGCCCTTACCCATGAGCCCTAAACCCTAAACCTTGAGCCTTAAGCCCTAAACCCTAAAACCTAAAACCATGAGCCTTAAATGTTAAACCCTAAACCCTAAAAACCTAAAAACTAAATCCTAAACCCTAAAACCCTAAACCCCTAAACCCTAAACACTAAAACCCTAAACCCTAAACCCTGAGCCCTAAACCCTAAACCCTAAACCATAAGCCCTAAATCCTAAACACTAAACCCTAAACCCCCGAACTCTGTGACCTAAACCCTTAACCTCAACCATGAGACCTAAACCCTAAACTATAAACCTAAACCTAAAACCAAAATAATAAATCCTAAACCCTAAAACTAAATCCTAAACCCTAAACCCTAAACCCTAAACCCTAAACCCTAAACCCTAAACCCTAAACACTAAACCCTAAACCCCTAAGCCCTAAGCCCTAAAACCTAAACACTAAATCCATAGCCCCAGAGCTCTAACCCCTAAACCTTAAACCAGTAACTCTGAACCCCGAACCTTAAGCCATAAACCATGAACCATGAACCATAAACCCTAAACCCTAAACCCTAATCCATAAACCATAAACCCTAAACCTTAAGCCTTGAACCCTACACCCTAATCCTTGAGCCCTAAACCCTAAACCTCTAAACCTGAGCCCTGAGCTCTAACCCTAAACCTAAACCAGTAACTAACCCCTAAACCTTAAACCCGTAACTCTGAACCCCTAAACCCTGAGCCGTAAACCATAAACCATGCACCCTAACCCCTAAACCCTAAACTTGAGCCCGAGCCCTAAACCATAAACCCTAAACCTTAAGCCCTAAATGTTAAATCCTAAAGGTCCCTAAACCCTAAACCCTAAAAACTAAATCATAAACCCTAAACCCTGACCCTAAACCATAAAATCTAAACCCTAAGCACTAAATCCTAAACCATAAGCCCTAAACCCTAAACCCTAAACCTTAAACCCTAAGCCCTAAGCACTAAACACTAAACCCTAAATCCTGAACCTTGAACTCTGTGACCTAAACCCTTAGTTCCCTCAACCCTTAACCCTGAGACCTAAACCCTAAATTATAAGTTACCCTAAACCCTAAAATAAAAATAATAAACCTTAAACCTGAACACTAAATCCTAAACCCTAAACCCTAAACCCTAAATCCTTAACCCTAAACCTTGAACCAACCCTGAGCCTGAGCCCTCGAGCCGTAAACCCTAAACACTAAATCCAGAACCCTAAGCTCTAACCCCTAAACCTCATATATTTCTAGTAGGTCTCATGAGTGAGTTCATTTTTTGAATATCTTAGGACCATATTTCTAGTCTTGTGCCTAGAACCATCATTAAGTCTGCTTTTACAACTACCTTGTTTATGAGAGGTGGGCATTTCCCTCCTTCAAAATATCAATAGATGAAAGACATCAAATTTTGATGAATCTCTTTGAATTTTGTTCCTACGAAGTCGATGAACCCTTTTCAGTTGAATACTCTCTGTCAATACTAATAAGAATGGGTAAGACACAAAACATTACAGTGAGTGAAATAGTTCGCATGCAATGGGCATTTCCCTCCTTTAAAATATCAGTAGATGAAAGGCATCAAATTATGATGACTCCCTTGAATGTTCTACCTATGAAGTAGATGAACCCTTTTAGTTGAATACTCTTTATCAATACTTATAAGAATGGGTAAGACATAGAACATTAAAGTGAGTGAATGGGTGAGCCTAATCCATGAGCCTTAAAACCGAGCCCTAAACCCCTAACCCCCCTAACCCCTAAACCTTGAGCCTTAAACCCTGAACCCTTTTCCCTAAACCTTGAACCCTGACCTTTAAACCTTAAACCCTAACTCCTAAACCCTAAACCCTAAACCCTAAATCCTCAACCCTAAACCTTAAACCCTAAGCCCTAAACCCTAAACCCTATACCATAAACCCTAAGCATTAAACCCCTAGGACCTAAATCCTAAACCTAAACCCTAAACCTAAACCCTAAAACCCCTTGAGCCCTAAACCCTAAACCCTAAACCCTAAACCTAAAGCCCTAAAGCCCTAAACCCTAAACCCTAAGCCTCGAACCCTAAGCCAAAGCCCCTAAGCCCTAAGCCCTAAGCCAAAACCCTAAACCTCAAACCTCAAACATAAACCCTAAACCCTAAACCCTAAAAACTAAACCTTAAATCGTAAACCCCATAAACCCTAAACCTTTAGCCCTAAACCCTAAACCCTAAACCCTAAACCCTAAACCCTAAACCTCGAACCCTAAACCCTAAACCCTCAACCTGAGCCCTAAACCCTAAACCCTAAACCTCGAGCCCTAAACCCTAAACCTAAAGCCCTAAACCCTAAACCCTAAACCCTAAACCCTAAACCTAAACCTAAACCCTAAGCCCTAACCCTAAACCCTAAACCTAAAATTTGAACTATGAGCCTTAAACACTAAACCTTAAACCCTAAACTATAAACTTGAGTCCTAAACCCTAAGCCCTAAACCCTAAATCCTAAACCCTAAACCTGAGCCCTAAACCCTAAACCCTAAATCATAAACCCTCACCCAAAGGAAAGTCCTAATAAGATCATTCAACATGTTTTAGTGTGTAGGGAATAGTGTCTAAGGTGATCAATCGACTCATTTAGTTTTGATGAGAGACTACTTCCTCTAAAGGCCTAAAAAGGCATTTTTGGCCATTTGTAGTTAATTGAACACCCTTCAGAACAAGCTAAAATGAGCTAGTCATGTCACCAAGCTATCAAGGACCATTATTTGTGAAGTATTAAGGCATCGTTTGTCTCCATAAGAGACATATGAGAAAAAACATGTATGAGAATCATGAATTTGATTCCATGAAAGGATGATTTTAGAGCTAGGAAAGGTGAGGGGATGATCTTTATATGGAGCACCATGTTTCTAAGAATGAGCAATCATCTAAGTTCACTTGATGTAATTCACTTGGTACTATTCATAACAACTCATTCAACACCTAGTAGTGTTATCACACCTTAAGGAGGAGGCACATTACAATCACCTCATTTTGGCCATAGGACATGAATCCCATTTAGGAACAATCCTCTATCTACAAAGTGAGGATCTCTTTTTAGTAAGAAGTAGACAAGCATCATAGAGTTGATTCATGGTCACTAAAGTGAATTATGGACCAAATTTAAAAATTGGTACCAATTCAAGCAGTGGTAGGGCCAAAATCCATTTTAGAAGGTCAAAAAACTAAAAATGACTATATGCTTTCCCAAAACAAAGACCGACTACAATATATATGCCTGAAAGTTTTAGGTCCTTTGTTGAAATCCTGAAAATGAGTAAGTATTGACCAGATTAGATTTTGAAAAACTATCTTCTAGATTATAACTGTTGGAGCTACGGGACCACTTCCATCAGGTGCAGAGTGACCCTAATTTCTTATATTTACTAAAATAAATTTAAAGTATAAGAATAAAAAAGAAATCTTATACTTAAACATTTATTTTGTAAGTATAAGACACCCAAAAACACATACATAGTCCATACTACTCAAACCGCGTACGCGTTTTAACTTCCCTAAAATGCGTAATGTGTACGTATTTTGTCTTCTTTAAAACACGTACGTGTTATAGGTTTGGTAATTACCAAGCAAGAAAATTAAAACGCGGGTGCATTTTAGCAAAACGCGTGTGTTTTTTCACGTCTATTTTCAGATTTTTGTCCACTTTTGGCCCCTCAACTTTGTGCACTTACCCAATGTTGACTAAAGGGATATATTTGTTCATACGAATGTAATGTATTTGAAAGAACTAATGCACAACATGTTGCTCCAAAACCGTTCGGTAAGAGGGTCGATGTGTAATTTTATAAATTGACCAAAATTGACATTTTTGGACATGAGGGAGAAAAGCCAATTTTGACTTTATAGCCCTAAGCATGGATGTTTCTAGATGTATTTTGTGCAAGTATATTTTAGAAACTAACGACAAAGAGGTGTGGAAATATAAGTAAGTACATGAAGTGCTATCAGGGTGTGCTAAGCAAAAGTGAAAAGAGTGCATTTATCCATATAAGTGTGCAATGTCAAGATTAGCATTGTCAAAGGATAGATTGCCAAATTTGAGTGTCTACAAAACCCTTATTTCTCACCTTACATTAATGGATTATTCGTGAAAGGGGAAATGCTTTGGGAAAAATGTTACGAATCTTCTTTAATACTTTTTTTTTAATTATTACATATTGATTCTCTTTAGTTCTACTCAAAATGTGACAATAAGTTCGACACGGTTATATCCATTACAACTATGGGCACAATTACTACTTACTATAAAACCACTTCCCAAACCCACACAATCAATTTTCCATAGGTTGGCGATGCAACTAGTGGTTTTTCCTAAATTATATAATAGTGGATCCCACAACATTTCCAAATCCCAATCACATGACCAGAGACAAAAGGAAAAGAAACCGGTTACTTCAAAATTTGAGAAGAATGTGTGTATGGAAGATGAAGATGGATCACCGCCACCTCCACCTACCCATCTCATTTGAGTAGACGACACAAACTCAAGATGCTCCTACTCCTAGTCCTAATATTTCTCTCCTAAAAGGAAAGTACGTATTGGGATGCATATACTTCAACTCCATGCAGAACACGACGTTGACTTAAATGGTGGGCACCTCGTTGATCGACAGATGGAAAATTGAAACGGAAATGCAATCCAGTGTGCGCGAGGACAAAACTGGGGCACGTAACTCAACGTGGGCGTCGGTCGTCATCGTCACAACGTGCGCCGCCAATAACGCACACCAACGCATCCCGCTTCTCCACAAAGTCCACATTTGTCTAATTTTTTTTTTTTTAAACAAATCCAAAGATTCCTTCTCCGTCCCTCTCACCTTCTAGAAAGTCCCGGACGGTGCCGTACGGCACGGGGTCGGGGGTATTTCGCCCTCGCGAATCTGGGAATCGACGGCGTGAAATGGGTATACGTAGATCGTCGCCGTCCACGCGGTGGAAGATGTAGCGGGTTAGGGGCGCACAGCTGGCGAGACCCGTTGGTCAAGCCCATCATCCACGCGCTGACGCCGTCAATGGATGGAAAGTCCACGTTCAACGCACTGACGAATTCGCACGTGGGGTCCGCGTTGGACCGCCCTTGTTTCTTTGGGGAACTTGTTATCAAATGTTGTTTCTCCACGTCATCGTGGAATAGACTTGGAAATTCGCCCGCTATCGGGAGCGGGCGCCGCGGGACCACCCGCTACGAATTTGCAACGTGTTATGTAGACACTTTCTTAAGTCGTTGCAGACGTGAAAAATAATAAAATTGTTTTTTCAATATGACCGTCATTATGGACAGGTGAAAACATTAAGTAAATAAATCCTTAAAGTGATTTACGTGTTTAAATTTCAACCCATGTACATTTTTTTATAGTAATTTTTATAATTAATACCCGAGAGAAATAACAAATTCTAGTAGTTATTATTGAAATAAAATTATTAAATTTAATGGATGAAGTTCCTTTTATTTTTTAATATAATTGTTATTGAATCTTATTTATAGGATGTTATAGTTTCCCTCTTTTATATATAAGAACTCAGCGTCTCACTTTGTAGGATTTTAAAAAAATTGTTTTTGATCATTTATCATAATGTAGAAAAAACTAGAAATAATAAATTATATTTAAAATAGAATGAATTCTACATAGAAAAAAATAGAAATAACAAATTATATTTAAAATAAAATGATTTCTATTTTTTATTTCTATTTTTTCTATGTAGAATTTATTTTATTTTAAATATAATTTGTTATTTCTAGCTTTTTCTACATTATGAACAAATGATCAAAAACAGCTTTTTTAAAAATGCCTCTAGTAGAGGAGTTCTTATATATAACTAAGAGAAATGATAACATCCTATAAATAAGATTTAAAGATCAAATATTATGTATCTCTAGGATGTTAATTGAAATTTTGATACACTTCTAATTATTTAAGATACTTCCACTCTCTTCATCTTCTCCATTTATTGATTGAAAACTCTTTTACTTTCTACATTTTCACAAGCGATCATCTTCAACGAAGAATTACAAAGAAAATTGCTATTCCTCACATAGAGAATTCATGTTATATGGCAACATATCTTTAGTTAATTTTTTTCTCTTATACATCTACATTAAAAATCATTTCTACGAGACAATTGAATTGTATTTAGATAAACCCATAAGTCATTTTATAGCCAAATGATGAATCTTATAGCTTCATCTTAGTTTCATTTTTGAGATAAAATCAAGATAATCTTCCATATAAAAGAGGTGTCTTCATCTCTTTTGGTGTTTCATAACCAAATCCTAAATCCTATAACCTATTCTCGAAATTTTTTGGGGGTGAAATCAATGTTCATCCAAGAGGTTAAGTTTTTAGTTATAGGAAAGGGATGGACTCAACATATGGGTCCTTGTTTATTATTCATCATATAAATAAGACTTAAAGCAATGATATTATGCATACTTGAAGATTATAATTGAATATTTTACATATTTCTAATCGATTGAAGAAATTTCAGTCTCTCTTCACCATCTATAGCAATTGGTTGAGGAACCTTTTGTTTTGTTACCATAGGAACCTTTTGTTTTGTTACTACCTTACATGTGATCGCTTTTAGTTGAGAATTCTTATTATATATGGTTGCATTTTTTTACTTTCATTTTCATTTATATATTTGGGAAAAAAAAACTATTACATTTTTACTTTCCTTTTCTCCAATACATTTACATTAAAAAAATATTGCTACTCAAATAATTGGTGTAAATTAAGAAGTCGTTTTACAACTAAATCTTAAATCTTAGACTTCATCTTCATACCATTATCACGATAAATCAATGTTCACTTGATTGTTACTTCATCTCTTTTAGTATTTCACAACCTAATGATGACTCGTATAACCTCTACTTAACATTACTACTAAGAACAGTCAATATTCACTTAAATATTACATTATCATTTATGAAATTACATAAAAAGTTTCATTTATAAAATTGCATAAAATTTCTTTATCTTCCATACAACTTGTGATCTCTTTTGAAGTTTCTTGAAGTCAAATATGCATGTATTTGACAATCTGAGGTTCGGAAATAACCAAATCCATAAGACCACGGATGAAATTTGACAATTTAATTTTGCTTATAAACCAAAAATTCAAAGAGGACCCAATGTTTTTCAAAACTTTTAAATATATATATTAAATTTTATTTCGAGGTACACATTATTGTTTGAATAACAAACGTGGACCATATAATATTTTCCTACAACGTGAGCATTTTTTCTTGCGACGTGCAATGCTGAACGTCAAATTCCAGTTAACAGCGACCTTTTAATAATATTTTATTATTCATTCATGGGCTCAGCATCCAGGTTCCGCCTCCACGTCTCTCTTACTTACTCCGAGTTTTCCAAGCCAACCAAAGTCAATCAGTCTTCTTCTCTTCTGTTTCGCCTCGGATCCAACGTCTTTTATCTTTTACCGGGTCGGATTTTTCTCGCTAGAAATTCTGCTTTCATTCCGCAAAATTTATTTTTCTGGTTTATTTATGTGGGCAAAAGCTTCCATTTCTACAGAGATTTGTGAGCACAAGCTTCCATTTTTACAGAAATTCTGCAGATTGAGAGAAAATGAAACGTGAGGGGTTTGATAGGCTCATGGGGATCGATCTTTCTGTTAATCTCGCAGAGAATTCTAATGGTGATGGCAATCAAGATGACAATCGCAAGATTGCAAAGGATTGGTTGGGTTTCAGTCTGTTACCAAATCACCGTGACAATGAGGCCAAGGAATATAAAGCCCGAGACCTATTGACATCACACCTCCCTCCTGCTACTGCTGCTGCTGCTGCTGAGGATAATCATCCCGACCCAGTTGCAAATGTTTCGGTAAGGAATACTGTGATCATATTATTTGATTACATATACTGATTTGTAATAATATGGGGATTGGAACAAAACTCATGAATGGATTTGAAATTTTTGGTTTTGGTTTTGGTTTGTTTATGCAGGGTGGATTGCAGTTGGCTCCTGTGCAACGAAACCCTGCAAGCGATCGGTCCACTGCGGAAGATTGTGTGTCTCCTGTCCATTCTCCCCGGTCTTCTGATCGAGATTCCATGTATCCTGATCCAAAAATGAGGTTGGTTTGAGGTTATTTTGCGAAATGATTTATCGATAAGACTGCGTATGAGATTTGAATTCCGACGTTTTGAAGAACATTTTAGATCCCCTTATACCCTTTTTTCATTTTAGATCCCCTTATGCCCTTTTTTAAGTTTTTGAAGAACATTTTAGCTTGATAGTAGTTTATTAGATCCCTTTATACCCTTGAGAATTAGTGTGTTTCTTACAGTTTTGTTTGGTTCTTGATGCAGGTGACCATGTTGCAAAGAGAGCTAACTGTCATGAACGAGGAAAACCTGAAATTGAAGTTTATGTTGAGCCATATAAGCAACAACTACACCAATTTACAAATGCAATTGGCTTCTTTGATGCAGCAAACTCTTCATTCAGATCACGCTGTTCCGCAACAGGTGAGATATACAGTTTTTAAAATATTGTTCTACCTGAACCTCGGGTATGTTAGCAAGTTGAATTGTTGACCAACCAATGAAAAATCACCACCCAAAAACCTCTCATATTTCTCATTGTTTTCACTTCTATGGACACGTTTAACAAGATTTCTGATTTGTGTAGGTATCATCTGAAAGTGAAGAAGCAAAAGGAAGAAACCCTATAAGAACATTGACAGAAAAGGTTGGGGAAGTAGCACAAGAGAAAACTGCATTGGTATTGCACAGTCAGAGACAGTTTGTAGAAATTGGAGATCCGTCAAGGCATAGTAGCAGCGACGCCCATGAAGATTCTCATGCTTCTCAAAGCACAAGGATCCGTGCAACTGGAGATCATGAGGAAGAGGCCTCCAAGCCCTTTAGGACGGTGAATCATACTGATAACAAGAAGCCCACTAAAGATCATAACCACCATGAATCCAGTTTGAAAGGTATGTTTGATCTACAAACCCAATCGGTATACTTATTTTATTCTTGAAAATTAAAGGGAAATTGCATCTTCATTGTTCTTCTTATAAACTGGAATACTAAGTAGTTTTAGATGGATGCAGGCGATGAAACCCCAGATCGTACGGCTTCTCCAGATCATTCTCTGAACAGTCATGAAAATGAAGTACACACCCATACAAGGGAAAGTAGCGAGGACAGGAGGCCCTCAGGATGGGTGTCCAACAAAATGCAAAAAATTGTGGATCAGTGTGAGGGGAGCATAAGGAAAGCCCGAGTTTCAGTCAGAGCTAGAACCGAATCTCCCATGGTATGATATTTTTTTTTCTATGAGTTGTACATTCAATTGGGCACTAGATTTTATAGATTGTCTGCATCTTTGTATATGTTTCAGAGAAAATATATGGTGAAATATAATTACGAGTAAGCATAGAACTAAACTAGTGATCCAAACTAACTGAATCTCCCACTGTAAATAGTGTTTAATTTCGAGTAAGAATAATTAAAGATTGATTATATATTATATGGATATCAATTCAAACATATGTGATGTTTATACTAAACATATAGATATAAGTGATCCTGACGCAACCTGCTTTGTTTGTTTCAGATAAGCGATGGCTGCCAATGGAGGAAATATGGACAAAAGATGGCCAAGGGAAACCCATGCCCGAGAGCTTATTACAGATGCACCATGTCTGCAGGCTGCCCAGTGAGAAAACAAGTGCAACGCTTGGCGGAGGACAGAACCATTCTGATCACAACTTACGAAGGAAATCACAACCATCCACTTCCTCCAGCAGCCACTGCTATGGCATCCACCACTTCCGCGGCTGCTTCCATGCTTCTCTCTGGCTCCTCCACTTCCTCCCATAATGTCGGACTCACCGCTGCAACTCTCATGGCCGGTGGTCTCGTGCCTTGCAATCCAGCCGCCACTGCCAGCATTTCAGCTTCCGCTCCATTTCCCACTATTACATTGGATCTTACACAAAACCCAAATCAGCTTCCACCAGGTCATATGGGGTTTCCTCCCAGGGCCATGCAGGCGTTGCCCTTTGGAGGAGGACTAGGAATTCCAGCACAACAATTCTTTGCCGGCGCAATGTTGCCGCAGGGATATGGACAGCAACCCATTTACAACAGCAGCAACAGCAACAGCAACAACTCCATGTTTGCCCCTCTGGCAGGGCAAACACAGCAACAACAAAGAGGAATTCCCATGCCAATGGGAATGGTTCCCAACACAGGAGCAGGAGGAGGAGTAACAGCAGCAACACCATTGAGGTTCATCAATGGTGGACAAGGACAACCAACTCCATCTTCACTGGCAGACACAGTGAGTGCCATAACAGCTGATCCCAACTTCACCACAGCCATTGCAGCCGCCATCTCCTCCCTTCTCAACAACAATGCCAATGCCAATCAGGCTGCAACAGATAGACCTCCCCGAAATGAACACCACCAATAATTACACTTCAAGTCGAGCCCATGGATTCAATGTACATTCGGAGGCATTAGTATTTTTTTCAGCAGAACGTTTCTAAATTCATTCTAACTTTTTTATTAGTATAAGGATGCTTAAATTCATTTAATTTAATTTCCCCTCTAAGCCTTATAAGTAATTTGAGTAGGGGAATGTTGGTGTATATGAAAGTAATTTAATATTTATGGAACCCTTTAAGGGAAAAATATACTATGGCCAAATTTGGGCATCATTCACGATTCATCATACAATTTAGCATTTTTAATTTCCCCTCTAAGCCTTATAAGTAATTTGAGTAGGGGCAATGTTGGTGTATATGAAAGTAATTTAATATTTATGGAACCCTTTAAGGGAAAAATATACTATGGCTAAATTTGGGCATCATTCACGATTCATCATACAATTTAGCATTTTGAAAAATTGTCCAACCAATGTAAAAATACCATCTAAAAAGTGTTGAAGGTAATAACAAAGGGTATGTAATCAAAACACTTTCTCTTAATGTGACACTAATGACATTTTCACATTGAAACATATGGGAGAGTTTAAGCACTTCATCTACTATGATCCCAATACAATGTAATAAGAAATTTGATTTTTGTTGTGAGTCATATATATAGGTAGGCACATATGCGCAAAATAATTATACTTGGTGTTTATGGTATATTTTGATTTATTATTATTATTTAGAACAAATCACCAAAAATTCAAAGGACGACAGGGTTTAACAATACTTGCGTAGATGAATTTCGAAGTGTAAGGGACAAACGGGCACCAAAGATTCCTTCTTCCAATGAATGAGAGAACATGCACACAAACATATAACTAGAGAAGAGAGATATTAGATAAAATGATGACAAGTTGCTTGGCAAAGACTAATCATAGTAACCAAAGGGCTTCCTTTGATGGATGTCAACTCATTTTAGACAATACGTGATAAATGATGAAACAAGAAATATGATAAAATTATGAAACTAAGATAGTACAACAACGAAAAAGAACAATTTTCTATAGCGATAAGAAGGCCATGTTCTATGTAGTAGTAGATGGCCCAAGCTATATCTGCGTGCAAGATAAAGCTCCTCAATATACTCGATTCACTCTTGCTCGATGACATCTTATATTTCTTAGATGATTTTTCAATTGATCATCAATGTCGTTTGGATTCGGTGTCGAACAATGGTACAAAGGCTCAACTCTTGTGTGATGTTGTATTGATCCCAAAAAAGGGTTAAGAGATGATTAAAAGGTTGTAAATACTATTGATGGGATGTGCTTCACCTAGAATAGTCATCTATAGATAGAAGACACTTGAAATTTAAAAATTAGCAAAAAATAGATTATGAAACTCGATTATGCAAACATGTCATAAATGATAAAATGATCGAGAAACAAAGATCGTTGGTGATTAGGGGATCACCAACAACTTAGAGGAATCACTTTGGTGATTTAAAGGAATCACATATGATTGTTGTATATGGATAGATTTGATAGAAATGTAAAGTTTACACCTTGAAAGCATAATTAAATGATTGGGTTGCTCTAATAAAAGCCATGTAAATAAGAAGAAGGTGTAAAATGGGAACAATACCTTGTTTATGACATGAAATACAAATGATCATGGTTGCAGAAGGACCTTATGACGACACAGACTCTACAAGGGTTTGTTGTGGCTTGACATAATGTTATGATGTCGTTTTGATCTTCGGAGGGTCAAGGCTTTGTTACAACATCCATGGATCATGATTCATTACAGGTGATGAGATTATATATAGAATTGTCTTGACGATTAGTTAGAATCGTTGGCGATCCAAAAAAAGGGGAAACCCATTTGGATGGTTGAAACTACTTCCAAATGGGTTATTTTGGGTTTGGGAGTGAATATGGATGGGTAGAGATGTGTTAGGGAGGTTGGGAGGTTTAGCCAAAATAGGGTTAGGAGGTTTATGAGGTTTAGGATGGGGTAAATAAATATTTACTAGGGTAAGATATAGTTTTATAGGGATAAAATATGGTTTATAAATTAATGGGATAGGCTTAGTGTTTAGAATGTAAATGTGAGGGGTGTGGATAGGTTATCTAAGGTGTCAAGAAATTAGTGTCTACACTTGGATCAAATTATATTAAATGTGTGCACGACCTTAAGAACCCCTTTTTACAACTTGGGTAGAAGAAAATACCAAATATGCTAAAATTTTACAACCCAATACCTCAACATTATGGCTTTGTGGTGTTATCACAAATAAATTATTAAGTTAGACCATGAAAAATCTAGTAGAGAATCTATACTTCCACTTCGTCATACTCAATCAATGTAGTCATTTTTACCCCTATCACAAAATAAAGGAACCCCATGCGCACTAGGACCTATCACCCAACGATGCTAGGTGCTCACATGAGGCACGCGCGGGTGCCGAGTCTCTCTTTTATGTGAGTTTAGTGGGAAACATCATCTATGATCCGTGTTTAAGAGATTTGAAAGGAAGTAAGACATACAAGCACCATAGAGCTTAGAACGGCTTCTAGATCCTTGTAGTCATTCTAGACAGAAAGTACTTAACAAATTATCTAACTTATACAAAAAAAAAAAAGTTGTACAAGCATCCATACTTAGTCATAAACATAAATGAAAAGAACTATGAGAAAGATGTATGCATCAGAATCATCAATGTTCATATTCATGTAAGTTAGTAACCTCATTACATTCATGGAGCCATTACAAAATGTCAGAGAAGCAGACCGCAGTCATGCATTAATACTGGATTCATGTGGCTAGGCTCTCAAAAGAAATTTATTACCCCATACCCTTGATACATCCTTCCTATGCACAATTACCCAAGCTACAAAGTTCTTGCAGTATTTCTGCAGAGCTCCACTTCTATCTATTTCTCTCTATTTTACTTCTGCAGGCACTTATATATATAGCCTTTCTAGATTGCCAACTCATCCTCCAAGCAGCCTCAGATCCGATGCCAAGTGTCTAAATGTGGTCCTCTATGCGAGCATGCTCCTCCAGCCCAAGATTTCCACTTTTTACCATGATGTGCTTCTAGAAGCTTCTACCACAAGCATGCTCCTTCTGGGCCAACCTGTCGCCAGGCTAGCACCTTATCCACTCCGCATGTGCAGTCGGGTCATGCTTTTCACATGTTCTACCCAAAATGCCCAATATGGCTAAGTATTGAACCTAATTTTCGCCCCGCGCGTGCGTGCCACCGGGTTTCCTTAAACACTTCCTTAAACCACCCCTGCGCACCTTATCCTTGTGCACCTTTCTTCAACTACGCCTTTTGTACTTAGCCAATATTTTAGGGGCCCAACATCACCCCACACTACACCTGTTCTCCATCCACTGGGAACACTTCTCCAGTGAAAAGAAAGAACACAATAGACTTACGCCTTGGAACAAGAATAAGGGGATGAAGAAATAGGGAAAGAAGAAAGAATGGGGAAGTGATGGTATCACTGCAATAAGCTAGGAAAATCTTTTTGCAAGTCGGCCTCCAACTTGTTCTAGGCATCAACTTCATTCTGCACTCTCTGACAGAGGTCACCGACTAGGCGCTCACCTCCCCAAAATTTAGTCCATTTCCTTGCGTGCTCATGGTGTTAGTAATTTTCTCTAACTCCTTGCCTACATCCTCCAGCGCATCCATTCTTCGTGTAATATGCAGGTACAGTTCCTTCAATTGGTTTTTGATTGAACCCCTTAAGGTTTCAATGGCTTTAGATTTATTTTCGACCTTGGAAAGGATTATGTCCCTTTCGCCCTATTTCCCTTATTCTTCTCTTGAAACTCCTTAAGTTCTGCTTCATGAGTGGTGACCAAGGAACTTGCTACTTTGTCTCTATCCGCGCATTGTCGTACGCAGCCTCAGAAGTCCGGGAAGCAACCTTCACATCAACAAGAACCTTGTTGTACTCAGCTATGAGCGCCATGACCTTCAACTTATCTTCTTTTTCTAGGTGCGCGACCACTTCTTCTGCAGATTCCAAGGCTAGTGACTGTCTCTCCATGGTGAGGACTCTTGTTAAATCCTCCAGGCATCCCAAGGAAGATCCATACTTCTACGCAGGAGGCGCTAGGTCCAGATGCTTCAACACTATGGCATCATTAATGGACTCCACCTTTTTGTATACTGCGCATACCTTAGCCTTCTCATCCTTTAACTCATGCTGCAACTGGGCACTGATCAACTTCTCTTGACTTAGCTCCTTTGTCTTTGCAGCTAGCTCTTCCTTTTTCTTCTTCAGTTCATCCTCCAGATCTCTGATTCTATCATTCCACCCAAAGAGTCTAGCTTCGATCTCAACGGAGACCTTGTCGCATAGTTGCGAGACCAGCATCCACCACTAGGTTGTTCATTCGAGAGCTATTGAGCATCCACCACTAGGTTGTCTTCTTTTGGTCCCGTGGACTCAATTTCCCATGAGAGCATCTTCCTTGTCCACGGGTATGCAACCTCCTTATCAAAAGATGACATTGCCACGAGCTCCTCTGCTGGAATCATGCTTTGGAACCGCGTGCAAGAACACTTTGTTGGGGTCATCAATATAACCCATCTTCGAGCCTCTCCTCCTCTGCGTGCTTTCCTCCCGTGCACGTGCCCTTAGGAATACTTATAGTTAAAATGGGGCCTCCAATGCGTTGTCATGGTCCTTTCTGCGCTCTCTTCCTTTTCCTTATTCAACACTAGCTCAACGACTGCATTCCAATTTCTCCTCCACCAAGGTCTCAATGTTCTTTGTTTCTTCTCCTTCTTCCACCTTGGTTATCTGTTCTAGCGTAAGGCTTGGGGCCTTACTTTTGTGCGCTAACCTCCTCACTTTTCCCATGTCCTGGGTGCCTTCCCCCACTGGCTATCCTTGTGCCGCATGAAAAGGAACCCCTATTCCTCTTCTCCACCTTCTTCTTCTGAATCATGCACATTGAAGACATGTGGCTCTTGGTCTTTTTCGGTTCATCTTCTTCACTATCATCTTCTTCATCATCATCATCCTTTTCACCTATGTATTTCTCCAAACTCTTAGTTTCTTCCGAGGCGGTCTCCTCTTCTATCCTCTACTTCTTCCTAATCGGGATTCGGTGTAGGTGACTTTGTTTCTTCTTCTCCCGATGACTCCTTGTCTGATGGCTTTTTTGGCTCTGGAGTCTTCTCTTTGACTATGGGCCTCTTCTTGCGCAGTACATACTAGTTTAGGTGCTTTTCCCAGGGGAACCTATTACCTGTGTATCCACAATACTTGGTATTTTCTTCTCTGGCTTTCTTTCCTCCCGTTTGGGCGCGGGTCTCTTCCTGCCAGTTGGGTCCTTAGGTATAGACACCTCGTTCTCCAAGATACGCACCCTTCTCGATTTGGGTCTTATGCGGAGGTATACGCGTGCCGCGGATCCTCCTACAATGGGAAAAGTCATGGGCCTCGTCATTTGAACTTCATGTGACACATACCTCTCCACATATGCGCACTTGCCGGGTAGACCAACCCTTTGCGCATTTCCCTATGGTCTCGGTCCAGATTACCAAGGTCCAGCTTCAACTTCTTGGATTCTTTGAACCTGTTTACTCCCGCTTGGAAGTATTGAGTTGTGAAGGCAAAGGGGAGCTTGCACCATGGGCTCCATGTCTCATCTATTAGTTTGAATCTACCCAGGTAGAAATGCTTGGTACACAACAAATTTAGCTTCTCCCTGGAGGTTGCTAGCATTATTCGAGTGGATCCTCCATTCTCAGGTGCTGAACACATTTCTCAGGCGCGTATACCATTTCTCCAAGTGCGCCTTGTGCACGGTCATCATAGTGTCACAAGCGTATTTTTCAAATCTCTTTGCAAGTGAAGGGTCTTCAATGAGGGTACTCCCACACAAATTTTTCTGATGCATCAGGTACCCCGATCTCTAAAAACACAATGGTTAGCTAGGACATTACCAAAAAGGATTCTATCACCTTCCTTCACGTAGCTGACAATCTCATCGTGATGAATGCAAACAAGTTGTAGATGGTGCCCTCTGAAATTTTCCTGCAAACATGCAACCATGGCTTATTAACCTGGGTCCATCTCTCCTAGCCATTTAACTTTGACACTAGGTGCACGGCCATCTTCATCACCGGGTCCTTGATGTCCATGATATCATAGTACCTTGACCCCTTTTTGTATGCATAGGCAGCGATAGTCTCCTTAATTGCCTCTTTATCGCTTAAGTCGTCCTCCAAACCGTCTCCTTCATAGATGAGGCCTGTGAAATGTGAAATGAGCTGAGGGGTAATGCACATCTTGCGCCTGCGAAGTGGAAGTAGTCTTCATGCATGCGCTGACATCAACCATTGATACAGTGCTCAAGCTTCCGAAGTAGGGCAACTCAAAGAGTTGTAATAACCCTGCCTTCTCCAACTTGACCTTCACATCATCGTTATAGATGGGCAAACCCTCTGGTGTCCTTTTATTTGTTGGGTGCACTAACTCCAATGCCATCTCCTTCTTGATTGTGCTCGTATGATGATTGTAGTCATTTACAGACATGTTTCTTAGATGGGACTCCCACTCCTTCCCCAACAACACTCCATCTGGGTACTGCATTTCTGCATACCACTCTTCATTTGTACGTGCGTCAGTTTCTTGTTGCTTTCCCTTTCCCTTGCCCTTGCCCTTCTTAGGTGTGCTAACTGGTTTCTTGGGTGCCATTGTCTAGGTCCTCTTATCACTTCAATCACTTCTTGTTACTCTATTCTTCCATGCTCTCCAACCTTAGATCTCGAACTTGTGAAGAAAACTCCTTAAACCCGTGCCCTAGTTCTTCAAACCCTAACTAGGATAATCCCTTCACAAGACAACACCTTCTCACAACTTCTCTTATGCCCGTGAAATCCCTTCCTTCTGGTTTGTAGATCCAAACTAGTTACTCACGCTCAATCTCTTCAAATTTTTCTTCACACGGATCATTTGGAAGCCCTAGTTTGCAAGATGCAAAAGTGCTTCTTTCTCCTTATATGCAAAGTGAATAATGAAATGCCTCGACCCTTTATTTATAGTTTTTCCATTTTTAAGCATTAAATGCTACTTCACCTACCACCATAATTTTCACGTTTAATGCGGCTTTTTCAAACAAAGTCTGACTTTAGTGCTTTAACTCACGCGCCCAAACCTGCACGGACAATCCTCCAACCTTTGGCGCACAACCAATCCATCTATATAGGAGACTCTGCGCACACCGGCACTAAAGGCACTTCTTCTGTCCTGATTTTTGCTCTCGCCTACCTCATGTTGCTTATGCGCTTTTTCCTCTTTTGTACGTGGGATCTGAAAGTAGCCTTATCTTGACACCAACCATCCTTTTCCATCTTTTCTTTTCATGCACCTTTTTCAACAAGGCCATTCAACCAGTCTTTTCAACACAAACTTCCTCGCACTTTACCCATGTTCACCTTCACATCACTCCACCCTACACTAAAACGATGCACGGTCCTCTCGCGCATTAAAAAATCCTCAAAAGTAATAAGGTTACCGGTGCCCAAGGCAAAAAAAAAAACAACAACATGAAAGGGAAACACAAGAAAAGAAAATGCATAAAGGAAATTCTAAATTAACTGGCAAAAATACCTTATTTACAAACACCAAGAAGCCTTATTTATAGTAGGGCTTTAGCCTACTCCCATTGAAGTGTCTAGGCAATTTTGTTCCATCCAGCGCTTGTAACTAGCACGTGCCCAAATCAAGGATGTACGATATTTTATAGGGACCTAACCAATGGACTTTCAATTTCCTGGATGGCGCAGAAACTTAGAATCATACAATAAGACCATCTACCCAACCTCAAACTTCTTGTTCCTAATGTGGCGATCATGCCATGATTTTTACTTTTCTTTCTTTGTTGTTTGGCTCCACTTGGCGAGTGATCATCTTTCATCCAGCTTCATCAATTCATCAATTCTTTCTTCCAACACTTGCTCATCAGCCATCCCTCATGCGCGCACTATTTACAGAGAAGGTAACATGAACTCAACTGGTAGAAATGACTTCCATGCCAAACACCAATTAAAACGGTGTGGCTTTGTTCACCTTTTATAAGTTGTCTTGTAAGCCCATAATACAGCTGATACCTTGTCATTCCAATCTTGTCTACCAACATCACAAATTTTGGTCAAGGTATGACTCAGTATTTTGTTAAATGTTTCCGTAGTTCCATTTGTTTGTGGGTGATAGGGTGTAGTCTTGTGACGAGCCACCATGAACTATGGTATCATAATCCTCATGGTCTCATTCAAGAAACATGTACCCCTATCATTGGTTAAACTTAAAGGATATCCATACCTCGTGATAATGTTCTCGCACAAAAATCTTGCATCATTGTGATCTTTGTGCTGAGTCTTTAGTTGGGGCTACCTCTGCCCACCTTGTCAAATAGTCCATGCAAGTGATGACATAGTGTGATCCATTTCTACGTGCGGCTAGTGCAATAGGGCCTACAAAGTCTATTTCCCATTTCTCAAAAGGTTTAGTGCTAGGGATAGGGTGTAAAGGCATTTCATCTCTCTTTCTGGCTTGCCAATGTGCTGACAATGGTCACACACTTTACAATAGTATTTACAATCCTTATATAGAGTTTCCCACCAAAATCCTGCCATTAATATTTTACGCGTGGTGGTGTCACCTGCATAATGTCCACCCACACTTCCTTTATGTGCTTCCTCTATGATGGCAAGGCACTCATGCTCTAGTACACACCTACGTAAAACTTCATCACGCCCTAACTTGTATAAGTCCCCACTAATCAACATGTAGGGTGCGACACGTATGGCTAGTTGCTTCTTCTCTAATGCCTTCATCCCTTCTGGTGCCACACCTTCCTTTAGAAATACTACAATCTCCTCCAAATATGAGGGTGCGCACTGCAACCTAAACAATTACACATCGGCATTGTCTCCTCAATATCTGTGCGTCCTCCCCTGAATCAATTCTTGACAGATGATCAGGCCCACAATTACTCTTTCAAGCTTCACAACTACCGTGAACTCAAACTCTTGAAATAACAACACCCACCGACATATGTGCCCTTGTAGAATAGGCTTGTTCACTAAGTACTTTAACACCATGTGGTCGGTGTAAAATACAAAGGAGTTGCCAACAGATACTGTCTGAACTTGAAAAGTGCATAGATCATTGACAATGCTTCACGCTCAGTCGTAGTGTAATTCTACTATTGGTGTCAACTTCTTACTTGCAAAACACAGAGGATGATCAACAATTCCTTCACCTAGTTGTGCAAGCACTACTCCAATGGTGGTTCCTGAGGCATCTACATGGACATGGAAGGGCTTGTCCCAAGAGGGAAAACGTAATATAGGCGCGGTGACAAGCTTATCCTTCAATGTGTCAAACGCCTTCGATGCACCTCTCCCTAATGGAAGGCACTTTTATGTCTAAGCAGCTCTTCTAAAGGTGCGGCGATCTTGGGATACCCCTTGATGAACTTCGTGTAATAACTCGTATGCCCAAGAAATCCACACTTCGCGCTCGGCTATTAGGCTCCCCAACCTCACAATAATCGTAACCTTGGAAAGATCTACTAGTAAACCCTCCTTACATATGATATGCCCAATAACATCCCAAAGGGTGTAGCAAAGACACACTTCTTAATGTTGAGGGATATCCTCAACTACCGACACCTCTCAAACATCAACCTCAAATTATCACAATGGTCTTTTACTAGCCCATACACCATCCAATCATCCAAATAGACCTGAAGAAATTTATGGATGAAGTCCTGGAATGCCTGCACCACTATGCGTGAGAAAACAGCAGGTGCATTATTCAACCCAAAGGGCATGACTATGTATGCAAAACTTCCCCACTCAGTGGCAAAAGTTGTCTTCTCCTGGTCTTCCTTTGTAATCTGGACTTGGTGGTACCCCGAAAATCCATCCGTAAAGGAATAGATTTTGCGCCCAGCGACTCCCTCCAAAATTTCTTTAGTGAAGGGGGTTGGAAAAGGATCGATGACACAAACTGTGTTCAGCTCCCTATAATCCACGCAAATCCTAATCCACCCATCCTTCTTGATGTTGAATACCATTGGAATTATCCATTCGATTCTTCCACAACTTCAATGATCCCAAAAGCTATCATTTTGTCTATCTCTTCCTTTACCTTCATGCACAAATTGGGATTCATCGGTAGGGTCTCTTCCTGACTGCACATGCACCATCCTTCAACTTTATCCTCATCTCCCCTAAGGAATGGTGGATGCCTTTGAGCTCATGGTACCGTGTGGGAATAAATCCTCAAATTCACGTAAAATATCAATGATCTTAGAGATTTCCTTCTCTCGACTAGTAATAACTAATGATAGCTTCCTTAGGTTCTTCTCCTGAGCCGATGTTAACCTTCTTCATCTTTAAGGGCTCATGGTAGGCACGCGCGTGAGTATCAACACTATCCACTACTTTACGCTTCCCTACAAAATGGTTAACATCCAAGATTTCTTCTTCCTCCCCATCAATAACATATACCAACTTCCCTTTCTCCTTTTCCAAACACGCGCACTCAAGTTGTATCTCTTCTGCTTCTTTTGCCTCTTCTTCAAAGCGCGTCTCCAAACCTGGTCCACCTAGCAACTCCAACAACCTATCTTTTTCCATGGCACTATCCCCCATGGTAAGGCGTTTGACAACCTGTAATTCCTTATCAACTAATGGATTAGTACTTCAATACTCAAAGGTTTGAATGAGGTCAGCCGCTAGCTCTTGCCAATTTCTTGTTTGGTGGCGTGTCTCCAAATGTATGTACCATGCGTGCACATAACCCTGCAGTGTAGAATACAACTTGTGTACCCAAAGGGATGGTGGCAAAGCTTCCGCGCCTTCTCTCCAGACCTTCTCACAAGCTTGGATGTGGAAAGAGGCGGGTTCCTTACCATGGTAGTCCTTGATGGCGGTGGGCATGTTGCTTCTAGAGAACCTAACAGAGAGAGCAATTCTCACCTTGCACCATTCCAAAAGGCTCTCCTGATGTGTAGCCCACCACTGTGCCACTATGCCGAGTAGGACATAACTTAACATCCCTCTCCGTTCCTTCTCCTCCTTCCACTGAGCTTCCATCTCCTACAAAAAGATCTCAGGGAAGGCTCCTCCTAAATACTTAGGTAGCTCCTTTCCTCCTAGGCGCCAAACTATATGCACCTTTATTACTTTTTTTACCGATCCTCTCAACTACCGTTTGATCAATTCATAAGTCCCATGCACCCAATTATCACATGCTAGACTGGTGGTGTCACTTACCGACTGAGCATCCTCAAACTGGATAACTCCGTCAGTAGGATGGATTATCTTTGGGTCCCTGATTGAGCACACATATATCCTATCCAAGACCTCTTCCCCCAAAGGTTCAGTATAGGGTGTTGACTTCCCATCAGCCAAGGGTATAATGACTCGCTCCTCCTTATTTTCAAAGTTAATGTACCCCTTGTTGAACCAAAGGTCCGCATTGTTCTTGTAACACCATGGGCACCCAAGTAGTGCTGGGAAATTGTCTACCTCAACGAGCACCAAGACTTCAAAGTCCCTAGTAAACTTAACTCCCTGGATAGTGATAGTTGCATCCTTTAAGACACGATGGGCATTGCCTTCATTTTGTTTTCCATATACAACACATTCGAAGAGGGCTGTAATGCAGGTCTCCCCATCTGATGTCATGCATCCAAAGTGAGAACATTGACCTCTGCGCATGTGTCAATGAGGATATTACTAAGGAGCCATCCATCTACGACTGCATCCAATGTGATCTCCTTGTCATAGTCAAGGCTGTGAGGGGGAAGGTTTGCATGCAAGACCTGCCTCTCACGCTCTCCTCCAGTGCGTGGTACCTTCTCTCTCAACCAATATCCTAGTAAGGGAATGATATTCTCTTGCCTCAACATTTTACATACTTCCTTGACCTCATCTAGGTCATCCTTTGGCACCTCGACCTTCCTTCCTTGCTCCTCCCTCCTAGAATGCTCCTTTAGACACTGGATTTCTCCTTGTAAACTTCGAATGACATCCATGGTATCTTGATATACCTCCTTTTGACACGTAGGGTCTAGGTACTTCCCATGAATCACTTCTTCCCTTGAAACCATGTTCTTCTGCCTAGGTATCTCCTTTGCGCACATGGCTTCTACTCTTGTTGTTACCAAAATAGGTTCCAAGCCTGCATCACATGTCACCCGTGGCATCCATTGTGTGTCTACCTTCTTAATGCTAACCATGGTAGCACCCTTTTCTTTCTGGTGCTGCTGATTCAAGTGCTCAAAAACTCAGGAACTCTTCATACTTTTGCTTCTTCCCCGCACCATAAGCACCGTAATGGGTGCAGGCACTCTCATTTGTAATGCTATGTAGACCCACAATTAAAATAGGTTCCACGTGGGAGCTCACTCCTTCATCCCCGTGATTACCACGAACACGGTATCCTCTCGCAAAATCTCCTTCCACATGCGCCTCCATTTATGCGCTCCTCATAACTATCATCACTCTTAAAACTACTACCAATGCTATTCTGGCACACCCCATGATCAATGGCCTCATGGATATGATCTATGAGCCTACAATCCTTAGTATCATGGGTTTTAGAGATGTAGATCTTATAGTAGTAAGACACATTCTTCTGACTTGCATGCTGTAACACGGGCATCTACTTTCATCATGGTCCCCATGAAAAATTTCACAGTCTACTATCACGGTGCGTATTGTCCTTCGGGGAAACTATCCTTGACATGCCCTCTACTTCACAATCTGTACACCATAAACCACTATGAGTCTCATGGGATGAGTTCATAGACAACTTCTCTAGCTGCTTAGCCATAGTAGTAATTTGAGCCTCCAGAACAGGCTAACACCAGTATCAACACTACCAACAGCCTCGGCGCGCAGAGTAGCTTCTAATGCCTCGTGTGGGTCTGTAAAATTTTTATGAGATAAGGCCCTTCTAAAAGGTGTGATCAATCCTCCAAAAACCACTGAGCATGCTGTGAAGGGTGAATATCATATGATAACTTAGACAAGAGAGTTTTAAAGCACACATCATACTCCCGCACACTCTCCGCCATTCCTTGTTGAATCTCCTTCAAGGCGTTGATGCTCTTTTGTTCAAACTTAGGGATGTGGAATTCTGCCAAGAAGGTGTTCTTTAAAGCAAGTATAATCCACCACCATTTGATGAGGGTCATATTTCCTATACCAGCTATGTATGTGCCCTTGCAACATCATGCAAACTGACTAGCCTTCCGCTCCGGGGTTGTGATACCCTTTGCGCGCCATAGCAGTTCACACTTGTGAACATGTTCTGTAGCATCCTCAATACCTCTGTAATCAAGAAAATGTAAAGACATTTCAAAGAAGACTTGAGGGGGTGGTTGGGGCCTATGTCCTCCTAAGCCAGAGCCTTGGTTTCCTCCCCGTGTTTCCCCGTCACTTGATCCACCAGATCCACCAAGTCCTGTGCCTCCCGATCCACCAGATCTACCCGATCCACTGAGTCCTATTCCTCTTGACCCACCGATCTTGTAGTGGTCATGCCAAGGGTCCCCACAGTTCCACTGAACTGTGCACCGATGGTCTGTGATAATGCCCCACTACCAATAGTATACCCCACGCCACTCCCAGATGCAAGACCAAAAGCTTGTGTGTCTATACCTTACCCAAAAATTCCTCCTAACACTGGAATGGTGTTTGCAGCCATAGAAGTCCCAAATGAGAAATTATATCTCCTGGGTGTAGACCGATCACTTCCAATGTAACCAACTGGACTAACAATATTTTCCCCCTGATCTAGAAAACCAAGCGCTAGGGTTTGGTCACTAGGTGGGCTCAGATGCACACCAATGGTTCTTCTCTCTCTCGCGTGATGAACTCTCATCAGAAGCCGAAGGAGTCTCTCTTACGTGCTTGCCAAGATGGGGTCACAAAGACTGCTTAGGTTCCACTTCCTCTGTGTGAACCTTAAATCTTTCATGCAATGTCTACTTCCATACATCCATCACACATGTAACCTCGCGTTGTCTAGTAATCTCCCTTTCACATGCTTCACTATACTTGAGTTGTCTCTCCTCTCTCCGTCGTAACATCTTCCATCTTCATCCACCCTAGCTTCCTCGCCCAACGCTCAAAACAGTTTAGCTAGCCATTGGGAATGCCTCTAAACTCATGGTAACCATCAAGATCTTCATTTCTAGAGGGATAACACGTAGAAATGTTCCTCTGGGCTCCTACAAAACTCAAACTCACAACCTCTGGATAAGAATATGTGGAAATGGCGTACTCCAGAGTGTAGCTAGCCAGTACTCCTTTCCACCAATGATCCACAACATGATTCCACGTCATATCTGCATCCTATAGCCTTTGGTATTCTTCTTGGGTCCACACACATGATCTATAATACCAGCTTGATCTAGATGCATAGGCTGAAAGCCATTCATATAGTTCTACTAGGAAGCAACAAAAAAATTCATACAAATCATGGTAGAGGTTCTCTTCTACCCATCTACGTGCATCAAACTCAGGTCCAATGCTAAATCTCTAAGCAAATTCATCCTTCGTGCTCTTGAACCATGATTCAAAACTTTCCAAAGTTAACCACTTTGTCATTACTCACTACACAGATCATGATGTATGCCATTTCCCACTACAACTTTGAAAAGAGGTCCCGGTAACGGAACCAAGATGTAGTCATTTTTACCCCTATCACAAATGAAATTAACCCCATGAGGATCGACCTATCACCCAAAGAATGCTGGCACTCACCTAAGGCATGCGTGGGTGTTGGGTCTCCCTTTTATGTGAGTTTAGTGGGAAACATCATATATGACCCGTGTTTTAAGAGATTTGAAAGGAAGTAAGACATACAAGCACCATAGAGCTTAGAACGGCTTCTAGATCCTTGCAGTCATTCCAGACAAAAAGTACTTAACATATTATCTAAATTATACCAAAACAGAAAGAAGTTGTACAAGTATCCATACTTAGTCATAAACATAAATGAAAAATAACTATGAGAAAGATGTATTCATAAGAATCATCAATGTTCATATTTAGGTAAGTTAGTAACGTCATTACATTCATGGAGCCATTACAGAATGTCACAAAGAAGCAGACCGTAGTCATGCATTATAACTGGACTCATGTGGCTAGGCTCTCAAAAGAAATTTATTACCCCATACCCTTGATACAATCCTTCATATGCACCATTACCCAAGTTCAAAGTTCTTGCAGTATTTCTGCAGAGCTCCGCTTCTATCTATTTCTCTCTATTTTACTTTTACAGGCGCTTGTATATATAGCCTTTCTAGACTGCCAACTCATCCTCCAGCCTCAGATCTGATGCTAAGTGTTTGAATGTGGTCCTCTATGCGAGCATGCTCCTCCAAGCCTAAGATTTCCACTTTTTACCATGATGTGCTTCTAAAAGCTTCTACCGCAAGCATGCTCCTTCCTGGGACAACTTGTCACCAGGCTGACACCTTATCCACTCCGCATGTGCAGTCAGGTCATGCTTTTCATGTGTTCTACCCAAAACACCCAATATGGCTAAGTCCTAAACCTTGGTTCTAACCGCGCACGTGCCATGAGTTTCCTTAAACCCCATCCTGCGCGCCTTTCTTCAACTAGGCCTTGTGTGCCTATGCACCTTTTGTACTTAGCCAATATTTTAGGGGCCTAACAATCAATATCAAGTGCCTTGGGAAAGCATAATTAAAGTTAAGATAACCTTCGTAGTCACCACCACATTCGCTCATTATCAAATAGAAAAACCCCCAATACGTCAAAAGACATAGTTTCTCTTCTCTCGATGAGATTTTCTAGTGTCTTTTGCAATTCCCTTGAAGTGTGATTAATGTGAATCAATATAATCCAAACATCATACGTAACACCCTATAATGAATTCCCTCTAATAGCATGGTCACATGTTGGGAGCTATTGCTCCTATTTATTTTGGAAATATGGTCCCATGAATTGTTTTATTGCTCTTCGCTAAAACCTAACAAAGTTCCTAAAATTTCTCAATGCCTATACATCCAACCCCATAAGCGGTTGGGGGCACAAAAATAAATCAGTTGCTTAAAATTTTTAGGGATATTTTTTGACACTTAGCGTTTAGTTTAAGCTTCCTCTTAATTTTCCATCAAAAATTTATTTTGGATTCATGGGACCCTACTTTTGCTATTGCTAAAGCTTCGTATTTTATCTCTACATAGAAAAATAAAAAATCATGGGACCCTATTAATGTTAAAATATCCTATTTTTCTCCCCCTCATCTACTGAAAATTTTAAGCTTCCCCGGCATGAGACCATGCTCTAAGTAACATCACATCCATCAATTTCATTAGCTTAAACATTGTTTGAAGTTTACGTGCATATTGTTGGATCTCAAATTTGTTCCACCCTTGAATTTGATATAGAGAATTTGAAGGATGAGTCAATTGTAGAAAATGTAGTTTCTCTTCAACAATATGGGAATGGATTCACGACCAAAAATGTGAGAAGGGAAGTCACTTCTCTACTTCTTACAGTTCTCGCAAGGCTAAGGGGGAGACCCTAGCAATTTTTTCAAAAGATGAGTCTAAACACACTAGATATGGGCATAAATGCAAAATCCATGACTAAGAACCCAATTAAATGTCACTTATGACATATCCACACATTTATAGTGAATTAAACACAACTGAATTTATCTATTGCAGAGGTATGGGGATATCTATAACTTGTTGGTTTTATAACAGAGATCTAAAGTACAATCAAGAAAACATGAAATCAAATTTATAACAAAAATACTTCTCAAGATACTCAAGATGAAACAAAAGTCTCAAAGTGGTGGGACAAAAAGAAGAAAGGGGTTTTGATCATTTGAACTTTAAATGTGCCTTTTCCATTAGGAAATTCCTACAAAGATGAGATGAAGGAGTCAAAAATAGTACAAAATCACTTCACTTACAAAACCGATTTAATAACCCATAATTCAGATAATTAAGAAACCACATACACTAAGATTTTCCTAATTATCATACCATTATAACTTAGAGTCCAAAATATAGCATTGAATAAGCTTGTTGAGAGCAAATGAAACTATAATTTCACAAGGATTTTATAATTAAGTGCTTTGGTGATTACACATCTGACCTCTACACCTAATTACCAAATGACAATTCCAATAATTTGAGTGAATACATTCTGACCCAAATGATAACTTCCATCTAAATCCACTATCTCATTTATGGCTCAACAAAACATACATGGTTAGTCTCCCATACCTCCATTACAATGTCTATAAACTAATTACTACTAATATTATCTCTGCAACCTAAAACAGATCCAAAAATGAACACCTACAAACTAGACCACCAAAAGTGATTAGAGACCAACCAAGAATGTCAAGCTAAAAGATGATCAAATGAAGTACATGCTTTGTCTACTTATGTAATTAAGAGAACATTCTAAAATGTAATTGGAAGGAAGTTCATAGATTGAAAACCAATGATAAGAGAGGAGCAAGCATGCATAGATTGATTGGTGGTTCCACCGTTGTTCAAATGACACATGGGACCAATTGTAATTCTATTGGAAACTAGGACACTGAGAGGGGAGTGAATCAATGTCTTATCAAAATTTTATGGACATTTCCATTTCCTTATGCTATGATGAACACATGAAATAAAACACAAGAAAATAACATGAGAGCACACAAAGACACAAAATTTAATGTGGGAAACCCAAACTGGGAAAAACCCACTAAAACCAAGAACTCTACTTAGGAAAAAATTGTCCTATATCTGTTACATTGATTTCATGGTTGAGATTCAACTCAACCTAGAGCTACAACTCCAAAATTTGGTTCAAAAACAACTGACCTTTAGTGAGCTTCAACTCAGAAGGAGGATTCAGCCTCGTACAATTCAACCAACTACAACTGATCTTCTGTAAGCTACTACTTACAAGGAGGATATAAGCCTTATATGCTAAGTTGCAACTTAGAATTGTTCTGTGTTTTGGTCACACTTTATTTACTGAAGATTACACGGTTGATAGTGACCTCTAGATTAGCACACTATCCCACTCAAATCTTCTTTTCAATTGAACTCTGATCTTTCTTTGTCCCGATCATCAACTCAAATGTAAGGATCATTCTACAAGATTCATTCCACACCTACTTGTCATACTCTCCTTCACTGAATCATACAACACAAGCTCCTAGTCTCAATCTCTTTTCCTTCTAATCACTCTTTCATAGTAGTCTAAAAGTTCATAGGTTATTTGTATCACCTAATCTTCAAATTCAAACTTCGCACTCTTCAACCTCGTTCACTACTCCCTTGAATGTAGTCACATCCTTATCTCACTATCAAATTCACCTTGAGCCCTCATTCACATTTCTATTTTGTATGCAAATCAGCTATAACATTATGGAATTTTTACATACATATCATATTCAATACTTAGCTCATATAATACCTCATAGACTATGTTTCTCTTGTACCTACATTTTTGTCATTCTTTTCGGGTTAAATCTCTACTTTAATAAAAATTACCTTTATGTTGGTAGCTGAATGTATACTATATTATTCAAGTCCTCCCGTGCTCTTTCTATTTTGAACTTAAGATGATCAACTCTATTTTTAACATCATCCTATTTTTAGGTCTTACAAACTGTCTTTCTCGGTTTTCCCCTTCCATCTCGGACTATTTCAATCTATTTTACACATATTGCTCATATACTTTATCACACAATTTGATATACCATTGTTATATATCATTATTCACAATTGTACCATCAAAACTTTTCAATTTCTTTCAATCATCTTCTCAACATACTTTCATTTTTTTGCAACATTTCAACTTGAGCATTCATTCATACCGCTTATTCACATTTCACTCACACCTTGCATTTTATGTATCTTATTTTTATTATCTATTGCAACATCATTCAATAGCTTATATATCAATTCTTTTCAACTTCATCTCCACATTATTTCACTACACTTCATCTTCTTACGCAAGCCACCTCAAGCACACTCCACTCACCTACTTGTATCTTCTAAATACACTCCTCAAAAGAAAGACATTTTTACTTTTTCACATGCTCTACATAAAAAATTTACACATGTTCACTCTAATCAAGATTTACACATCCTTCAACATTTCAAATTCTAACACCTCTTAAAAAAATTTCCTTTTGGACTTCACTGTTTTGACGAATAATGAAGTCTTCATCTTCTTGATATTTATGTAACTGATCATGATCTTTTGAGCTTCTCCAAGATCCACTTTATTCAAGAAAAAAAATCTGAGACTCTTCATTTACTCTTCAGTAACCCAAGAAGACCAAACAACACTCTATTACTTGGATTGAACTACACCTTGCATACTAACCGTCACTAAAGTGCATTTGAAGCACTTAGACATGGCACACTAACAAATCATAGGAGGATATTTGACGTATTTAGACATAACGCATTACCCTTCCATTTTTTTCAAGCAATCAACCTTTATTGGTTCAAGATCTTCTTGCAATAATTTGCACTTATTACCTGACCGAGACAAGAGAATCGGGGTTATATCTTGTTATTATCTCATTTGCACAAGCTTTCACAATATTCAAACTGAGATTGTCATTATACTAAGCATGCCTATGCCCTTCCTTAACTCGAGATGCATTTTCATGATGACCCAAGTCCTTAACAATGAAATAAAAGTGATCAAAGAACTTACTTATTTTGTGCAGAGTTGAAACATGGACTTCAATGCAACTGTTAGAAAATTATCTCTCAACTCTTGATGGAATCTTCTAAAAATTGAAAAATATGAATAACGACCACAAGGCCATGCTTTCTTGAGATTTGTAAGAATTTTTATTTGTTCAAAAACATGTTTTGAGCATTTTTGTGTCCAAACCCTAGGGTCGGGGTTTTTGCTAACTATGATAACTTGAGGGGATTTTAAAAATATTTTCTTGAGCAATTCTCCATGGAATTAAAAAATATGACTCATGTGGATTGGTTGAAGTGTTTGACTCATTATACATATATTCATTTTCCATGTAACACTTCAACTTATTCCCAAAATTCAAAAAGATAGTGCATCATTTAATATCAGCTATGACGATTGTCATCTAGATAAAAGGAGTATGATTTTGGATTTGACATGATGCATTGTCAATATTTACGGAAATCATTTGGGATCCCACATCCTCATTTGAGCTTCAAATTTTCTTTAAACACTAATGCTTCATCTTGAATTTACATACCGCCTGGCACATTCAAGCACTAATTATTCTTTGGACCATATTGAGCTTTATAGGCATCACTTTGATTTCTATCCTATTCCAAATGACTTGAGAGAAAGAAACATAATGGAAATAACATTGTACTCTCTTTCAAACCATGAGAGCATGTACAAGGAGGTAGAAACCACATTTACATTCTCGGTCTCATACTTCATGTCTTGAGCCTACAATGCAAAGTGTAGAGGAAAAGGAGAAATGTGACATTTTTGTACTATACTTGGGTCATTTTGAGCCTTGAACAAAAAATTTAATCTTTCAAAAGAGGACAAATAACTTTTCAACCTTAACATTTTTTTAAACAACACCTTTAGGATTACACCTTTATATTTCTTGATTGAAGAACTTCACTTGTACACACTTTGTGAAAGATTTGTACTGAACTTGGCCACCTTGGAGATCATTTATAACTCAAGGATCATGAAAAAATATTTAGTGAACATGAAAACCTTAAAATATTCTCATCCAAGTGATTTTAATTCACAAAAACAACGTTTTCCATTGTTGACTCAAGAAAGTTCTTGGGAGTGAAAAGAACAAGGCTCGAAAAGTGATCATAACGTTTTTGATACTTGTCCAAATTGCCTAAAACCTTTTTCCAAATTTTAGGCTTGGCATCCTATCAAAAAAAAAATTCTATGATTTATCTGAAGAAGTATTCATATTTTTTCTTGAGTGTTAAGAAGATAGATAACTCATTTTGCATTTTTCAATGAACTAGTTTTAGAAAAAGTAGCATAACTTTCACATACCTCTTCAAAAATTGATGAAATTTGGCATGAAGAATCAAAAATCACCCCTATACATGATCCATGAGTTTATTTTTCATAAATATTCATGTAATATTAAAACCTATCTCATTTGCATCAACCTACACTGTCAGTCCTCAAGGCCAACTTTGGTGAACTTTTGAATTTTGCCTCCAGAACCTAAACTAAGACTTTTTATGCTCACACATTCCCTATAAAACATTACTAGGCCACACTCACATGATATTTTCATAACCTATACAAACCTTTCACACCTCATTAGGCTATAGAAACATGCATAAATGAGTCAGTTTCAACTGAGACTTCCACCAAATGGCCTGAAACTCCCTGTAAGAGATTTTGAACATGATAAAACTATCATATATAATCTATAGAGCATATGATCCAACCATACCAACCATGTTCATGCTTCCAAAGTGGACACCGCCTCAAAAACCAAGCATGTAGAACACTAAGACTATCCTAAAATCTAACTAACCACTAAGAAGACACTACCAATCAACCTTCATGCCTTTGACTGACCTTCATTTCACCATTCACTCATTTTCCATCAATTCCACTTGACATCGATGACAACACCAATGAATCAGGGTTCAACAATCCCCTTTTGTCATTAATAACAACACACTCAAAAATTTGATGGAAAATACACATACCACCATTCTTAGTTTCTGACAGCTTCTCTCCCCTTTTACATCTATGAAAAAGGGTTCTAGGCCACTTGACATGAAACAATGACAATTAAGGACAAAAATGCATGAGTAAATGCACTTACTTTTTCACAAGCTCCCCCTGGGACTATGTTTTCTCTTTTCTGAGCTCCTATATCATCCTTGAGTGACCTTTGCTTGATTGAACCAAGCTCCCCGAACACAAGCACTCTTACTTTGATTGCAATTGATCTATCTCACCACCTTATCTTGCCTAGCTTCTTGATTGATCATCGCATCCACTTGGTCTTAAAATAAAATAAGTGTCTCTAAGACACCTTTTAGGGCATGTTTGACTAACTTCATCATGTTCAAACCTCTTGTATTTATGGATTTCTTCAGATATTTTGGCCTTTTGTATTAATTAAATGTTTTCAAAATATTATCACTGCTCCCCCGTGAGTAGTCATGCTCACTTTCATTGTTTTGTCCTACTTGGCTTGTTAGGTGTCCAAGACACCTCATATGATTTTCTATGAATAGTAGTGGCTTTCTCCTTTTCTTCATTCAATTTGGTTCGACTTGTAGATGCCTCTTCTAGAATGTTACCAATATGCAAAATTGAGTCATAAAACCCTACAACTTTTTATTGCATCATCGTGAAACATTGTGAATTTTTTTAGGTCATTACTTTGCCTTTGTTTTAATATCGAGTAACAAGACTCTTGTTGTACCTTGAAGAATTTCTATAAGATCCTAACATTCATTACAAACTTTGATAAACCAAACATGTTTTTGAAAATACAACCCTAAGTTTAACTCGAAATTTTTCAATGATCAACTTCATGGATCAAAAAATTTCAGGAAAATTAGATTACATGTTGCAAATGCTAAAAGAATCAATACCAAATTGATCAATACAATATTTTGTACTTTCTTTATCTGTTTCTCTAAGATTTGTTAAGATGACAAGTGAAACCAAATCTTCATGCTTCATATGTTCAAAGCATGTGTTACCTCTTCTACCACACCTTAATATTTATCACCTTAACACACTACTTTGTCATGATGTCACCTTTGTATCACGACCATGCTTTCTTCATGCACCTACTAGGAACCATTCTATTTCGTAGCTTCTAGGAGATGCTAAAAATTGCAAAAACTATGCCTTTTTCACCTTAATAGCTTTGATTAGCTACTATTCCTGTTGTATAGGTTTCATGTCAGACATGACATCGATCAACAAGAGGCTTACAACCAGAATTTATGCTCACTCCTTTGATTTCATTCGCAATACTAAAATTTCAGACCACCCTAGCACTTTTATTTGGTAAATTCATGAATGAATCAACCTATGTATGCCCACTACCAAGAAATTACTTCTTCAAACATCCTTTACAACCTTCAAGATGAGTGAAAATTTTTATTTACTAACTCCTTCATAGCATGGGTGTTTGCTCAAGATTCAACCGAATTTGATGAACTTCTTAAACAACATCTTAAGGAAAATACCACACCTAAAGTCTACTACAGACAACATAGACACTTTGACACATCACTTTACACAAAGACACTTTTCTCGGGACTTTAATGGATTACTAGACCGAGACATTTTTAAGACTAGAACAAAGAATATATTAAATATCATTCACTAAACATGAGACCATATGCATATCTTTAATGACTTTTACTACCTTTAATTTAGACAACTCTTGAAAGTTCAGAATAAAATCATAATTGTAGCTTCAACATCTCATATGGATAGATCGAGAGTTAGATATAGAGCCAAATTTTGTAAATTATTTCATACAATCTATTATTTACAATCAAGGACACTCCTATATATACATCCTTGTCTTAGATAAAGATCACAATCAGAACTCAATGTCAACCTAACTCATATTTCTACAAGACTGCCAACATGAACTTTTGACTCAAACTACTCTATTGGAGACTCATTTTCTTGAGAACAACCTTGACACCATTTAGAACACAAAGAAATCCCTAGAACCTATTGACAACATTCTCTCTCTATGTATACTCAAAAATACATTCAAGGATTCAACATATACAATACTTTCAACATGGAGCAAGAAAGACACTTTTTGAAACTATCATACCTTAACCACTTAGATGAAAACTCTATTCAAGTAGCAACAATTGACTACTTTGAGTCAAGAACCTTCTTTAGATCATTCTCCCAAATTCATCATGAGGAACACTTGGTTGGTATATTGATTTATAGATGACACCCAAACCATGCTTCCTTCAGCTAGTGTATACCTTCTAAAATCCTAGAGAAGGCATACCATGAGTCTTATATCATCTTAAAATAATAAGAAGTCATCAAAACAACTTGATGACTCAATATTTTCTTTTCTTGTCCTCAAAACCTTGTTAATATTATTAGTTGTGTTATTTAGTGTGAAAAACACATCACTTGAGCTCTCATCTTCTTCTTGAGTTCCTGATAAGCATATATGTTGCAATTCATACACTGCTCTAACACTACTTGAGGAAGAAGTTCCTCATCCTTTGCACTAGAATTGTTTTCATTCTTCTTGCCTTTGTCATCACCTGTTGATGTCTTGTTTGTACTAGTTTCTCATGTCACTGTCTTAGCTTTTGTTTCTCTTCGACATCTTCCCTTTCTATCTTATTATTAGTCTTTTCTGTCTCAACTTCTGAATTTTCTTCTTTGACCTTGTATATCCATTTTTATTTCTTCTTTCTAGCATATCTTCAACCATGGCTGACTTGGTCTTACTCTTAGAGTTTTTATTTTCTATAAATATCCTTATGTCTTTCTCTGGAATGCATTCAACTTATAGATTAATCTAGGTGGTTAATGATGCGGTTTGGAAAAATTCCCTTGTCCATGGAATTTAAAGCAAACCACCTGATTCTTGTCCCAAAACTAACTTACTAAATCTTCTAGACAGTACTTGGCTATGTGACCTTTTTTATTTGTAATTAGAATAAACTATATTCTTCTTATAATCAAACCTGAAATCTCTCCATGGATGGTCTTCATATACCTTTTTCCTACAGTATCTAGCTCTATGTCCAAAGATATTGCATGAAAAATAAATTCCATGAAACTTACCTGATAATATTCTTGCATTTGGCTTCCTAATGGTCTTCTTGTGTTCTTTTTTTTCTTCTTATTCTCTGAACATCCTTGGTAAGTATGCATGGATTGATTCAGCCTTCAATTCCCTTTTCCTTTCTTGTTCTAGTTCCTCTCTGAGGGTCTTTAGATCTGCATTTAATTTTTCACATTCTTCACTCTTGGCTTGAATAATTGTCTGACATATCTCATGCTCTACTTCACCAGAATGTCTTTGTTTTCTTTGCAAGCTATCAAGTTGGTTAGTAACTTGTACTAACTCAATATTTAGGGTCTTTAGTTCCTCTTCAAATTTAAGGCAAGCATTTTCTTTGTCTTTCAAAGCCTTTGACACTTTCTCAACAAATGAAGCCATCTCATTTAGTTCTTGACCATGGTTAACTTCCTTGAGCTTGATTTTGTCTTTAACTCATTTATAAGAGCTTGAGAAATTTCATACCTCTTTTTCAACACTGACTCTATTGATGTACCCATGCTTGTGTCTTTAGGATCACCTCCAAGATGTAGGCTCAATTCAGGAGGACCAGGTGCTCGATACCAATTGTTGGAAACTAGGACACTAAGAGAGGGGGTGAATCAGTGTCTTATAAAATGTTTATGGACATTACATTTCCTTATGCTATTATGAACACATGAAATCAAACACAAGAAAATAGCAGGAGAGCACACAGACAAAAAATTTAATGTGGGAAACCTAAACTGGGAAAAAAACCACTGAAACCAAGAACTCGCTTAGGACAAATTTTTCCTATATCATTACATTGATTTCATGGTTAAGATTCAACTCAACTTGGAGTCAGTAACTCCAAATTTTGGTTTAGAAATAACTAACCTTTAGTGAGCTTCAACTCACAAGGAGGCTTTAACCCCCTACAATTTAACCAACTACAACTGATCTTTTGTAAGCTACTACTTACAAGGAGGCTACAACCCCTATATGCTAAGTTGCAACTTAGACTTGTTATGTTTTTGGTCACACTTTGTTTATTGTCTTACACAAATGATAATGACCTCTAGATTAGCAAAATTTCCTGCACAAATCTTCTTCTCAACCGAACTCTGATCTTTCTCTGTCCTGGTCATCAACTCAAATACAAGGCTCATTCTATAAGATTCATTACACACCTAATTGTCATGCTATCCTCCACTGAATCATACAAAAAAATATCATTGTCTCAATATCTTGTCTTCTAATCACTCTTTCATAGTAGTCTAAAATTTCTTAGGCTATTTAAATCACCCAATCTTCAAATTTAGACTTCTACACTCTTCAACCTCGTTCACTACTCCTTTGAATGCGGTCACATCCTTATCTCACCATCAAATTTACCTTGATCACTCATTCACATTTATATTTTGTATGAAAAGAAACAAAAATATTATGGAATTTTTACATGCATATCATATTCAAGACTCAGCTCATATAATACCTCTTAGACTATGTTTCTCATATACCTACAATTTTGTCATTCTTTCTCAACTTGAATCTTTGCTTCAATAAAAACTTCCCTTTCTATTGGTAGTTGAATGTATACTATATTTTTCAAGTATTCTCATGCTCTTTCTATCTTGAACTTAAGATGGTCAACTCTATTGTTCAACATCAACCTATTTTCAGTCTTACAAACTATCTTTTTCAATTTTGCACTTCCATCTCAAACTATTTCAATCTCCTTTACACATACCGCTCATACACTTTATCACACACTTACCCTATTTGATATACCACCGTTATATATCATTATTCACAATTTTACCATCAAAACTTGTCAATTTATTTCAATCATATTCTCAACATAATTTCACTATTCTCGCAATATTTTAGCTTGAGGATTTATTCATACTACTTAACATTTCACTCACACCCTACATTTTATGTATCTTCTTTTTATTATCTATTGCAACATCATTCAATCACTTATAAATCAATGCTTTTCAACTTCATCTCCACATTATTTCACTACACTTCATATTCTTACACAAGACACCTCAAGCACACTCCACTCACCTTCTTGTATCTTCTCAATACACTCATCAAAAGTAAGATATTTGTACTTTTCACATGCTCTACACCACATATTTATACTTATTCACTCTAATCGATATCTACATCTCCTTCAACATTTCAAATTCTAACACCTCTTTAAAAAAATGCATTTTGGACTTCACTATTTTCACCAATAATTAGAGCTTCACCGTAATTACTAAATCATGCACTTTGAGTCAATATTTAGTCTCGATCTCATACTACTATTCATATGGTTCTTGAGTGAAAAGAGTAATAATCAACCCATGTCTTTGGCCATTTTTACATTGCTTTCTATCATATTTTCGATCTTACACTTGCACTCATCCATTCCATTTTTTTGTTCTATGTTTTTCTACTTCGATTGGGGCGCCCAACCTATAAATGGGGTGCTCCGGGCACTCTAGTCCCATTCTAGGTGCCCTGATCCTCTTTACACTTTACTTGCACCTTTTGGCACTTTCTAACCATTTGAGCTTTCTATCTTTTTGTTGGTCAACCTTTTCGGGGTTAATTACAAGATTAGAACAAGATAACCATATACATATAAAGCTATGTGACCATGATGAGGGACCAGGCACTTACTATCACCATCTAGAGTTACATCCATCAAAGACACCTAAAGCTACAATTTCATCCATATAGATCCATCAAAAGGCACAAAAGGTTATTTCATCTACATCACACTTCATAGGAGGGGGATTTATTGTCTCTATGCACACATTTATTACATTCTACATCTAGTTATTGCTCACTACTTCACAAAGTGTGGCTAGCACAAGAGTAACCTAGCGCATGATTTGCACACACACACACACATAACTATAACTACATTGGGTATGAATGTAGTGCAACGCTCAATTAGTAAGTCCACCATTGTGGCTGCATGGAAAATTCAACCCCTTCATATGCATATTTATGTTTTTAGGGGTTTGATGCTTGTCTTGTGGTTTTACATGTACCTCCTTAATCATTGATTTCTAGTGACATCTTGGGTAGTCCAACAAAGCTAGTGTGATAAGTAGAAACTATTGAGACACATACATTGACACCTCGAGAGGAGGATTTGGACTCTTTCCACAGGCAGACAGGTGCCTAGATCTCGGACAGGGAACCCATGGCACCCCACTCCCGGTCGGGAGATCAGATTTGTACTTTCTCGAGGCTTACGTGTGGTTGTTTCCTCCTCTTGTTTTCCTAGTCCACACTGTGACACAGTCTCACACCTTTGTCGAATCAGCTAAGGAATTTCTAACTCATCTTGCACATTAGGGTTTTACATTTATATTTACTTAATTGCTTGGGTCACTTTCTTTACTTATTCATTTGTTATTTACTACTTTGCATATCATTAAATTAGGCTATCATTTTACATTTTAGTTTAATCATTTTGGTTAACCCCACGCTCGACACCACCTTTTGTTTAGGGCTCTTTTTCTCTTATTCACTATGGCTCAATCTTATGAAGAATTTACTGAAGCCCATCTTAAGGCCATCAATGATCATATCGCTGAGCATCCCCAAGATATATATTTTATTCTATTTTCTACTCATGAGGAAGCCACAAACCTTGTGGAACTTAATGATTCTACCGTTGTTCCCACCATAGTTTCTACCCAACCGATTTCTTCTACTCTTCTACCATCTCCAATGTTCATGTTTCCATTACTACTCCTACTAATAATTATACCCCACCCATTGTTTCACATACGCGTAATGTTTCTTTCTCCAGATCACTTAGGATCTAGCCTCTCTCTATCAAGACCTTCAAGTAGAGGTTTATCGACTACAACATGCTACTTCTCATGTGTCTCCATCTTTAGATTCTACTCTGTTACTACATAATCCATTTGCACACGCTATATCCACCTATTTATTTCCACACAACTTTTTCACCCCTAAGCTACCTATTTTCAATGGCCATGGTGACCCCTAGGAGCATCTCCATGATTTCCATGTGGCTTGTCTAGATTTTTTAGATGATCATATCCTTTTAGCTAATATTTTTCCTCGTAGTTTGCAAGATTATGTGATGTGTTAGTTTTATGACCTACCTATCCACTCGATAGCCTCCTTCACGCATCTAGCCAATGTTTTTCTCACTCACTTATCTATAAACATAGGCTCTAGGATATCCTATGCCCAAATCACACAACTTAAACAAGGATCTAATGAACACCTAGAAAATTACGTTTTAGGATACAAAAACAACTTGGCCAATATGTCAAATGTTATTGTAACACTGACTCTTGAGCTCTAAGCACTTGTTTATCCAAAGTCTCATACTGCCTTTCCAGGAGAGTGTTCTCTTTGATACCTATCCTTCTTTTGATCAGCTTTTCCATACTCTTAAGCTTCATGAAACCAAGATCTTAGCTATAGGAAAGATTAAATACCAAGAACAAGCATCATCCTCTACATGTTTTCCAAGTAATAAAATATTTAAACCACCTACAACCAAACCTACTAATGTAAAATTCCTTTGTCAATGTGGTCACTTTTGCTAAAGAAGTTTAGTCACATTGACCACCTCGTATTTTGACTGCATCACCAAATTTTCTATTGCCCCCTGATTATCTTACAACAACTTATTGAAAGAAACCTTATCATGCTTCCTCCACCACTATAATTGGATACATAATGACCACACGGAAGGAATTACAATGAGAATTTCCACTGTGATTATCACCGGTGTGTGGGGAACTCTACTAATAGGTGTTTCAAACTTCACACCATCATCTAAGACCATCATTAAAAAAACAAGCTCAAATTTACTTCGAGGCTTCACAGAATCTCCACCATTAATGAAAATCACAATCTCAAATTATTTGGTAACCCACCTCCCCCAACATGGTAAAAAAGTGGCTGATTGATTCATTGGCTAATCATACTTATCGAGCAGTACCTCCACCTAAATTGGGGCTCTTGATTTCTTAGTTGTTAACACCGACACTTCTCCCTTGGTTATTACTTTCTCTGATTATGATTATCATGATGCATTATATTCAAATCACTTACACATTTTTGCATCTATCGGAACGATCGCCATTAATAATACTAAGGTTGATCCATCATGGCCTATCATGTATGTTATCTACCTTTCTATGCTATCGGTTATCCGCGTTCACAAATCTCTTATCTCGATGAACAATTCATATGGTGTAGTTAAGCTACACGTTGTAATTGGTCCCCTTACTATGTTGGAACCCTTCCTCATGGTCCAATCACTCAATGGTTGTGCCATGTTTCTAGGACTCAATCTGGATTCATCCTATCATATCTATGAATCCAGTTGATGATATGTTTCTAGGATGTGTAAATGGTGTGCAGTAGTAGGTGAACTAGGAGTAGATTTTGCTTTAATTAACATAGGTTGTGATGTGGTAGATGGAGTAGGGGATGTGTGAATCGGTGATCGAGAAGGTGATGACCATGGAGTAGATGGAGGTACACTCGTTGATAGTTCAACTTGATTATTATGAATGAATTTTAGTTGTAAATGATTCATAGAGATGATAGGATGCAACTCCTATAATCCATTCTTCACTCCATTCCATCCATCCACACCATACTACATTTTATGGTTGCATTTACTCTTTCTTACACTTGTATTTACATATTCACTTTATTACACATGTTATATATAATATCGTATATGTCGTTATCTTTACCATACACACATGTGCATTCACATCCTTTTCTAGTTGTGATCACATATACGAGGATCTTCTACACGCAACACCGATGCTTCACACACACTTCTCTGGGGAATCCACATTTGTACACTATAGGTGCTATTGTTTCATTTGTACTTAGCACTTTCCATTATCAAGTTATACATGCTTTGACATACTTGTTATTTTTCTAACATGCTAATGGGTGTTTCATGTGCAACATTTTTTATGCAAGGATACTTTCTTCCATACTTGTTTTTTTTTTGTTATTTGTTATTGTTTTATTATTTGTGGGATTTTCCCTTTGTCATGTGCACACACTTTCTAGTTTGCGGCCATGATGGCCTTGAGTTTCTTGTAACACCGTGAGTGGTGTCCCATGTTTGTAACCTGATTTGTACAATCTATGATTATCTCTTTGAGTGTTTACATTGTTTTCTCATGTTCTAGCTTATACATTATTTATTTGGCTTATACTTGTTTTCTACATGCATACTTGTTCATACTAACACTTGTTTTCTAGCCACTTATTTGCATGTGCCTTGGTCTTTACCAAGCACATTCCTTCCCCATGTAAGTAATAGTTTTATTATATGTGGTCGGTCCTCTTTTGGGGTCACATTCTCCTATTCGTGATGTCGCATGTTCCCCCAAAGAGGGGGCATCATTTGGGATTTTACACACGATACCGATACAATCATTCCAAATTTTAGTCTATCGTCGTCATCCATGACACATTTTAGTTCACAACGAGTGGGTTCAAACTAGTCTATGAATCCCACGCACAATGGATTTTTTTACGGGGTAGATTGTCTTTAGCATTCGGGGAGAAGTTATAGGTTGGAGGATACAACGAACTTTCCTCCCTACACTACTTTGGCCAGTGGCTTTGGATCACCCAAAAAACTAAACAATACAAAGATATCTTCACCAATCTCAGGGAATTAGTTACAGGTTGGAGAATAACACAACTTTCTCCCTACACTACTTCGGCCATATTGGTGTGAGATCACATAAAAACTCGCACTTCACCAACAATTATAGGATATCCTTTTTACACCATTTGTCTCATCACGGATTAGGTGCACATGTTCCTTTTTAATTTTCATTTTCATACTATTTTCACATGTTTCTTTACATATATACATGTGTTTTTACACATATACATGCATATTTGACTACTTAATCATCTCCTCTTTTGTAGGTTCACCCGTATGGGAAGAAAGTAGTCAACAAGAACAACACACACATGGTGAGTATACACATGATACTAACCATGTAGGTACACTTCACCCATTGGAATTTACACACATGCTTCCACCCTAGGTTCACTCTCATCACTTTTTGCATCTTTTTTGTCTCCACTCTCCATATTTTTTTCACTCCACGCTTTTTCTAGTCCTTTAGCATGTTTCTACATCACTTTACATGGATTATTAAGTACACATCACTATCTACTTTATGTTACCGATCTTTCCGCTAATGAACATAAAGCGGGGTCAAATGTTGTCATTAAATCATACACTTTGGGTCAATATTAGTCTTGGTCTCATATTACTATTCATATGGTTCTTGAGTGAAAAAAGTAATAATTAACATGTCTTTGGCCATTTTTACATTACTTGTTGTCGTATTTTCGATCTTACACCTACACTCGTCCAGTCTATTTTTTCATTATGTATTTTTCTACTTCGATTGGGGCACCCCAAGCACTCGGGCCCATTTTGGGTGCTCGATCCTCTTTACACTTTACTTGCACCTTTTGGACACTTTCTAGCCGTTTGAGATTTCTATCTTTTTGATGGTCAGTATTTTCGAGGTTAATTACAAAATTAGAACAAGAAAACCATATAAATATAATGCTATGTGACCATAATGAGGGACCAAGCACTAAACACTTAGTATCACCATCTAGAGTTGTATCCATCAAAGGCACCTAAAGCTACTATTGCATCCATCTAGCTCCATCACAAGGCACACAAGGTAGGTTCATCTGCATCAAAATTCATACGAGGGGATTTTATTATTTCCATGCACACATTTATTACATTCTATATCTAGTTATTGCTCGTTACTTCACAAAGTGTGATTGGTACAAGAGTAACCTAGGGCACAATTTGCACATGCACACTAAGAAGTACATTGGGTCTGAGATGTAGTGCATCACTTAGTTAGTAAGTCCACGATTGTGGATTCTAAGGATAATTCGACCCCTTCATATGAATATTTCTTTTATCAGGGTTTGATGCTTATCTTGGGGTTTGGTAGGTCTCTCCTTCATCATTGATTTCAAGAACATTCGCACGCAGTCCAACGAAGCTAGTATGACATGAATCAAACACTGGGAGCATCTAGTGACACCTTAGAGGAGGGTTTCAGAATATTTATGTAGATCGTGGTTCCCATAGCTTAGACCAAGCTACCCACAGTGCCCCGTCCCTCTCCGGGTGACCTAGTCTAGTCGGGAGCTAGGATCTCGTGCTTTTTGAGGCTTTTATGTTGTCAAATCCTCATCCTATTTTCCCATTCCACCTGCAACATAGTCTCACACATTCGTCAAATCAGCTAATGAAGTTCTAACTCCTCTTACACATTAGGGATTTACATTTCTATTTACTTGGTTGCTTGGGCCACTTTATTTACTTATTCAATTATTATTTAATTCTTTGCATAACATTAGATTAGGCTATCATTTTACATTTTAGTTTAATCATTCACCTTCTTGATATTTCTGTAACTACTCATGATCTTTTGAACTTCTCTAAGATCCACTTTCTTCGAGAAAAAAATATCTCGAGACTCTTCATTTACTCTTGAGTTACCTAAGAAGACCAAACAACATTCTATTACCCGGATTGAACTACACCTTGCATACCGATGCCAATGAAGTGCATTTAAATCACTTAGACATGGCACACTAATAGTAATTAGAGGATATTTAACGTATTTATACACTACATTACCCTTCCATTTTTGTCAAGCAATCAACCTTTTCTTATTCAAGAGATTCTTGCAACAATTTACACTTATTACTCGACTAGGATACGGGAACCGTGGTTATGTCTTGTTATTATCTCATTTGCACGAGCTTTCAACATCTTCAATTGAAATTTTCATTATACCAAGCATGCCTGTGCCCTTCCTTATCTCTGAGAATCCTTTTCACAATGACCCAAGTCCTTAACAATGAAATAAAAGTGATAAAAAAACTTGCTTGTTTTGTACAGAGTTGAAACATGGACTTCAACGCAACTATTAGAAATTTCTCTCTCAACTCTTGATGGAATCTTCTAAAACTCAAAAAAAATGTAGTGCTTTCCTAATATTTGCAAGAATTTTTATCGGTTCAAAAATGATTTTCGAGCATTTTCGTGTCCAAACCCTAGGATGAGTGTTTTTGCAAACCTGTGATAGCTAGAGGGGCTTTAAAAAATATTTTCTTGAGGAATTATCCATGGAATTAAAAATTCTAACTCTCTCGGATTTTTGGAAGTGATTGAATCCTTCTACATGCATTCATTTTCCTATAACACTTCAACTTATTACTAGAATTCAAAAAGACAATTGCATCATTTAATGATAGTTGTGACATTGTCATCTAGATAAAAGAATGATGCTTTTGGGTTTGAGATGATGCATCGTCATGATTTAGGGAAATCGGTTGGGATTCCACATCCTCATTTTAGATTCAAATTCTCCTTAAACACCAATGCTTCATCTTGAATTTACATACTTCCTTGTCACAGAGAAGCACTAACTATGTTTTGGAGCATATTGAACTTTGTAGGCCTCACTTAGATATCTACCTTGTTCCAAATGTCTTGATAGAAAGAAACATGATGGAAAGAAAACTGTACTCTCTTTCATACCCTAATAACATGTACAAGGAGGTAGAAACTACATTTGCATTCTCAGTCTCATACTTAATGTCTTGAGTCTACAATGTAGTGTAAGGGAAATGGAGAAATGTGACATTTTTATACTACACTGGGGTCATTTTGAGCCTTGAACAAAAAATTTAATCTTACAGAAGAAGACCAATGCCTTTTCAACATCAATATTTTTTTCTAAACAACACCTTTAAGACTATACCTTTATATATCCTAAATGTAGCAACTTCACTTGTGACAGATTGTGAGGGATTTATACCGAACTTGGCCAGCTGGATGTCATTTACAACTCAAGGAGCATGAAAACATATTTAATGAACCATGAAATCTTCAAAAAAATTCATCCAAGTTATTTTAAGTCACACAAACAAATTTTTCCATTGTTGACTTAGGAAAGTGCTAGAGAGTGAAAAGAACAGGCTCAAAAAGTGATCATAACTTTTTTAATACTTGTCCAAATTGCCTCAAACCTTTTCCACAATTCAATATTAGAATCCTATCCAAAAATTTCTTCTATGATTTATCTGAATAATTCTTCATATTTTTTCTTGAGTGCTAAGAAGATAGACAACTCATTTTGCATTTTTCAATGAACCAGTTTTAGAAAAACTAGCATAACTTTCACATACCTCTTCAGAACTTGATGAAATTTGGCATGAAGAATTAAAATCACTCCTATACATGATACATAATTTTATTTTTCATAAATATTCATGTACTCTTCAAACCTATCTCATTTGCATCAACCTACACTATTAGTCCTCAAGGCCAACTTTGGTGAACTTTTGAATTTTGCCTCTAGGAGCTAAACTAAGCCTTGTTTTTGCTCACACATGCCCTAGAAAAAAATTCCTAGGCTCCTCCCATGCTCACATGATATTTTCATGACATGTACCAACCTTTCACACCTCATCAGGCTCTAGAAACATGCCTAAATGAGCCAGTTTCAATTGATACTTCCACCAAATGACCTAAAAATCCCTATAATATCTTGTGCACATGATGAAACTCTCATATCTGACTTATAGAGCATCTGATCTAACCATACCAACCATTTCCATGATTCCAAAGAGAAACCTACCTTAGAAACCAAGCATGCGAACACCTGGAACTATCTTGAAACCATCCTGAAAGCTCACTACCAACCGAGAAGACACTACCAATCAACCTTCATGCCTTTGACTAAGCTTTACTTCACCATTCACTAATTTTCCATCAATGTCACTTGACATTAATGACAACACCAATGACAAGGGTTCAACAAATTCAACTAAAGATCTCAATTCCACATTCACATTTGTTGAGAAAAACAACACTCTTATGAAGCACAAGGAGGACCTATGGATGATCAATTTGGAATAGTAGATTAAGAAATGGTGGTAAAGGAAGGAAAATTCTATAAAAACTTATGCCATAAAATATTTTATAAATATCTCACCAATTTTTATGTGATTTAGAGCTCCCAATCAAAATTTATGGCCATTTGAAATTATTTTGTTTAACATAGTTAATAGCCATGAGGACGTCAAATTTAACCTTAAATATGATCCCGATATGTGTCTTGAATTCTCATTAGTGACCCTATCAAATTATTTTTTCCCAAGTTGTAACCAAGTGTCCACATCCTATTGGTTTTCAAATTTCGAGTTCACATGTTCACAAGATTTACCTTTACCTTCACGTCTCAACTTCCCGAGAGTTTTAGTGACATGTGATTGGTCCATGTGGACCAATCACATCATTTCAAGGTTCAATTTGGGATCCCTGACCTCTTCTCATGTCATTAGGATTTCAAGATCCCAAATCTCCATGCCTTCATGTATTTTGGGTTTAAACCCAACCTCTCGAGACCACAAGATGTCATCATTGGTTGACATGGACCAATCAAGACTTTTCTGCTCCAAGGCCTTCTCAATTCCTAGGTTTGAGCCATTTATCCTCGTGATCTTGATCATAGAATATTTTCATTGGTCCGCTTGAACCAATGACATGTTTTCATGCTCTTGGTCCTTTGGATCTTCTTGGGGTTATCGGGAACCTTTTTCCTTAGTTTCTTTTTCATCTTCTTGGGACCTAGAACTTTAGATACCGTGCAATGTGTTTCCCTAGTAATCTTTTACTTAACCCCTTCCATGCCTTAGCCACTTTTCAAACTTCAGCAAAAATGTGAAATGAGGATCCTTCACTCTAGTTAACAAAGGCAGTCCCTTGGCTTAGAATCTCAAGCCCAATCCTTCCCATAGTTAATATGGGATTATTTCCCAATGTGAACAAACAAATTGACCACCACATAAAGGATTGAGAGAACAATTTGGTGGAAAGTGTCTTTGAACTAATCAATAAAATGTGATGGTCTTCCGATTGAAGGAAAATAAGAGTTTGAATGCCAGTTAAACGTATGAGATCCAAAACCACCCCAAAATATTCCAAGGTTTTTAGAGCCAACCTATACACATGCGCACCAAGAGGGGGCAAGTGTTTAAATGAGTTTTAAACCACAAGGACACTTAAAAATGCTTTTTGATCATCATAAAAAGTTTTGAAACTCCAAATTTTTGTCACAACGTACAAAAACAAAGCGGAACTAAATTCATTTAACTCTTTTATTAGTATAAGATACTTAAATTAATTTGATTTAATTTCCCCTTTGAGCCCTAAAAGTAATTTGAGAGGGGGAATGTTGATGTATATCATAAAGTGATTTAATATTTGTTGAACCCATTAAGGGAAAAATATATTATCGTCGAATTTGGGCATCATTTAGGATTCATCACACAAGTTAGCATTTTGAAAAAATGACCAACCAATGTTAAAATACAATTTAAAATGTGTCATGGCAATAACATAGGGTATGTAATCAAAACACTTCCTTCTTAATGTGACACTAATAACGTCCTCATTTAAACGTAAGGGGAATTTTAATAGTTCATCTACTAGAATCCCAAAAAAAGTAATGAGAAATTGGATTTTTAATGTCAATCATACCATATAGGTAGCCATGCATGTGAGGAATATTGCTAAACATTATAATTGTATCAAATTATATTAAATTTGTGCATGAATTAAGCACTTCTCCTTGTGACTTGGGTAGAATAAAATACCAAATATGCTAAACTTTGGAAATCCAATACCTCAATATTATGGCTTTGTAGTGTTACACCAATAAATTTCCAAGTTAGAACAATTATAATCTAGTAAAGAATCTATAATTCCACTCTATGATACTCAATCAATATCAAGTGCCTTGGGCAAGCATCATTGAAGTCAAGATAACCTTTGTAGTCACCACCACACCAGTTCATTGTCAGCTAGGAAAATCTCCAATACATCAAAAGACAATAATTGTTTTCTCTCATGATATTGTGTAGTGTAGTTTGCAATCCCCTTGTAGTGTGATTATTGCCAAGTAATACAAGAAAAACATCAGACAAAACACCCAATATCAAACTCCTTTAATCGACTTCATGTCCTTTAGTTCCATTAGATTAAACATTGTTTGAATTTCATGTGCACATTGTTGGCTCTCGAATATGCTCCACCCTTGAATTTGATGAAGAGAAGCTGAAGGATGATCCAATTTTCGTAAAGGGGGGTTCTCTTCAACAAGATGGGAATGGATTCATGACCAAAAAATGAGAAGGGAATATACTACTCTACTTATTCGAGTTCTATAAGGCCAAGGGGAGATAAATCAGCAATTCTTATCAAAAGATGAGTCTAAACAAACACACTAGATCTGGCTATAAATGAAACCTCCATGACTAAGCACCCAATTAAGTGTCACTTGTGACATAGCCACACATTTGTAGTGAAATAGACAAACCTTAATTGGTTTATTGGAGAGGTATGAGGATATTCATTCTTGGTACAAAGAGGCTTGTCACACAAAAACATTCATTTGATAGTCTATTTAGCTTACAAATTCCATTCAGTCGTAATACATATATATAGGGAATGTCTCCCTTGTAAATAGGTTACAACTTATCCCTACAATATCTCGACAAATATCCTTGAAATCACATCCGACAATATTATTGTTATTCATAACACTAATATGGGTACTAGCTAAATAATAATCATGAGCACTAATTAATTCCTAACATTCCCCCTTAGTGCGAACATGGGGAAAAACACCATCTTCAACCAAGGAACATGCCACTCCATAGCTTGCACATGGCCTCGATCCTCAACACTGATTGTGGGAACTACATCACCCATGAATAGGGACCGATCAACCTATTTAGGTGAATACATGAATTGGGACCGTTCAACCAATTCGCATCAACTATCAAGTCAATATGATCAAGAACACTTCTTGTTATAGTACCAATGGTACAAATCTCCACATCATCATCATCAGAGGGAAAACATAAACATTATATTGCACACAAGAACATGGATGCTCATTTTTTCTTATTCATCACACAAAGCAAAAGGTGTCACTAAAGCAATATGCGGCCTCTGAGGTAGTGACGAACTCGAGGATGTTGATTGTCCTCCTGCCTTTGTTGCCTCCATCCTCCAATGTTCGTGTTGCTAACTCAATGAAATGAAAACATGAAGCACATTTGTTTCCACATTGGGTTTTTTTTTCCTCCTCCCCACAATGTGAAACAATTTATTTTCAGACGTCATGTAACACCGAAAATGTGTCCTGTGAGGCCATTTTTTTTTAAATCAGACTTTTACAATTTTACTCAATGACTCCACAAGACGACTATATTTAAACAATGACAAGACAATAACATTATTTACATTTTTAGACTTTTTACGAAGACTAAAATCACCTATTTAGCAAGAACAATTTCAAGAGCATAAAAAAATGACTCTACTAGTGACTATTGACACAAAGGATCAATACAATTAAACTTTTCACTGTTTAATAAAAGACACATGATTAAAACTAATCGACTATAATAGAAATAATTTACTCTTAGTATGAAACTACTTAGTACAAAATATATTTGACTAATCATAAAAATCTAAACAATAACATGACACTAAATGACTAAATACTTGACACGAGAGGACAAACAATACAATGGCTCCAGGGACGAGATAAATATATGGGGAGCAACAGCATGTTATGTAAAAGGAGAAATAATGACATACAAGTGTACAGATGAAGACAATGTATGATGGCTTACGTCGATTTGGAGACACTATTCTGAATGGAGAAAATTCTGAGTGGAACGAGTGGAAATGCAGATTGAATGCTATGCAATGAGGTCTGGTAAAAATAGTGAATCATACAACGACCTTTGTTGTTGGAAAATAAGCTGCAGAGATGGTGGCAACAACAACGATAGGTTAACACGTCCTCCTCCACGCTAATGCCAAGATACAATGCAAACAATGAGTTTGACTGCTATGCAAACGTTGAACTGACATCCAAGGCAGAATTTCCCATGGCGAATGCAATAAAATGTTCAAATAATTGACACAGATGTAACATGCAGGACTTTTATGTCTGCATTGAGACTTATCAATATTTGGCTGAGCTGGAGATGTTGAGATCAGTCGAACATGATACTACGCCTTTTTAATTTGGTATTCACGGTTTTGGAGTCTGAAAGAGCTGCACCATTGGAATAGACCCAAACACATCCAAAATTCACACTTTCTATGAAATTTGATGGCTTTAATTACATGTAGAGGAAAACAGGTCGCTCTGATACCAAATCTTGGTACAACAGGCTTGTCACATGATACATTCATCATACAAACATTCATTTGATATTCTATTCATCATACAAATTCCATTCAATCGTAATACATATATAGGGAATGTCTCCCTTGTAAATAGGTTACAACTTATTCCCTACAATATCTCAACAAATAACCTTCAAATCACATCCGACAATATTATTGTTATTCGTAACAATAATATGCCTACTAACTAAACAATAACCATGAGCACTAATTAATTCCTAACCTTCATAACTTGTTAGTTTATAACAAATATCTAAAGCACATCCAAGTAATCATGAAGCCAATTTTATAACAAAAATATTTTTAAAGATATTCAAGATGAAAAAAAAGTCTCAAAAGGGTACTGCAAAAAAATAAGAAAGGGGGTTTGATCATTTTAACATCAAATGTGCTTTATCCATTAGGCCAATTATGTAAAGTTGATAGTAAGGAGTCAAAAATAACACAAGAATCACTTCAATTTATTATCTTTGCTTGAGTTCCCCATAATTAAGATAATTAAGAAACCACATACACTAATATTTTCCTAATTATTAGACCATTGCAACTTAGAGTCCAAAATATAGCATTAGATAAGCTTGTTGAGAGCAAATGAAACTAGAATTTCACAAGGATTTTATAATTAAGTGCTTTGGTGATTACACATTTGACCTCTACACCTAATTACCAAATGAAAATTCCAATAATATGAGTGAATATGATAGCTTCCATATAAATCCACTATCTCATTTATGGCTCAACAAAACATACATGACTACTCTCTCAGACCTTCATTACAATGTCTTTGAACTAATTACTACTAATCTTAACTCTAACACCTAGAACAAAGCTGAAAATGAACACCTACAGACTAGACCACCAAAAGGGATCGGAGACCCAACCAAGAATGACAAGCTAAAGATGATTAGATGAAGCACATGCTTCATCTATTTATACAATTAAGAGAACATTCCAGAATGGAATTGGAGGGAAGTTCAGAGCTTGAGAACTAATGAGAAGAGAGGAGAAAACATGTACAAATTGATTAGTGGCTCCACCGTTGATCAAATGACACATGGAACCAATTGGCATTCAATTGAAGATCTCAAGTCCACATTCACATTTGTTGAGAAGAACAACACTCTTAAGAAGCACAAGGAGGCCCCACACATGATCAATTTAGAGAAGTGGATTGATAAATGATGACAAATGAAGGAAATATTGTCAAAACTTCTTCCACATAAAAGTCTACAAATATCTCGCCAATTCATCCCATTTTTCCCCAATGTATATCTCTCTTCATAAGCTTTCCAACATTATCAATTTTATGTGATTTGGAGTTCCCAATCAAAATTTATGGCCATTTGAAATTTCTCAATTTGTTTAACACAATTGAGGGCCATGGGGACATAACATTTAACCTCAAAGTTGAGCTTTTCATGTATCTCACTCTCGTTGGTGACCCTGTTGAATGATTTCCACACAAATTGGAACCACATGTCCACATCATATTAATTTTGGGATTTTAGGTTCATGAGATTTACCTTTTCCTTCGCATCTCAACTTCTCGAGAGTTTTAGTGACCAGTGATTCATCTACGTGGACCAATCACATTTTTGAGGTTCACTTTTGGATCCCAGAGACCTCTCCACATGCCCTCACAATCTTAGGATCTTGGATCTCCATACCTTCATCAATTTTAGGTTTATACCCAACCTCCGTGACCAAAAATGTTGTGATTGGTCCACTTGGACCAATCACGACTTTTTGTGCACTTAAGCCTTCTCAATTCTCGGTCTTGAACCATTTATCCCTATGATCAATCATATACTATTGTCATTGGTCCACCTAGACCAATGATGTGTTTTCATGTTCTCATGCCTTTAGATCTTTTCGAGTTCTCAAGAACATTTTTCCTTAGTTATTTTTTTCATCTTCTCGAGACCCAAAACTTTAGAGACTATGCCATGTGTCTTCCTCATAATATTTCACTTAGCCCCTTCCATGCCTTATCCACTTTTCAAACTTGAGAAAAATTTGAAATGTGCAAAGTGTTCACTCCACTTAACAAAGGTGATCACTTGGATTATAATCCCAAGATCTATCCTTCCCACAATGAATATAGGATTAATTCCCAAGGTGAACAAACAAAGTGACCACCACATGAAGGCTTGAGAGAACAATTTGGTGACAAGTGTCCTTGATATGATCAATAAAATGTGGCGGTCTACCAATTGAAGGAAAACAAGGGTTTGAATGTCAACTAAATATCTGAGATCTAAAACCACCCCAAAATCTTTCAAATTTGTTAGATCCATCTTGTACACATACACACCAAGAGGGGACAAGTGTTTTAATGATTTTCAAACCATAAGGGAACTTTAAAATGCTTTTTGATCAACATGAAAAGTTTTGAAACTCCAAATTTTGCCACAAGGTACAAAAATCAAAGTGAAACCAATTTTTATGCCAACACATATCATGGTAGGTATTTTTATGTATGAATGCTAATGGTGCACCAATTTCCCATTGCCCACAAAAATTTAATTTAACCTCCACCCTAAGTAAATTGACCCAAAATTGTCTTGAGCAACGAGATTTAAAACTTTAAAATATTTCATATGATAACTTACCTTGGACCCATGTAAAAATAGAACACAAAATCCCCATAGTAAAAATAGAAAATAAGAAAACATGATGTGAAACATAGGATAATTGTTGAGTAACAAGGTCATTTAGAGTTCTTAGAGGATTTATATAGCATTTACGTAATAGAATTCTAATATATGTACATGGATAAATCCAAATAAATGCATAAGATTGGAAAAGAGGGGGAAATAAAGTGGAAAAACACACAAGGTAATTCAACCTACTAGTCCTTTAGAAACTACCTTGTTTGTTGGCTTGCATTAGCTAGAGGCAAGAAACCAAGAAAAATAAGAAAATACAAAAATAGTTTTCTACTTAAAGGTAAATTAATCTAAGTACAAATTCCAAATCACCTAAGCGAGAGCGAGCTTATTGATAAAATAGGAAAAAATTAAGAAACAAGAAAGAGGAAAAACTTTATAAATCAATTTTATAACAATAACTATTTCAAAACTGAAAATGCCCATAGATTCATTAACTAATCTAATCAAATAATAGATGAAAAAAGAAACTAATCCTAACAAATCATATGCATAAAAGTGTAAGAAAGTAACGTATCAAATATATTTGCAGAAAGTTTAGAAATACCTAGCAATGTAAAGAAAATAATTTAGAAAGTAATGCTATCAATACATAAATAAAGAAATTAAAATTATTCACCTTGTAACCAAGGTACCCTTATATCAAGCTCAAATGAATATGAAAAGGCTCTACCAATATGTTTCAAGTAACCTCAATTGAGAAGAAGAAAGGGTAAATATTAGCTACCAAGGAGAGAGAACACAAGGATCGTTAAGGCACCCTTTTTCCTTCATTACTATATATACCTAAAATATGACACTAGTATAACACTAGTTCAACTCCCTAATTTCATAACATCAATCCCCTTATCAATTAATCCCCCTTACTAATGATCCCTTCATCACATCTAACCTTATACCATCCCACATACCCCTTCATCATGATTAATTTCTCTAATCAATCATCTAATCACATCATCTCATATTTTAGGAATTTAAAATTCCTAGCTACCTACCTCCACCTACCCTCCTAGCCTCTCCTACAAATCCTCCAACTAATATCTCATCTAATCATCATTAAACTAACCTAATCAAATCCTTTTCTAGAGTTCTCCATCTCTATAATCTTCATCTTCTACCACATTCCGTGAATTTAAAATTGCTAAAATCCCTCCTATCTCTAAAACCTTCCTCATCCAAATCAATCCCAACCATTGATCTAAATCCATCATGGATTCATCCTAGCCATCCATTCCTCCATGTGGCTTCTATAAATTGAGCCACATCCTCCATGCAAAACAACTATTATAAGCACACAAATATATTTGCACCTTAACAATTAACCAAGCTACTCTTATCAAAATATCAAGCCTTCATTCATCATCAATCAATCATCAAGCTTCCAAGAGGAGGTGTTGTCAAACTTCATGCACAAACTTTGTTTTGAAGCAACCAACATCAATCAATGATCTCTAATGAATCTAGAACACTTCACAAGGTAATTTTATTTTGGTAAGTAATGGTATACTTTCTATCCATTTTCTACTCAATCAAAGGTTTTCCTTTGAGTTAGAGTAGAGAGCTTTAGTATTGCATCCATGTTTTTCTAGTTTATGTTATGATTTTCTTGCACACATTTCTAGAACACCTTTACGGGACCCCCACATATTTTATTGGTTTTAATTGCTTGTTAGGAAGTAATTTAAGCCCTATCAAAAGATCATATTTATTAGGGTGCACAATTTTGAGAAAAATTGTTTTTCTTGTCTAGTTTTTGTTTTTATTGGTAGCGACATTTTCACTCCACAAAATTACATTTTTACTCCGATAACACCATTTTTTCATACAAGAACCTTATTTTTCTCTCTATGCACAAGTTTCAATTCAATAACATTTTCATAATCAACCAAAAAAAATTCTTAGTTGCATTGTATTCATGTTAGTTGTGACATTTTTGTGCAAACAGTATAACATTTCTTGTTTATCGGATTTTCGCTACTAATTCTATATTTTAGTCATATTTTTATTATTGAATATCATTTGTATCATCTTATTAGCCTCATTAAACTTTCTATATTCTATTTTGATAATTTTTTGGCTAACCCACTTTCTAACTGCGTCATTTTTTTGATTAACCATGACATTTTTGCATTAACCACAATGTTTTCATGCTAACGACATCATTTTTATTGCAGACCACAATATTTTTGCTCTGATTGTAACATTTTCATTAACTACGACATTTTTACTCTAAAATATGTCATTTTTCACTCTACTAAAGTAATTTTTTCTTTTCTATTGGTGTTTGCGCTTATTGGAGACATAAACAAGTCTTAAACTACTAACGGTGTGCTTGAAAAGTCCACCTAGTCAAAGAATCAATACCAAACCATCATTAAAATCATATATTAACCTTGCATTAATTTCTTTAATTGTAGAAATTTTGTGTGTGTGTACCCGATCCTAGATTGTGTATGCTCTTACCTCATGTCATTTGGTGATATTGGGGATAAAAACAATCAAAGTATCTCCTTTTATATTTATTTTTAGGGAAACGTGTCATATGTTTCACCCTTGTGTACTTTTCATAGTCATTAGATGTCCTCGACATAGATATCATCACCACACACTAATACACACCTCGTGTTCGGAAAGATATACAAATTCAAGGACATATATCATTACTAACTAAGAATTGACCTATTTTTCTAGTAATATGAAGTGAAGGGATCCCATGTCCCAATACCCAAGACTTAGATGTCATTCTTGTATCACGAACTTGGACCCCACATACTAAAATGTATATAGGGGTTGCAACTAGAGAGATTTCTCGAGCCTAGATTAATAATTATTAATTGCAAATGATTAGTAGTGTAGGAAAGACAACACTCCTAAAGTTAATAACTACCTACCATGTGAAGTGAGGTTTGGGAGACTAATATAGTACCTCTTCATGTGAGATATAATGGTTGGCTACTAGTTGGATCGCACACCCTTTATATTAGCATTAGGGCTTGTGGATTACATGATATTTTTGTGTGTTTTTAAGACCCGTGTGTTTTTAAAACTCGCATGCAATCAAATCAAAATATATATAAAATCATCTTTGACCATCCCTCAATCAACACATAATCTATAAAAACCATCCCCATTCCACAATACAATTAAGATCCAATACCATTTTTCTTGTCCAAACATACCTTCAAATTATTAAATCTTGGTAAATCATCACCTAAATAACTCGCTCCATTCAAAAACTCCATTTATCCAATTTGAATCCAAAAATCCCTCAAAAATATAAAAATCTTGATCAAATACCCTTTTAAAAAGCTAGTCTACAACCCAATATCAATAATCCAACAATCCAATCTAATCAATTATGGTTACCAACACCCTAACCAACATCAACATCATGCTAAATCAATCAACATTAAGGGTTACCATTTAATCTATCTTACATAAAATTAAAATTTGATCAAGTTTATCCCAAACCACCTTTAAATCCCAAATCCAAATCAAAATTCTTCTAATCCAATCAAATCTTCATATAATCTAGATCAATATCCATCCAATATTAATCCTCATCTAATCCCAATCCTTTTCATAATAAATCCTCACCCAAAATCCATCCTAGTCCAATCCAAGTAACATTCATCCCATCTATAATTATTCCTAATTTATCCAATTCTAAATCATTTCTAATACAACCTCAAACCCAACCTAATTTATTATTAATCTATATATAAATCAACATAATTCTAAACAAAATTAATCCAAATCATATGTCTTAATAATTCCAATTCCAATCCAAATCCATTATAACCAATCCCAAATACAAATCAAATACACCTTTAATCCAACCTAGTCTAGTCTTCATCTAATCTAGCATGATTCCATCTAAACCAACTCAAACAATGAAATTCATGACTAGATATCTACTTCTTTCGAACCAACACCCTAACTCATACCTCTTGGGTACATTCTTCAATAAATACAATTCTCAATCTATTAGATATCATCCTCATCTTAGTATTCCTCATGTCTCCCACAATAGGGATTTTTTTATCTCAAGCATCCTATTAAAATCCCAATGAAGACATATTCAACACCATCCAACACATTAACCAATAATTGGTGAAACTCACATCCCACATTATCCCTCTAACTTCTCAAACTTCCTCACCTAATCAATCCCATCCACAAACCAATCCTACTCAATCCCTTGAGCCTCACCTAATTGAATTTCACCTAGAAGATCCTAAGTCACCCAAAATACATCTTCCCTTATTAAAAATACTTGGAAATCTAAAGTGACCTAATAAAAATTCCAATTCAACCCATACATCGTGATCCAATCCACAATAACCCGTTATCCTATCTACACTAAATAATATTATGAAAATCCAAAACCAAACTATCCAAAATCTAATCCTAATTCATCCCTGAGTCATCCCAATCTAATAATCCTTATCTGACCCCTAAGCCATCTTAATCTAGCAATCCAAATCCATTCCCTCTTTGGCCCCCGAGAGACCTCAATCAATATTTAACCTATCCTCATCAATCATCCAAGGAACATCATTTATGTCCACTTTTAATAATTAACAAGCGAAGATGTGCCAAGATATCTTTTCAAAGCACTTTCAAGTTCCTCTACAGAGATAGCAAGGTTAAAACAACCTAATCCCATAACATCCATCATAAAACAACTTCTAAATCCCAAACACTTGTTAGATCCCTTCCTTCAAGTCAATTATATATCATTAACAAATATGGAACTCCTCTTATCCCCCAACGTCATATTTCCCTTTACATATTAAAACTTCTAATTCTATCCTTAATCCATCTCATATCCCCCATAACTTAATCACCCCTTACATATTAAAAACTATAAATTCTCTTTAATCCTTGGCTAACCCATATCATTTCATCGCCCAATAATC
>JADAXU010000149.1:750000-969494 GCA_018340775.1 Taxus wallichiana var. yunnanensis
CAAACCTACTTGCATAAATGAACAAAGCAATACCGATGAATAAATGACAATAAAATGTAGTAGATCCAACAGAATAAACACACAGATCGACGTAAGAAAGATCTAATGCAAATAACACATGTATTCAAAGACAAAGTCTAAATATTGTATTAATATTTCCTTCTCATACAAAAAAGCTCAAAGTCTTTTTCTTCTCACTTCTATTTTTCATCCAAAAGTATCCACCACTCAAATACAACAAGTATTTGAGTATTTATAGAAGAAGGAGAAGAAGGAAGGAAAAAAGGAACCAACCACCTATTTACATAAAATATACAAAATATCTACAAAAATATCTCAAAGTCATGTTGACTTTTGACAACTTGATGGATGACATCATCCCATGGTGCAACATGGATGATGTCATCATTCGTGCCAACATACTTTAGACATTTTACAAAAAGAAAGTCGAAGGAGAGAGAGAGAAGAGAAAGAATTCATTCATTGTCGTCATCCTGCAGCCGAAAGGGGGTATCCTGCTTCTGCTGCTACTCAGGTGATGAGATGTGGAATTGGGCACGGTATTCCATGAACTTGCTGATCATGGGCTCTAGTTGATCCTAGGAAGGATCCTTGTGTCACTCGCTGATCGCCTCACAAGTCTCCCGCTCAAATCTATGAGCTTTCTCCGGGAGTTTCGAATATTCTTTCTCTGCTTCTATTAGGAACCCGATGAAGTCCCGACAGGCCAACAGGTTATTGATGGATTCTGCGTCAAAAGTGACCTCTGGCCCCAGCCCTTGTGAAACGATCTCCTTGAAGATCTGAATAGTTTCATCAACTTTCCTTAAGGCGAAAGAAGGAGTAAGTAACCCTGGAGACATGTTGAGAACGATTTGTTCCATTTGGTGCATCGCGTCCAGGGCTTCTTCCTTTACCTTATCGATCTTTTCAAGGACGAATTCCAGTTGATCCATCCGGTAATCCAGAGTGGAAAGGATTTTATTGAGGGCCCTGGGATGACCGAAAATGCCGAACTTGACCAGATCTTTGACTGAACAGTCAAACATTCTTTGAAAGGTCTCATGCTGCAGCCTAGCATGGTCCAGCTCTTCTGATATGGGTCCTCGCTAACGCCCGGAGTTCTTTGTTCGCCTTGTTGACGTTTAGGTACAAATCGGTGAACTTGCAACTACGCGATTCACCGTCCTTGAGGATCCGGCTCTTCCAAGCGTAAACCGCCAGCCCCGCTCGCCGATCTTTGCATATTCATTAATTTTATCCTGACTCAGAGGCTCAGGAGTCTCGGCGGCGATTGTGGGAGGTGCACCGCCATCATCTTCCGTAAGGCATGGAGCAGATGTTTATTTTGCTCTTTCAACGAACTTTTCTCTTCTTTTGCCTCTTGAAGCTTCTTGCAGGCGCGATCGACCGAGATAGGCCTCTCCCGAAGGCTTTCGGAAGACGTCCCCATTGTGACTTGAGTCACTGTGTAATCTGTCGAGGATAGATCCTTTTTATCCTTCAGAGGATTGGGGTACGTGATCTCCATTACCCTCTCTCTCGAAGCACTCTGAGAGAAGCGTGTGATTGGCTTCTTCTTCTTTACCCCTTTTGATGGGATCACAGAGAAGTCCATCGGTGCGATGGGAACTTTCCTTTTTTGCTGACTCAGGTGCTGGGAGATCCAAGCTGGACTTATGGGAGAAGGACCAGAAACAAAGAAGGGGGAAAGCTGCAGTAGTAGAAGGGAAAAACGTGGAGACACTTGGAGGTGGCATCGAGAGGGAGGCCGAGGAAGCATTCACGGGAGGAAGAGATACTGTAGGAGAGGAAGACATAGGAAGGGAAGGGAGCTCAGAGATGAGGGAAGAAATGGAGGGGGACAGATCGCGAGAGAAGAGAAGATAGATGAAGAAGCAGGAGGAACAGTAGAAGAAGGGGGAGAGGACACGACCAAAGGAATGGTCACTTGGGTCACCTGAGGAGGGGAAGGAGAAGGAACAGAAGGGACCTCAGTTGTTACAGTAGTGGTGACATCCTGAGTGGATGGGCCTATTGGGACATCTTCCACTGTTTCTTTCTCTAGGGAAGCCAGAGTTACAACTTGTTCGGGTGCAGCGGAAGGAGGACTTACAGGAGCTTCCTCTTGGGTGGAGCTGGATTCACCCTCTTTGCCTTTTCCTTTGCCCTTTGGCTATTGTTTAGCCCAAGGAGGTGCGTTGCCCAATGGAGAGGTTGTGAAATCGACCCGAGGTAGATGAGCCCATTCATTCGGCACCAATGTTCTGTTCTACGCAGAGTTTCTTTGACCCTTTCCTCAATTGTCTGAGGGGCTTTAGTTCTATCAATTATCGCGAAAGGCCAATCGTCCCCACCTATGTCAAGATACACTTGATCCACTTCCTCTTAGTAGTTTGGTAGCCTTTGGGGACGATGGCCACCCCGTACTGGATGATTTCTGCTAAGGCCAAGCGAGAATGATCCTTCCTTCTGAGCTCAACCTCATGATATATGTCGATGTAGATATCTTCGATCTGAGGGATATGGATCGGGTCGAGCTTGGCCCTAGGCAAAAAATTTCTCGGGTCGAAGGTAGGCCTTGCTGGGAAGTCATGTTTCAGATTCAGCAGCTCCAGTTCTGCAAACATATCTTTTGCCTTGTGGTGAGTGAGACACGTATATCTACCCACTGTGAGGGGGAAAGGAGTTCCACCCTTCTTTCTCTTTAGGCACTTTTCGTGATAAGTAACAAGCTGCCTTGACAGCTCCAACAGGATCAATTTGGGCCCGGCATACCTTGGCAGTCTAGTCGGTTCCCCCAAGAAATTGACTGCCCTTAGATAGGTAAACGTGGGGAATTGAGTGAATAGGGCCCCCCACTTCTCAGTAAATAGCTACTATGCTCTTGGTCGTTCGACCGTGAGTCATATTCGACCTCAACAGGTAGATGATGAAGTAGAAGAATGCATCGTTGATCTTTGTGAATTGGGGGATGCTATTTTCCAGCTTCAGCTCTGGATAGTATTCATAGATTTTAACTTGGGGCCAAACCCCGCACCGCATCAGAGCTGGATAGTCCCTTTCTGAAGCTGCAACATAGACCACGTAGGAGTTCATATAGAACCTCCCCGTTGTGTTGAGTTGTTGTAGCTACTCAGAGATTGTGCTGCTTATAATTTCTGCCCATTCAAAGCGTTGATCGGGCACATTTTTGTTCATTGTCTCAAGGTACCGCACAGCATCCACTTGTGAAAATAATGGGTGTCGGGGAAGCCCAAACACTCTACTCAGAACGTAATTGTGTCACCGAGTTCGTCACGAAAAGTCACTGCGATGAATGAATTGTGGCCACCGAGTCACTACTTTTTTGTTCTTGAGATAAACTTCATTCATCAGCTGCATGCACTGATCTTCATTGTCGTCCCAGGCCTTGATGCAATCTTGTTGGCTGACGGCCACAAAGTGCCGGTGATGAGGAATGCCAAGCATTATCTCAAAGTGGCGGGTAGTGAGGTTAATTATAACCTCGCCCTTCTCACCATGGACACATCTTGTGTCTTTGTTGTAGCATCGGGCTACCACCATCATAAATTCATTATTTACGGTGTTGATCGGGATCCCACAAAGAAAGCACAGGCACTTTTTATCGCCTTGTCCATCCATGGACTTCTCGTGACCCTTTGGGTTCTGGCCCAAAATTCCTCCATATCAATATGACCCAGCTCTGAGTCTCTGATGTCTAGGTCACACTCTACTTGGGACTCGGGCATTCTGACCCTCTGATACTTATACTTCATTTCTTCTTCTGTGAGCTTGGCCTTGCCTTTAGATTTGATAGGTTTCTTGCTTGATGTTGACATATGTTCTTCTAAACTTAGTTGTTGATCTGCAAGAATAAGAAGTGAAACCCAATTGAAGAAAGCCATGTGTCGCTTGATTTTCCATTGAAATGCTGACAGAAGAAAGAGTTAGCAATTTTAAGGCTTCAGGGCGCAGGGCGCATGAATGCTGTAGGTTACAGGGCTAAATGGTAAGGTGCACAGGAAAGGGCTGTTGTAGGGGATAAATCAGCGCCAAAGGGTGCATGGCGCATGGACACTGCAGGGTGCATTCTTTGTTGTTGTAAGCACAAGTGTGCCTGTGCCATATGTATGCGTTTTGTAAAGGGCGCACGAATTCTTTATGTTGCGCACGGAACAAGATGCGCGAAGCGCGCATATAATTTTCATGTTTCATGGGACTTTGGTACACCAAAGGCGCATATAAGGTTTGTGTAACATATGCTTTTTGTGCGCTTAAGGGAACTTGTGCGCGCATGAAAGGTCTGCATGACATGTTGTTGTTGCAATGATGGATGCGCCTGTGCCGTTTAAAGCTTTGCACTTGGCGCGGATAATTTCTATGTTGCACACATGTAGGGTGTGCCATACGGTGTGCAGGTTTTAGCGATGCAACAAATGAATTTGGTGCGTCATGAGGGGGCGCGAGGAAAGTGTTTGTAACAAACTAAGGCAGTGCGCCTTGAGGGCGCAACTTTTCACGATGCAGCAGGCAGGGAATGTGCGCCATGGCGTGGGCTGCTTTTTTGTAGGTAACAGGTGACAGATGCGCCATTGGCACAACTGTTCTTCATGTTGTAGGGTGTGCCAATGCGCCAAAGGAGAAGAAAAATATAGTTTTCTTTTCAAGCATCAGTTCTCTCTCTGAGGGGTTTCTATGTGGTTAAGCCTCCTTTTGCAGGGTCATTTGGGGTGATAGAAATGGCTTTAAACAAAGGGTTCCAAGCTAATATTTTAGGACAGAGCTTCCTCTACCAGCAGATCTGGAAAGAGGGGGAAGATCATGTGGAAAGACAAGGGGGGCAAGTTCATGATTTCATTCTTTTCAATCCAATTCATACCCACAAGCAGCTAAAAACCACAAACACGAAGCACAAAAGAAAGAGGACCTCTTACCCGGATATTTATAACGAAGAAATGTGCAAATGGGTCCACAAAGCAATTCGAAAGCGACAAGGCTAGTAACACCGATAGGCTCAGAGAAAATAATAAAAATAATCACGTGATTGCTCTGGTGATAATGACAGCGCAGATGCGCCTATTTATAGGCGAGGAAGCAATAAATGCGCCACCAACTTTTCAAGTGGCGCACCAAAAGAGCTGTTGACACAAGAAAACATGTGCCCTATGGCGCACCAAAATGCTTGCCAACACGATAATATGTGTGCCCTTGGCGCGCCGAAAGTGGTGTCAACAGAGGAATATGTGCGCCCTTGGCACACCAAAAAGGGGCGCAACAAAAGATATGTTGACAGGAAGGTGCATGCGCCTTGGCGCACACAAGGAAGACTCAACATAGAGAGGCGCACCAAAACGCTGTTGACACAAGAAAGCATGCGCCAAAGGCTTTAAAGGGGGTGCATGAACATTTGATGTTGCATTGTCATTATATGCGCCCGCCCAAAAAAGACCAAAAATGGCTAAGTTCGGAAAACTAGATTTCCGGAAAGGGATTTTGCAACATTCCGAACACAAGGAATCCCTGACGAGGGATCGGAAAAAAACTTTCGAGTAGGGTTATACGTAAAATTTCCCTTGTCAATTTTACGGGATAACACACTTACCTCACGTTATACTTATTTCTTCATTCCTCTCTATCTATAGTTCTTGTGTCCGAATCAATATTTTTGTTTTTCAATTCTCCAACCTTGAATAACACCCATAGATAGTTCCTTTCATGTGTAATTATTTTCATCAATCATGTACCTAGATATCAACAACCTACCCAACACTAAGGGTATGTGCAATCCTCTGCGCATAAAAAATCTTCAAATAGTAATTAGCTTATGGCGCGTAAACGTGCTTATTACACAAACAAACCAACTAAATTGACAAAACATAGTGACAAAGAAGGAAACACATTAAGGAAATGTAGAATTGAAAACCTAATCTAAATGGCAACACTACCTTATTACAAACACCAAGAAGACTTATTTATAGTAAGGCTTCACTACTACTCCCGTTGAAGTAACTGGGTAACCGTATTCCATCAAGTGCCTCTAATTGAAAATTCTGATTCGAGTATGTGAGTGATAACATATGGCCCCAACCAATGTACCTTGAGTTTTCCTAGATGGCACAAAAATTTAGAATCATAAAGGAGCACCATCTATCCTATCTCAAAATTTTTATCCCTGATGTTCCTATCATGCCATGATTTTTGCCTAGCCTTCTCTTGTTTTTGAATCCAATGTGCTATGACTCATCGCTCATCCAACTTAAGTAACTTTTCAATCATTCTTCTAATGATTGCTCATCATCTAGACCTCCAGTACATGTGTAATACGCAAAGAAGGTAACATAAATTCCATAGGAAGAACTACTTATGTGCTAAACACTAACTGAAATGGTGTGGCTTTATTCAACCTTTTATATGTTGTTCGATATGCCCAAATTACTATAGATACTTTATCATCCCAATCCTTTCTTCCAACATCACATATTTTTGTCAATTTCTAGCTCAAAATTTTGTTGAAAGCCTCAACAGATTCCATTTGCACGACAATGATAGGGTGTAGTCTTATGGTGTGTAATCATAAATTCATCTAATAAAATTCTGATCATCTCATTAAGAAAATGTGTGCCCCTATCACTGGTCAAACTTAAAGGACATCCATACCTTGTAATAATATTTTCCCATAGAAACATGGCAGCCGTAGCCATTGTATAATCCTTTATAGGTGTTGCTTCTGCTTACCTTGTCAGATAATCTGTGTAAGTTATGATGTAGCGTGATCCAGTTCTACACGCGCAACTGGTGAAATAGAACCCACAAAATCTATAGCCCATTTCTCAAATAGTTCTGCACTAATAATAGGTCATAGAGGCATTTCATCTCATTGACCAAGTTTCCCAAGATGTTGACAATGATCACAAGCCTTACAAAATTCCTTGCAATCTTTATACAAGGTCTCCCACCATAATCTAGTGAGTAGAATTTTACAGCGGTGGCATCACCGTATAGTGGCCACCTGCAATACCACCATGATATTCTTTCTATAATATCTATGCACTCATGTTCCAAGTACACAATGGCGTAATACTTCATCCCAACCTAACTTGTACAGGTCACCGCTAATCAACATGTAGGGGGTTCAGCGTGTAGTAATTTGTTTCTTCTTCAAGGATTTCATTATTTCGGTGCCATACCTATTCGTAGAAAGATAACAATGTCTTATAGTTTTGGTGGTGCTTGTTGTAACATGTATAATGTGCATACGGTATGGTATATTCAATTACTTTCGTGCTTATTCTCCATTGATCGTATTTTACATATGCACCCTTGTAGAACATGATTTTTACCAAATAATTCAATGCCATGTGATCTATATAAAAGATGAATGGTGTAGCTAATAGGTACTGTTAGAATTTATGTAGCGCATAGATCATTGACAAAGCTTCGCACTCTGTAGTTGTGTAATTATGTTCTACATGAGTCAGCTTTCTACTAGAAAAACATATAGGATGATCTATAATACCTTCTCTAGGTTGAGCCAACACCATGCCAATGGCCATGCCAGAGGCATCCACATGTACATGAAATGGTCGGGTACCATGAAGGAAAATGCATAATAGCGTGGTAGTAATTTTCTCCTTTAGTGTCTCGAATATGCAATGTTGTGGTTCTCCCCAATAGAATGTACCTTCTCGTTCAAGTAACTCCTCCAAGTCGAGTGCGACAACTTTGACATATCCTTTGATAAACTTTTGTAATATCTGTATGACCCAAAATCCACGCAACTCACTCATTAGTAGGCTCTCTTTGGCCTATAATAATTTGCAACCTTGGTTGCATCAACCAACAAACCTTCCTTGCAGATTATGTGTCCTAACAGTATTCCAAATGGTGTAGAAAATATGCACTTCTTGATGTTCAAAGATATACTCAACTATCTACATCTTTCAAACATTAAACATAGATTGTCACAATGATCCTTAACTAATCCATACACCATCCAATCATCCAAATAAACATGTAAGAAGTTGTGAATAAATTCTTTGAATGCTTGAACAACTATGCACGAAAAATGACAAGGCGCATTTTTCAAACCAAAAGGCATTACAGTATAGGTGAAGCTACCCCATTCAATAGTAAAAGTAGTCTTTTCCTGATCCTCCTAGGTAATCCAAACCTGATGATACCTAGAGAACCCATCTATAAACAAATAGATTTCGTGCCCCTGTAACTCCTAGTATTTCCTCAGTGAATGGCGTAGGAAAGGGATCAATCACACATGCAACATTCAGCTCCCTGTAGTCCACATAGATCCTAATCCGTCCATCCTTCTTGATACTGATCACCATTGGACTAACCCATTTTGACTCGTCAAGGGGCTTGATAATCCCAGACTTCAACATTTTGTCAATCTCTTCTTTGACATTTTCACGTAATTTGGGGTTCATTCTGTAGGGTCTCTTTCTAATTGGGTGTGCACCCTCTTTAAGATTTATCTTCATCTCCCCCAATGATTCATGGACGCCTTTAAGTTCATGGTACCCCCTAGGGAATAAGTCCTAATAATACATTAGTAACTATATGATTTTTTTCCACTTGAGTCGACCAATAGTCTCCAATCATGGCTTCCTTAGGCACAACATTTGATCCAATATTAACCTTCTTTGTCTTCATAGGTTCATGATAGGCGCATGTGGTATTATCTACACTGTCAACAATTCTTGCCTACCTATTGAATGGTTTACATCTAGATTTTCTACTTCTTCATCATCCACTAAGTAGACCATTTCTCCTTTTTATTTATCAAGGCAAGCGTGTTGAAGTAGTGTGGCATCAGCCTCTATCTCTTCAAAAAGACGTGCTCGAATTTCCTTCATCCAATAACTTGAAGGAGTTCTTGACCTTAGCACTATCCCCATAGTTAAGAAATTTATGACTTTTAATGCTTCTTTTCACTGGAGATTTAGAGAAAACATCTCAACCATTCCTGTAATTAAATCATGTCAATTTACGGTCTCTCTATGGATCTCTGCATATACTTTACAAGCACGTGCAACCTTATAAAGTGGAATAAAACTTGTGCACCCATAGTGAAGGTGGTAAAGCTTCATGCCCCTCTTTCTAGAGTCTCTCACACTTCTGAACGTGGTGCTGAACAGGTTGATTACCATGATAAGTGTAGATTTGAGTAGGTGCATTGCTCTGAAGAACCTAGTAGCAAGAGCAATCATAATTTCATTCCATCCTACAAGATTATCCTTGTGGGCCACCCACCAGGCGTGTTGTTGTCCCACGTAGTGTATATGCTAGCATATTTCTTCTTTCCAAGTGGGTCTATCCACTTTGTTCCTCCATAATGCATGCAGGAATACCATAGGATCTCCTTCTTCGATGTAACAAGGCACCGATTTGTTACCTATCCTCCCTGATATAACATGGTTTGCTACCTTTAGTAAATATGCTCTTTACTTTGTGTCCTACAAACTCATAAGTGCTATGAGCCCAATTATCACAAGAAATACTTGTAGTATCGCTAATAGACTATGCATCCTCCACATAATTATTCCTTCTTTAGATGGCTTAAGAATCTCTAGATCTCGGATGACGTACATAAATCCTATTCAGATCTTCTTCACTCAAGGGCTCAACATAGGGCCCAAAGTTTCCATCTGTTAAAGGGATAATAAATCTTTCCTCATTTTCAAAACTGATATAACCCTTGTTGAACTGAAGATCAACATTATTTACATAGCACCAAGGACGCCCTAATAGAGAGTGGGAAGCTCTCAACTCTGCAGTGCTTAAAACCTTAAAATATCCAGTGAACTTGGCTCCTTGTATGGTAATGGATGCATCTTTCAAAACTCTGATGGGAGTGGCATTGGCCTTAGTCCGATTAGCCATGAACAATACATTAGAGGATGGATGCAATGGAGGTATCCCCATTTGTACCCATGCATCTAAGGTAATAACATTTACTTCCATGCCAGTATCAATCAATATATTACTCAATAGCCACCCATCCAACAACATTCAGAGTTATTTCCTTGTCATAATCTAGGCTATGAGGGGGAAGATTTGCATGCAGGATCTGTTGTTCAGTCTCAACACTTACATGTGGAGTGTTTCCTTTTAACCAATTCCCCAACAGTGGAATGATATTCTCCTAGCGCAACAATTTACACACTTCTCTCAAGTCATCTATATCAGTTTAGATCGTCTTTGATGCTTTCTTTTGCTCCATATTCCGTGATTACTCCTTTAAATACTATATTTCACCCTAAAGATTCCTGAGTACCTCCATGGTTTCCTGATAAACCTCCTTCTGATGGGTAGGGTCGAGGTACCGTGCATGAAGAACCTCATCCTTAGTGATGGTAGGCTTCTGCTATAATTCTTTCTCATGCACGTGCCGCCTTAGTTCGAGTCGTGATATTTACTTGCAATGCCTCGGAATCTACTTCCAACTTAGGCATCCACTGATTTTCCATAGTGTGTCATATCCTAACCATCCCTGCACCTTTGTTTTCTTATTTATGTTACTTGCTAAGATGATCATACAAGTCTGGACACTCCTCATAGCTATGAATCTTTCCATAGAAATAACATGAAATATTCTGAGGACATTCACGCCTATAGTGGTCAAGAGACCCATAAGTATAACATGTTCCACGAGGGAACTCACTTCTTCCACCACCATGGCCTCATCCTCCAAATCCACCACGGTATCCTCGACCTCTACCATGACCGCCTTCAAAATGCCCTTCATTCCGATCATAGCGTGCCTAATTATGATCCGGTCCTGATGCTCATTCTTACCTTTAGAGTTATCTGAGAACTCATGTTTGTCGTACACCAATATCTATAGCATCATGGATCTGACCAATCATTTGGTAGTTTTCGTGTCATGAGTCGTGGACCTACAAATTTTATAGTAGCTTGAAACATTCTTCCTTATCACACGTTGTAGTAATGGGCAATGGCTAACATCATGGTTTAAATGGCATATCTCACAATCCAACAACAATGAGTACACTAATCTACAGGGAAAACTATCCTTTGTGTGACCTTCTACTTCATAATCTGTGCACTAAATTCCTGTGCGCATCTCATGTGTTGAATTTACCGATAGTTTCTCCAACTGCTTTGCCATAGCTATGTGATTTGTGCTTCTAAAAATGGGCTCACCCCATTGTTCTATGCTTCCAAGCGCCTCAACGTGTAAGGATGCTTCAAGTGCTTCATGTAGAGCAATGTATGTCTTATGTGATAATTCCCTCCTAAAATGGGCCATCGGACCCCCAATGAACCATTGTGCATCTTTGGCTTGCATGTATGTCATAAGAAAGCTTAGATAACCATGTTTTAAAAAGGGCATCATACTCTCTCGACACTTTCAAGTAGTGCCTTGCTTAATATCTTTGAGTGCATTTATACTCTTTTCTCAAACTCAAGGATGTGAAACTCTTTAAGGAATACATATTTTAAAGTTGTATAGTCTACACAAGTCGATCAAGGTCAAAATTTTTGTACCAGGTATGTGTGCGTACTTGTAAATGTAGTAGCAAATTGTCTTTCCCTACGCTCAAAATCCATGATTCCTTTTTTGTGCCACAAGTATTTCACACATATGCACATGTTCAAAAACATATTTTATTCCTATATACTCCGGAAGATGAAGAGATATCTCCATGTAAATATTCTGGGGTTGGTGTGGACCTTGCCCACCTGATCCATAACCTCCTGTGTTTCCTATGCCTCTAGAACCACCAAGATCTTTGGAACTAGATCCACCTATACCTTCCGATCCTGAACCTATGAAAGGGGTCGGAAGAGAAGATGTACTTCCAATGTGTCCCAATAGTAGAACTGAAATTTACCTCAATAGTCTATGAAACGTTACTACTCCCTTGAAGATAGTCTAAAAATATGTGCGCCTGAATTCTGTGTACATGATACACCTGAAAATGTACTCCCATATAAAAATGAATCTGTTTGTGCTGCCATTGTTGTGCCTCTTATAAGACTCACTCCTACTCTCCCACTTCTTGAATTAGCTTGCTGGTTGTTTGTTGTACTAGATGCTGGAAAACCAAATGCAAGGGCAAGGTTTCTAGTTGGATTCAGATGCGTGCCGTGGCCCCTAGTCTTCTCTCTGTTGGAGCACTTCTACATGAGACCGAGGAGGGCTCCCTCTCATGTTTTCCCAAATGGGGGAGTTCCTGAGGCTCGGGTTCCATGTCTTCGTGTGAACTTACAATCCTTCCTAAACTATCTTTCTCCATAACGCCATTTTCTCAGAACCTCCCCCGCTTCTCTACCTCCCTCTCACATGCCTCATTATACTTAAGTCACCTTTCTTCTCTCTACCTTTCGCCGCTAGGTCTTCCATCTTTCACCAAACTTGTTCCTGCCCCGCACATGGTGAGGTTTAGTTAGCCATCGGTTTACTCTCCAAATTCAGAGTTACCATCAAAATCTTGATCGCCAGTGGAATTCCTTGTAAGTAAGTTCCCCTTGGATATCATAAAAATTGGAATTCAACTACCTCTGGGCACGAATAAGTGGAAATTGAGTACTCAAGATATATAAGCTGTTCAAAACACCATGGAACCATGTATCCATAACGTGAGTCCAAATCAGATCAACATCATAAAGGGCCTGAAATTCTTCCTGCATCCAGAAAAGTGTGTGATACCTCTAATTCCACTTAGATGCATAAGCAATCAACCACTCATACAATTCTACTAGAAAGATAGCAAAAAAGATCTCATATAAACTATCATACATATTCTGTTTTTCCCACACACATGTGTTAAAATCAGATCCGGTGTTGAACCTCCGTGCGTATTCTTCTTCTAAATCGTGTATCCACTCCTCAACACTTGTTAAGGTCAACGGTATGTCTTCATCATGAACCATCCTGAAAAAAAATGAAAAAGAGGTCCCAGCAACAAAACCAATGATGCAACCTAGAATTCACAAATACAAGCCCAGACGTGGACACATCACTTAGCCTAGACTGAGTGCTCACCGAAGCACACAAAGGTACCAGGCCCCTCTTTAGGGTTGTTGTTGTAGGATGTTAGCATGATGAAGACTTAAAGCATTCAGATCTATGACTAATATATCATTCTACAGTGCATGTTCAGATCTAGATCTAGAGAATAACAGACTTAAAAGATAACCATGATGAAATCAAGCATGCAATATTGAACTATAACCATGATAACACCTTGATTCAGTCCATAGTCTCCATTATATTAAATTCAGTAATACACATAAGCTTCCTTACAATAATAGTAGTATACGCTCATGCGCGTAGGACACGTCATTTGGCAACATAATCTTTATAGCATAGTTATCACACACACTATATCCTACACAGTTCACTACATATTTATAAGGGTGGGTACTTTCCCTTCATCACTTATCTAATCCCAAAATAGGTCACATGCTATTATTAGCCACACCGTTACAAAAATATCCACACATGCAAGTGTGCTAACAGTGAGAACCACTTTTAGTTAGCGACAATAGTAGATCTATTCTTGGCCTGTATCCATGCAAAGCACTTTTCAAGAGCCAATCATCCAAAAATAGCCAATGCGTGTCATGCAAGTCTTTGACCGGTTTGTGTTCTCCGCACGTTATCTCCAAAAATAGATCTCATCATGAAAATACTAAGTCAGGAACCTATTTTATTCTTCGCACACGATCCTTTCCGATACTCTTGCTTTGAATGTGCTCTACTCTCTTGTGCGAACCTTCAGTATATCCTTTGCTAAGTGCCAAATTTTGGTGATCAACATGAATGTAAGAGCTCTAATAAGGTGATATTATGGGGACTATAAAGGTATACCAAGGTGTTACGCATCAAGGCCCTTGTATAAGTACTAACTTGCTAAGTAACCCTGTATCCAGTTTGGGTACATGTAATCATTTTTTTCTACCCCTGCTCTTGGAAATGTTCATAAGGACACCACTATTGGGAAGCCAATTTCAAGAGTCCCTACAAATATCAAAGGTCAATAAAAGTAAAATTATGTATATACATATGCCTTAACCAAACATCATCGTATTTCACTAAAAGTGTACACACTCAAAATTAGAAATTTACCCTTTCACACTATTGGTTTTGGTAATGCACTCTTTCTACTATAGACATCTAAAATATCGACATGGTTAATTACAAGATTAACTTGATTACTGTCCTACAAATATCCCAACATTTCATCATTAATCATTTTAATTCATCCAATATCCCATTTTTATCATTAATCTCATTAATCCATTATTATATCATATTATCTTATTTTAATCCCCATTAACATTTTATAGGAATTTAATATTCCTACATCTCACCTACCACCTACCCTACACATCCCTACACCTAGCATTTCCATCAAATCACATCCCTAATCATATTTATTTAACCTAATCTAATCCTAATCTAATCACATCCTCACACCTCTAAATCTAGAGGCTTCTATTTCTAGAAGCCTCTCTAAACTTCCCTCCATTTAAAAATTCAAATAAACCTCTCACCCTCCATTGAATCTTCTTTCAAATTCTAGAATCCTCTAACTCTAGAATCCTCCATCCTCACATGAATCCTCCACCATTGATCTAAATCCAACATGGCTTCATCTTAGCCATTGAATCCTCCACCCACAAACTATAAATTTGGCTCTCCTCCTACATGAGAGTATAGACTTGGGAAAATCTTAGAAAAGTCATAAATTTTATGAAATATTTTCCATTTTTATCACTCAATCAATTGCATATCATCAGGATGATCAATAAAATCATCATTCATTAAAGGGGAGGTGCTTCCCAAATTATCCCACTAATCTGAAGCATAATCAATCAATCAAGAGAACATCCAAAGAAACAAGGGAGGAATCTTGGAATCTTGTAGGTAAGTACATGTATTATACTCTTCATCCCTTCTCATCTTGCTCAATCTGAGGTAGGTAAATAGTAGTGTTAGTTTAGGATTTAAATCAATTTATTTCCTAGTTTATAAGTTGCATACTAACACCACTTTTTGTCTACATTTTTGAAGTGCCCACCATGGGGCTTAAATCCCAAAACTTAATTGATTATATTACAAAATTTTTAGTGTTAAAAACAACTTGTTCAAATTTGGGAAAGTTGAGATTTAACCTGTCTCTTGGCATGTCAATTTTCATGACCCTATTCCATTTTAGCGCATTTGACTTGGTGGACAAACAAATAAGTATGAAACACAAAACAACGCTTTTGACCTGAAATAGTGCTTTTGGACAAAATTTTAACTTCTAGGCTTGCGGGGACATAATTCAGCACTTTCGAAAACCATGTGTGTATGTTTACATTTTATCACGTTTGTTGACATATCAATGATTTTGTGTTTGTTACATTATGATGCAGGGTAGATTTAACACGAGTGTATACAATAACACATTTGATTATAGTTTAGCATGTTTGTTCCTATTATATTTTTTGTTACATATTGACTTGTTTGTGTAGGTTCAATGCATTTGATATTACTTTAGCACTTTGCTAGCATCATATCGTTTTTATGTATTCTTACCTCCACCTTTGTAGAGATTAAACCTTCTGTGTTCACTTTAGCACTTCCATTAATACTTCAACGCATTTGTTAGCATACTAGCATTCTTGTTCCTCTAACTCTATGTTGTACAAGGTTGGTGCATTTGTTTAAAACTTTAACACGTTTTCTCCGATAGCATTTTTGAATCAATATTAAACAAAAATCACACTTTTTGATTTTTAGTGATGTTTTATAGGTTCTAACATTCTAATTTTGTAGGAATATCATAGGAACAAGGGGAAACCCTGTCGGTTTTAATTTTTGATTAATATTTTGTTAAAACTTATGGTTGTAGGATATTGATTACTCAAAACCACTAACCATTTTGTTTTGCATGCTCGAACCATCCAAGAACATTGGGGTATAAAAAAAACTACTAATCCTTTTTGTCTTACAGGTCCCCTTGTTGAAGGCCCCATCAAAAAAATTATCATTAATTTTTATTGTTTTGTGTGTATTTTCCTTTTGTAATTTGTGTTGTTGCTTGTTTTAACCCGAAGATGACACCGTGTATGCTCTCCTCTCACATCCTAGGATGATCTTGAGGATCAAAAGTGGTTTTTATTCCCTCACTTTTTCATTTTTTGAAGGTGTAACATGATGTGGAAGTGACATCCACGTACTCATGCCATAGTCCTAGGGGTCTCGTGATCATGGGATTCACCTCCACACACATAGAAACACCCCGTGTTCTGACGGTATATAAATTCAAGGAAAGGTGTGTTATTGGCTAAGTGATTGATTTTCCTTTAAGATCAACGTGAAGTGAGGGGATTCCACTACCCAACATGGAGGCCTCGTATGGACAACATCCTTGCAACATAGACTATAGGCCCTTGTACCATAAGGTATATCGTTTGACTCCCTAGAGAGTTCGTGCATCCTAGACTAGGAAACCTCTTGGTTGTATATTGAGCTATAGTGTAAGGATACCACACTCCCAAGATTGCTATTTAGCCAACCCCACATTGACACATAGGTGGAGAGCCAATTTTGGAAAAATCTTCGGTGTTTTGTATTGAAAGAAGTCTATATCTTGATTGCAATCCCACTTGAATAATTATGGCATGTGTTGCATGTCTTTTTGTGTGCTTGTGAACACCCTTAACCATCCCATCACATTAAAATTTTAATCAATCAAACATCATCGTAATTAATCATCCTTAAAGTGCTGTTTGGAAAAGTAGGTATAAGTGCTAGGGGGTATGAGGATGAGATTTGGAGCTATATGAGCTCATGGATGCATATATTCATATGTATTATGGTATACCAGGTATGTTTGGGTCATTTTCAGTGATTTCATGATGATTTATAGCATTCTTTCAGTTGACCCTATGCAAGTCTTAATGACTAGAGAGTTTGAGATATGGTGATGAAATTATGATGATTGGAGATGTTAGTGGGATGTTTCATGGTTCTTTGAGAAAAAAATTAGGTTTCCATGATGAGAATTTGCAAGTTATGAAAGTTTTGGTGAAACCGAGTAACTAACAATGTGTTTTTAGAGAAAATGTTGACCTTCCGATGCTCGTTGTGAAATGTATACTTTGCATGGGACTTGATATATTTAGGGTATATTATTAGGTCAATTATGAAGCTTTTGTGAAAATAATGAGGTGGTTTATCATCACATTTTTATGAAGGAATGTTAATAAGGTAAACAACTATTTATGAATTTGAAACCCTAGCTTGAAATCAATATGGAAGAATTGTTTGCTAAGTGGACATAATTTATTCATAGTGCATGGATAAAGATTTGAAATGTATAGGACTACTTATTATTTCCATAAAGGTATGGTATAGGTCATGGTGATGAGTAGGCCCTACTCAAATAGGATAATTTCTGAAAAGAGTGTTTAGGGACAAGGTTTTCAAAGGAGTAACATAATAAATTTATATTTTGGAATATATATGAGTTTATATTGATGTAAAAAGAGTTTTAATTACATGTTCATGCAGTTACATGGTCAAATGATCTTCATTTAGGTTGACTGGTCAAAGGGTAGTTTTGAGGCCATAAAAAGTAGTGTTCAGTAAAATGGGCATAACTGGAGCTACAGGTGGATTTTGGAGATTATTAAAGTTGTGTTGGAAAGAGGATTTAGAGATACTTCTATTTATATAATTATTTTCTCATCATGATGATATTTTTTATGGTTTCCATGTTAGCTTTTTAGACAGAAGGTCTTTTCTAGTGCATGATAGGACAAGATTTGCTTAAAGTTTTGAGTTGTTTGAAGCATGAGATGGATTAGGTAATGCTTGATATTAATTGGAATGTGAATAGGGATGAATTTTGAATAAATTTAATACATTTATAGGTATTTTTTTCCTATAAAGGCGGTAATCATATGATCTTTGAAAATAACTTTTTGGTAGGTTAATTTGGTTAAGACAAAAGTGGTGAATTTTGAGCAGGTGATTGTTTCAAGGCTTATAAATTTCTTAGAATTTTTATAAAGGTTATAAAATTTCCATTTAGTGGTCACATGATATATTTTTATTTTTAGAAGTGATTTGGTGGAATAATGAAGTTTATGGTGGTCTTAAAGGGTGTAGGAAACAACAATTTTGAGATGAACAAAGAGTATTGGGCCCATTAAATGAAATAATATGATTAGTTGAGATAAATTACGACCATGTATGTTTTTAAATGTAAATTTAAACATGTTATATGATTTATGGGGCATTAATAAGTATGGTTTTGGTGTTAGGGCATTTTTATCTTTGTGCCTATAAGGATTTGGCCGTTTTGGAGCATGAAATGTTGATTTTGGCTAGGCGACATACTTGGGTCACTTGTGACTATTATATTTATAATTTGGGATATTTTATGATGCATGGGTCGAGAAGAATGATGGAAAAGGTTTGATTTTTAATTTTAAATGAAGAGGAGCTTATAAAGCATGGTTTTGGGTGCTTTTGCAAGCTAGTTGAGTGTGTGCAAGAAGTGCAATCTAGGTGAGAGATATTTATAGGTGTTGAAGCACATGAATTAAGGTTGGATCAGGTTTTTAAAGGTAAAGGAAGATCAAAAAGGATGTGTGCATGTGTTTGAAGGCTTGAGAAGTGAAGGAAGAGCTAGTTTGTGAACGATTGGACACCTAGGGTTTGAGTGAAGGTTTGAAGAAGTGTGAGCTGAATATTTGGTCTCCATCGGTTGGAAGAAATAAATCAAATATCACATCATCATAAGGTGGTTGAGTTGGTGATTCACAAAATTAGGGGTTGGTGTTCCGTGTAGGGTTATAACTATACTAAACTAGGGGTTAGTGCTCCTTATGGGGTTGGTGCCTCACTAAATTCTGAAAAATATCTATATAATATTGTGTTTTAGTGGAATTTATTCCTCTTGAGGGTTTCCCACTTATATCCAGTGTCTTTTTTGATTATATTGCTTATGGTTCTTACACATATGATAATTTGATATATGCACACATATATGGATGGTTGAATGTTTGTGAGTATTTGATTAAGAAAATTTGATATATAAATTTAAAGTTTTCTAAGGACTGATTCTCCCCCCTCTCAGTCCATTGTGCTTCTAACATCCTTATTTTTCAAACAAGTGATCTTACGAGTGAGCGTTGCACTACATTTTAGACCCAATGTAGTTCTAGATGTGTGTGTACGGAATCGTGCCCTAGGTGGCTCTTATGTGTGTCGCACTGATAGTGAAAAATAGCTAGATGTAAAGAAATGTAATAGATGTGTGCATGGAATATAATATACTCCCCTCCTATGAAGTGTATGCAGAATAATGTAGTCCCTTGCCCTTGAATGGATGCTTGAATGCTCTTGAATAGCCTTTGGATGTAACCTTAGGTGGTGATAGCTAATGCTTAGTGTTTGGTCCTTTATTATGATCACATAAATTTATATTTATATGATTCTCTTGCTTGAATTTTGTAATTAACCTCAAAAATGTTGAATACCAAAAATATAAGATGCTAAAATGGATAGAAATGACCCAAAAGATGTGAAAAAGTATAAAGAGATTAGTGCGCCCTGAGAGGGGACGGGGCACCTAGATTTGGCATCCTAGTTTGGGTGGCGATGTATAGAATGAGAAATGATGAGGTATGAAAATAAAGACTGAGCTATAATGTCATATAAGACCAAAAGTAGCAATAGAAAGAAAGAAAAGATGGCCAAAGACATGATTTAATTAGTACTTTTTTACTTAGGAATCTTATGACTAGTAGTATGTAATAAGGACTAGATAATTACCTAAAGTGCATGATTTTGTGTCTACATTTTCCCCCACTTTATGTTGTTAAGTGAAAGCTTCGATAACATAAAGTAGATAGAGATGCATACCTGATAACCATGTAGTTCGATGGAGAGAAGTGTGTTGAGAGACAAGGAAAAGTGTGGAGTGATAAAAAGGTAGAGCGTGGAGACTAAAGTTGAGAAAGTGCAAAAAGTGATGAGATAATAACCCTAGGGTGGAAACACATGTTGTAGATGTCACCAATATTCTCATTGTTGATGTCGATGATGTATGTGATGATGTTGACTACTTCGGACAAACCGCAAAAGAGAGAATCTAATGAACAAGTAGTCAAATACACATGTATATGTGTAAAAATCATGTAAAGAAGTATGTAAAATGAAAAATGTGAAAAAGGAACATGTGCACCTGATTTGTGATGAGGAAAGAGTGTAGAAAGGATCTTGTAGATGTTGTAGAAGACCGAGTTTTTTGGGCGATCTCACGTTCAATTGTGCCGGTTGTGATTTTTTTGGGTGATCTCACCCAATGATCTAGAAGAAGTGTAGGAGAAAAGTCTTGTGTCATCCTCCAACCTTTAACTAATTCCCACAATATGGAACACCACTATAGATGGTGTGTAAAAATATGATCTGTTCAACCAATTTCTGATCCAATGTTGAATGTTGTATGTATGGTGGGTGTTAAGGACTGTCTGCCCTGTAAAATTCGTTATGTGGATAGTTGTAGACTATGTTGCACTGAAGAATTAAATGTAACTTACCATGGTCACATGCATCTAGAAGGTCGTGGCCACTCAAGGCACTACTTGTCCTAGTCCAGGCACGGTGTATGTGATGTATAAAGGACCCAAGTCGGGATCTTAACCATGTCTCGGTGCTAAATTTTGTGTTATAATGGTACTTTGCTATGCTGAATGTGAACTGATGTATGGGGTGAATGATTCACCCCAAATGATGCCCACTCATTTGGGGTGCATGCAATGTCACCAGGAGAGTATGTGGCCCAAAGAAGGACCAACTATGGTGCTGAAATTGTGTCATGTAGGGGGAGGGAGTGTGCTTGGTAGAAACCAAGGCACACAAAACACAAGTGGCTAGGAGACAAATGTTAGTACAAGAAAACATACATGTAAAATGTAAGATAGTAAACAAGAAGAAAATGTGTAAACTAAGACGCAAGAAGACAACACACAAGAAGTGAATGTAGACCGTGAAAAATAGGTTTCAAACATGGGACATCACTCACGATATTGTAAGGCAATTAAAGCCATGTAGGCTAAAAGCAAACAAGTGTGCACACAAGACAAAGGAAAATCTCAAAAATAGTGGACAAACAATGAAAGAAAGAACATGCAATGTAACAAACATCCATGGAAGCAAATATACCTTCAAGAAAATTGTTACACATGAAGCCCCCGTTAGCATGCTAGAAAGATAAAAAGTATGTCAAAGTGTGTATAATCTGATTTAGTAATGTGCTATGAAACAAAATTAAACAATATCACTTGTAATGTATGAAAGTGGATGCCCCCAAGAGCCATTGTGGGATTGGTAATAGGTATTGCACCAAGCATCCAAACGCATGTATGGATCACAAGTAGAATCTAGTGATCACAATGTGTATGGAAAGATAAGTGAACATGCATGTGTGTATAACAAGTAAAAGATAATGACATACAAGATATCTATTTAACATGTGTAATAAAGTGTACATGTAACAAGTGGATGTGTATGTGTAAGAAAGACTAATCCTCCCTCAATTCAAGATATGCGAATGAGAGATGTTGTCAAGATGAGATGAAATGTAATGCAAAGTGGATGATAGGAGGAGCGTGTGTGTCCCCTGAGTGAGTGGATGTTGTGTATGTGAGATGAGGTTCATTTATAAGTGAGAAGTAGATGTCGAGAAAGATATGTCGTGAATGAGTAGAGTAGATGTTGTGAGAAAGAGATGTGATAAGAGCGTGTAGTGTATATTGTGTAGATGAAGTGTGTGAGGTTCATGTGTATAGGATGCCCTCAACGGTTAAGTGTGATATGTCATCAGAAATGAAAATATGAGCATGTATCGAGATGTTATATGGTGTATGTGATAGATTAGATGTGAAATGAGAAGAAAATAAGATGTTTTTTGATGTTAGGGGGAGAAAAAATAAGTGTGATGCCCCTCAAGTATGTGATGATGAGTGTGATCAAGTAATGTCATCTAAGAGGTTGCCATTGTCATGATAAAAACCAAATGGTGAAGCATCTAAAACTTGATAGGTGATAGTGTTAGGTTGATCAAGAAAGGAGCCATTGAGATGTAAATTATACATGACCATAGTGTATTCCTCATATGTAAAAGGAGGTAATAGACACACATGTGCATACCAGCGGGTGATATTTGGTGAATAGCCCATAAATGAGTCATTGTAAATGAAAACATGACCAAATGGGATGTGGAACAATATATCAAGTATGGCTGTGGTATAATGTTCCCCAATGTAATCAAGCCAAGACTTTCTAAGTGTGAGTGGAGAAGGGCGGGAGCACACACATGCAAGAAATACTTGTAAGGTAAAAGAATCAAATACCATAAGTAGAGGTAATGTGAACAAATCCATGGTATAGGTGATTATCATGAGGTGGAGGAAGAATGTATTCAACTAAAAATCCTATCCAAGTCAATCCATCATGTGTGCATATAGATTCAGATGAAGTGGGATCAAATGGGATATGTTCCCAATAAGATTCATCCATGAAAAGTATACATGTGAATGGACGACATGCTAATGGAGTTCGCTCATGAGAATATGAAGGAGATGGAATGACATCAAATGTTTGGACATGCCCCTGATAAAAAATCATGGGAGTAGTAGAAGTGGGAGGAGGTGGTGGTGAAAATGAGATAATATCTAACATGCAAATAATACCTTCAAGTGGTGGTAAATGAGCCGGGAGCATCCATGGGTTTTGGTTCATCGGACCAGTATGTAGACCTCGGAGTAGGAATTGTAGTATTGGGATCACGATCGTAATATTTAAATGGTTCATGATCACCGAGGACTATATATTCGACACCCTCATGTAAGAACTTGACACATCGATGCACAATAGAGGGTACAACTTGCATGTGGTGAAGCCATGGTCTACCAAGTAAACAATTATATGAAATCGGGAAGTCAATGACAAAAGAAAACCGTATTAATATTTTTTGGCCCGACAATGATAGGAAAAGTAATGTGTCCTATGCATGGAAGAACATAACATCATAAACATGAAGAGAGATGGATGAAGGGATAACATAAGTAGCAGAAATGCCAATAGCCTCAATGAATGATAGAGTGCATAGATTAAGCTCAAATCCATTATCGATGATGGTTCGTTTGACACCCACATTATTGATATAAATCATTATCTATAGAGGTGGATCATTTTCCAAAAATAGTAAGATTGTTAGTAGGGGTAGATGGGAAAGCAATATAATGAGAAAAATCATCTACAAATGTGTTATATACTATATCCGAATGAATATCAAAAGGAAAATGAGTAGTAGTCAAGAGAATAATGATTTTAGTTCTTAATTCAGGGTTGATGAGTATGAAATCATGAATAGAGATATCCATGATGAGATAATCCTAGGAAGATAAAATCAATAAAGGTATGAGGACCCTAAGAGTTTGTAAGATCGAGTTCAGGTTCACCAAAATGATTAAGAAAAATATGAATAAAAGCTATGAAAATGCTTAATCTAATTGTTATTATACATTAAATGAATATGTAAATAAGTACATAAAATAACCCAAAAAAAATAAGCTATAAAATGTGAAACCCTAGTTATAAACAAGGGATAAAATGAATTACTTATTTTGTAGAGATATCAAAGACACAAAAAGATGGAAAACCAAAAACTATCAAGCACAAATCTCGCATTAAAGCTCAGAAAATTGCAGATATGGAGGAATAAGTTGGACAAGGGCACCCAAAAAGGTTTGGGGTGCCTACGGGTGCCATAGATACTAGTGGGCACTTGTGACTATGAAAATGCTCAAAAAACCATCTTTTACTAGTCGCAAGGTGTTCGTTGTCCTTTTCCTTTGATCGTCACAAGATGTCACACAATGTTTTTGAGGTCATTGTAAACCTATAATGAAATAATGACTTACAAAACCCTCAAAGAGACATCAAATCCTTAAAAATAAATATGCAAAATGAGGGGTTGGATTGTCCTCATTTTTGTCAAACAAGTGATCTTACTATAGAGTGCTACACTACATTTTAGACCCAATGTAATTCTAAGTGTGTGTGTGTGTGTGTGCAAAATCATGCCCTAGGTGGCTCTTTGTGCAGTTGCACTTGATAGTGAGAAAAGTAGCTAGATGTAGAGAAATGTAATAGATGTGTGCATGAAATAGAATAGACTCCCCTCCTATGAAATGTATACAAAATAATGCAGTCCATTTCCCTTGAATGGATGCTATAATGGATGCTTTAATGCTCTTGAATAGCCTTTAGATGCAACCTTAGGTGGTGATAGCTAATACTTAGTGTTTGGTCCTTTATTATGATCACATAACTTTATATTTATATGATTCCCTTGCTTGAATTTTGTAATTAACCTAGAGAGGCTAAATACCAAAAAGATAAGGTGTTCAAATGGATATAAATGACCCAAAATATGTGAACAAAGTATATAGAGGTTAGGGGCACCCAGAGGGGGCGAGGGCGCCTAGTGGTGGTGTCCGTAATGAGAAATGTTGGGGTATGAAAACAACTAAGCTATAAAGAGTATAAGACCAAAAGTAACAATAGAAAGAAAGAAAAGATGGCCAAATACATGGGTTAATTATTAATTTTCTTAGTTAGGAATCATATGAATAGTAGTATGTAATAAGGGCTAGATAACTACCCAAAGTGTGTTATTTTGTGTCTACAAATGACCAATATAATATTAATTATGACCCAGATCCCATTTTACAACAAAATCCACCATATATTATAATTGATCTATTCACTCATGTTCTTAAGGATAAATATATTAACATTGATGGAGTCATAACATTGTTAGTGAGGCCCATAAATGATAACGTTCACAAAATTATAGTATGGGGAATCTAATATCTACATGTAAAACGATATAAAATATACTGTTATCCAAAATAAGCCTCTGCTTATTTTGGCTAACTTGCCTTCATTATTTCCTTCATTATGCTTCAAATTCAATTTTCACACATTACAAGCACTCAAAAGATTATGGAAATGGATTCATCGGATAGAGAATTTTCTTACCTTTACAAAAGGTAAAATTTTCCTCCTAATTTGTAATTTTTGAGTTATGGCTTCATGAGGTTTGAATGGGAATTTTTCCCAGCAGCCCGCATAACTAGTGAAAAGATGCCACATGGTAAGGTGGAGCAGCGGGCATCGGGAGGATTTTGGAGTTTTTGCACTTTAGTAAAAGGTGTAAAGGAAAAATTTTGGCAGCGAAGGCCCACAAAGGGGAAAGAAGCACGTTGGCAGAGGCGAAGAGATTTGGGAAAATTTTCCCTTTTGGCTAAAATTTTCAAAGTCAAATTTTATCCCGCATGGCTTAGTTAAGGAGAAAATGGAGAAAAAGGCCCATGGATCATTTTGAAGCCGACACGTGTCCACATCAAGTCGTGGTGGAAGGATTTGGCATTTTTTGCCAAAGTTGTCAAAAGGCACAAAGGGCGAAATGGAAGCGCATTCCCCCAAGCAACTAGAAGATGCCACGTGGCTAGAGGAGTGGTGGACTGGTGGAGGTTTTTGGGAAATTTTTCCCAATTTGAAAAAAGGGGAAAATTTAAAGTTTTGGCCTGCACGACCCGATTTTTGCCCCATTTTTCTCTAAATATTCAGGAGGGCATAACTTTCGATCCCGAGCTCATATTTTCACGTTTTTGATATCATTGGAAAGCTGTTGAAATTATCCACATGATGGATGGTTCAATTTTGATTTTTGATGGAGATTTGTAGGAGAAAATGGGAAAATGTCTCTAGGCATGCAAAAACACAAAAATGGTTCCTAACCACCAAAATTAATGAAGTATGGGCCTCTGTTTTGCTCTGCAAAGCAATGTACAATGAAGTATGGGATTTTTCATGGAAACCCATCATTTTTCAAGCCAATTAATAGATCTTGTTGGTGGTTGAAGATGTAAAATGGATTTGCCCATGTTTTCTCCCTTTTTCTCTTTTGTTCGATGGTAAAAAGCAAGATTTGGCTCATTTGTAAAGGTTGTTCATCATTCTTCTCTACCTCTCCCTTTTTTTCTTCCCCAGGGTCGAAAATGGAGTTTGAATCTCCTCCTCGCTCTATAATGGCGTTTTTTATGGCTATGGAAAATATATGTAAATGAACAAAATACTAGTATAAAGGAAGGCAAAAAACAAAAAAACATAATATGTAATAAAATTAAATGCAACCAATGAATTAAAAACAAAAAAAAGGAGGGAGGTTACAAACCACAAGTGGGATGCCTTGGGTGTTAATCATTAACAAAACTCATATTCTTATTTCATCATCATGAAGATTACAAATGGAAGAATACAACAAACTCTCTATCTATGGATCTATCTATCTCTATTATATATCCTTTTACAACATTAATCTTTCCTTTTTATATCCTTCATTACAACAGAGGCGTGAAGAGATAGATTCATACTAGGAGTTATAATTGGCTTCAGTAAAAGATCCTAACCAAGAAATCCAGAAATTTGCATGCAACAAAACTATTTAGGAGATGTTCTAATACAATCACATAACTTAACTAATTGATCGATTGAACAACTAATTATTAAATTATAAATTCAATCAACTAGTTCTTTTTTTGAGTTGCAACACATAATCAAGTGATGGCGTTGAATCTTCTTCTTGTTCACATAACTACTTCTCTATCAACACATGTAAGCTCAAGAAAAGTGTCCATGTTGTTCAAGCTCCTCAAAATCATGGACTTTATATATGTGTGTGACCTCCTGTGGTTGTAGGCACTTGGCTGTGGATGGGTCCCTTTGGCTGCATGTCATTTTTATGGATGACCTCTACGCTTGTGAATGAGTTTCTTTTGGCTGCATGTTAGTGGATACACATAACAACTCTTTGGAAATCAAGGATGATATTTATTCAAAGCACTATTTAACATCACATTGCATCTAGAAGAATAAATGCATACCCATAATCCACAAAATAAAGTAAACTTAGTAATAATTATATTAACTAATATATGTGCCATAAGTTCAAGATATAGTGGAAATGTTCAATAGTATAACCGGGAAATACAAGTTCAGGGGTACACATGGATTAAACAAAATACAAGAGATGAGGTGTTTAAACAAGAAATAAAATGACTCATCACACCCCCAGACTTAATTTCTTGAATGTCCTCATTCAATATTCTTTGGGTTCCTCAACCAGCTTAGGATCTTGCCTGAATGATGTTGCATAGTGCCTTGAAGTCAGTGGGTATAGATGTTCCTTCTGGCTCGTTGAAGAAGTACCCTGCATTCTTTTTGTATCTTTCCATTATCTTGTCATGTGTGTCCTCATCAGTTCCCTGTTTCCAGACCAATGTGGTATAGGATAGTGGAAAATTGGTGGATAATAACCAATAGGAAACCAGTTTTTTTCCACATCCCTTAGAGACTTCAATATATGCATTTATCCTCCTGAAAGTGGGGATGATATTATGATAAGAATGCATTTCCTTCCTCTTGCATCTCTTGTGACATTTCCTCCCATCTTTCCCTATAGGCCTATACTATTTCCATGCCATTAAATTTAATGTAGTTTTTGGCTTCATCATGAGTTTCATGTCTCATCCGATAAACCCTCTGTTTAATTTCTTGAACTTTCATATACTTCCCATATTCTTCAATCATGGCTTTGGTATTTCCGCCTCTTCCCTTATCATCAATGATTGCACTTTACATAAGTGTTATGTAGTCAACCATTTTCTTCTCTCTATATAACTCATTGTTAAAATAGGAACACAATAGTGCCCTAATTTGCACATCCCCAATGTAGAGTATAGGGATCCATCTCTTATCATACTCCAAAGCATAATTATACATATATAGCTCACATAGAAAAAGTTGGATCTCATGGGGCATTTTCATATATATCTGAAGAAAGGTCTGGCTCCACTAATATCAAATGGGATATCATTGTTGATACATGTATACTTCAATTGCAACATTTTTTCTTTCAAGAAGATAACATAAATGTTAGATGGTGGTCTACATTTAAATATTTCATTTGTCACTTGAATTGTATCTTCTTATTTTTCTTTAGTCTTGCAATTTCATTATCTTTGGCCCTAGAGTTGTTTATCTTTTTCTTCAAGATCCTGCTGATGTTGGAAGAGTAATTCTTCCTTCTCCCTTTTCCATCTACCCTGTAACCTAGCAACATAGTCTTCAAATTTTTGCACCCAGTAATCTAAAAAAGTTTTTGAGTGCCTATGCTTCTGCAAACTAGTTTTGGGGGTTCCTTGAAAACTTCTTTGATAATAACCTGTGGTTGTAGGCTATCTAGTGGAAATGTTGGGAAACAAGCTCTAAAACTTCATGAACTATATCTTGAATAACTGTAGGATTATCCACTTGTATGATCTCAATATCCTCATATTGGGGTTCTGTCTCAAGTTCATTAACAATATTTCTATTGTTTCCTCAACATGTGGTGGAAAATCATCCACAATATCTATGTCAACAATATGTGGTTCAAGCACTGCATGATCTAGTGCTTCCTCTTTGTGCTCTTCATTAACTATAGAAAAATGTGGTGTACTTTCAACTTCATCTATCAATGCTTCACCTTCATGTTGTTTATGGGTTTCCCCAGCATGAATGACCTCTCCTGATCCCTAATTGGTTCAAAGGCTCTCATGAACAGGTTGTTCATCATATTCCTCCTCCTTTGTTTCTTCCATTTCCTTAGTGGTGTCTTCCATATCCTTCTTTTCACATGCAATTTCATGACCACCCTGCTCAATATCCATTTGTGTAGGTTCTTTGGTCTTTTCAACCTCCTCTACATCATTGTCTAGTGAGATAGTAACATTTCTCCTAGGATTTGAGGTTTTGGGATTTTTAGTGTTGAAGCCTATGGGATCTCTAGATTTTAGGGATTTTCTTGAGGATTTCATTTTCCCTTAGAGGAAGAGGACTCAAGTGTAGATATATTTAGCAAATTTTCAACAACAAGAATCATGTCAAGAGAGATGGGCCTAGGGCCTTGCTCTGGAGATGGAGGTTTTTCATGAACATGTGTTTTTGTAGGTATGGAAGTTTCTGTAGGAATAGGGGTTTCTATAGGAATAGGGTTTTAGGAATAGAGGTAGAAGTTATGGTTTTCAGGTGGAGGTGTGGAAGAACTAGTTGTGTTTTCCTCTTTTTCTTCCTTTTTCCCAACAAATCATCAATGTGTTTTTCCCTAGAAAACTCTCCCCATTTTATTGTAGGTGTTCCCTCTCTAATGCATGTTTGACAATCAAGGTAATAAGACAATGATGAGATAATGTAGACCTCCCCCTTTGAGACTCCTTACTCATTTTCTTTAAGATTTCATGTAAGAAATTAGGGACATTAACATGTCTTCCATTCTTTAAATGATTAAGCAATTTAAAATGCACAATATTCAATCTTGAGTACCTACCCTCACAGGTGAAGTATTTTATAATGTAGTTTACAACATCAGCCCAAAAAGGTTTTAGGAAGTGTAATGTACCTTTTCTGTCACTTAAAAAATTATCATCATCATCACCAAATTTTTTTGAGCTCTCATCTAGATTTTCCTTTGTAGGAAACAACTCACCTTCTACCAAAAGTCTTATTACTATACAGCTAGAATTTTCATCATCCACCTTAACTATCAAACCCTTAACAAGTGGCCTTTCCATCCTTGAATGTGGTAAAAAACTCTATCACCATGGACTCATTGAATCCCTAAAACTTATTAATATAGTCCATCCATCCATTGTCATGGAAATACTGCAATATTTGTGGGATGATGCAAAGTTGTGAGTGGTTTGTAGGCTCATTTTGAATTAGGTCTCCTCCCATTTTGAATTTGGAAAACTTCTTGAGCTCTGAGAGGAAAAATCTTGTATTTTGTGGTGATTATGCAAAAATTTGAGTAAGTGTAAGGTTTTGAGTACTTGATGATTTCAAAATTTTTCAACAACTCACACACATGTGAAAAGGCATGCATTAATTTCATTTGAGGGGTGCAAGTGTGTGAGGTGAGGTCATGTGATGAAGTGGGATGATGATGGGTGAAAACTCATATAATGAAAGGTGATGACATATTATGGCTTATAAAGTCACTTATGACATGGCACAAATATTAATCACATATAATTATTCTATCACTACTTTATTAAAGTGAATTAAGTGCACTTATCTCGAGAGATGTATGTTGGATGATGGTGACACATGTGCTTCATCATAATTTTGCACCTTTGGCTGCATGTAGAGTCATCATGACACTATAGGTTGAGATGCATATGATGTTACAGATGTTGTATAGAGTGTTGCTAAGTGTAGGTAGAAATTAAAGGATCCTTAGTAAAATCAATTAATTCCTAGAAAGGAAGGCTGAATTTTTCTCTCTGGTGCCAGTCATCTTCATAAGTACTCGTAGGTGTAGTTTTTCCTTATTTTCTTCATGCAATCACAAGTTTCTAATAGGAAAACAAAGTAGGGATTTTTGCATGCTGTTGCAAGTGGACATTTAGTCTTTGCACCATCTCTCTTTATAGAGACCATGCACTTCTTGCAACAAATACACCAAATCTACAAAACAAAAATTCTAAGAAAACAAAACATGTTAGTTGAGTGGTGTTGATCACCAAGAGGGTTGATCACATCACTTTTATTCACCCTTGGAGTATTCAACAAGTTGAATATACCAAGGCCACTGAACTTCTCATTCTTAACAACTTTAGAAGATGAACCAATAGGTTCAACTTTTGACCTTAACTCTGATGTTCTCATCTCCATCCTACTTTGACCTCCTCTAAATTGCTTGCATAAAGGTGCTCCTATCAGTTGGATTTTGTACAACCTCAACCTATGACCATTCACCAAGTAGTTTGAATCTCACAGGATCTATGGTAGTGAGTTTCACAACTCCATTGGGAAATATTTTCTCAATCTCATATGGGCCTAGCCACCTTGTTCAGAGTTTTCCCATGTGGTCCTTGTACTTGGAGTCAAATAAGAGAGCCCAATCACCTTCTTGAAATTGTCTTGTCTTGATGAATATGTCATGCCATTTGATCCTTTTGATTTTGTATCACTTTGTATTATGCACAACCTGTCTCCTCATTTCATCCAGCTCATTGAGTTGGAGAATCCTCTTCCTTTGAGCTTCAAAAAAATCTATGCCTAGTTCAAGTGCAGTCCTTAAGTGTCTTATGCTCAAATTCAATAGGGAACAACAATATTCTTACCATACAAAATCTTGAATGGTGTAAATCTTGTTTTGTTGTCTTCCAAGTTGTGTTGAATGCCCAAACTATCCTCTGGAAGTATATTCCCAATCTCTCCTATGGAGTGCAATTTTTTTGTCAAGATGGCTTCTATTTCCTATTTGTTACCTCAACTTGACCATTAGATTGGGGGTGATAAGGTGTAGAATTTCATGTGTCTGATTTCATATTCCTTAGCTAGATTAGAAATAACTTCAGCAAGTGAAGTGTGTACCTTGATCTATAACAATTTCTCTTGGTACTCCATACCTCGTGAAAATGTGGTCATATAAGAATTTAGAAACTTTCTCACTCTTTTGATTTGGAAGTGCTTTCACTTCTATCCATTTAGTGAGGTAGTCTATGTACACACCAAAATGTACTCTTTCTATTGAGATTTAGGATCTATTGGACCAATGAAGTCCAAACCCCATTTGTCAAATGGCTGCAATACTAACTGAGGCTGCAGTGGCATTTCATCTGACTTGGTAGGCTTACCCATTCTTTGGCATTTATCACACCTTCTTGTATACAATGTTGCATCCTTATGTAGTGTAGGCCAGTAATACCTATTGTCAATACTTTTTGTGTTGTTATTTTTGCAAAAAAATGTCCTCCACATGGTTCACTATGGAAGGATTTTGAGGACATCATATTTCTTCATCATCTATGCATCTCCTCATAACATTATCCTTCCCCTGTGTGAAATAGAAAACCAACTATCAAGAAAAATTCACACTTTTCTCAACAATGTATTTCTTTTTAGAATATAAATAGTGTGGAGGTGTCTTACCTGAGACCAAATAATTGGCTATATCAGCATACTAAGGTGTTCTAGTGGAAATGGAAAATAGGTGCTCATCTGGAAAAGAGTCATCCACTACTTGTTCTTCATTATTATTCTCCATTCTTGAAAGAAATTCAGCTACAACATTGTCCTTACCAGGCTTATCCATGATGGTGACATCAAACTCTTGCAAGAGTAACAACCATCTGATTATTTTTCTACTTACAACTGGTTTGTTGATCAAATATTTAATTATTGCATGATCAGTATGAATGAATACTAGATAACCTATGATGTAGTGCCTGAACTTATTGATAGCATAAACCACTACTAAGAATTATTTCTCTGTGATTGTATAGTTGAGTTCAAATGTGTGTTAGGTTCTTATTGACATAGTAGATTGCATAGTTTAGAATTCCATCTTTTCTATCCTAAAACAACTCCAATGGCATGATCTGAGGCATCAATATGAATGTGAAATGGAAAACTCCAATCTGGTCCTCTTAACACAGGTGTTGAAGTCAACATTTTCTTCAAAGTCTGGAATGCAACCTCACATTTCTCAGTCCACTCAAAGGCAACATATTTTCCTAACAGGAAAAATAATGGTGTTGCAATCTTACTAAAGTCATGTATAAATATTCTATAATACCCAACATGTCCTAAGAAGCTCCTTACATTTTTTCTTCTTTGGTGTTGGAAGATTTATAATCACAAATATTTTTGTTGGATCTACCTGAATTCCAAGCAGTTGATAGATAATGCCCCAACACTATTCCTTAGACATCATCATGTAGCATTTTTCATTGCTTAAGGACAGGTTATGCTCCTTGCATATCTCTTGAGAAATTTTCCAGATTCTTCATTGCTTCATCAAAAGTACTTACCATATACTATAAAATCATCCATATATACCTCCATGCAATCATTGGTTAGATCTAAAAAAATGCTCAAAACTACTCTCTTGAAATGTAGCAGGTGCATTGCACAAACCAAAAGGAAGAACAAAATATGAAAACATTCCCCATGGGCATGTGAATGTGGTCTTGTCCTGGTCCTCTGGTGTAATTTGAATTTGGTTGTAGCCACTATAGCCATCTAGAAAAGAAAAATATTTTTTTAGCAAGAGTGTCAAGTACTTGATCAATGAAAGGAAGTGGAAAATGATCCTTTTTTGTTGTTGCATTCAAGCTCTCTATAGTCCATGTAGATTCTCCATTTTCCATTCTTCTTAGGTATAATGACAAGGGGTGACACCCATTGACTATCTGAAATTGGATATATGAATCCAACATCCAATAATTTTTTTAATTCTTCTTTCACTATATCCCTCACTATTGGATTCATTCTCCTTTGTGGTTGTCTTATTGGCTTGCAACTATCTTTGATGTATATCTTATGTGTACAGAGCTTAGGGTGTATCCCATGCATATCTCCATAGTCCCATGCAAATGTTGTCTTGTTTTTTCTATAGAAGAGAAATTAATATATGCTCTTACTACATGCTCAACATTTTTGTTCACATTAAGTGGCTTTCCTAGAGTAATTTGCACTTTCTTAGAGAGATCGGTCATGGAGCATACATTGCTGCTTACAAAATTTAATATACAATCATGTGGAAGAAGTTGGTGGAGGATGCAATTCTTACCTGGAATGTTCATAGTGTTTTTTTTGTGGTAGGATTTGATTTTAGGACACTTATACACCGTAATTTTCCATCTACTTCTTCATTCTTCCCATAATTATTTTACAAGGATGTTAGAAAGAACAACATCTTCTTCTTTCCCTTCAATTGTGCATGACTTTCTCCAACATCATGAGTTGCTTGAATGAGCTTTGATCTTCTTTCTGGCTCTTCAACCCAAATGGTTTGGTCTTCTTCATTGAATGGTTGTGTAGGGGGGTAAAGCATGAGATTTTTGGTGCCACTTCCATTAGAGATAATCATATTACAGATCTACATCCTATGAATGTGTCACATTTTCCAACCATGGTCTTCCAAGATGATAGGATATCCTCCCAAGCTTTTTTTGGCTGAAGAACAATAAAATCAGTAGGGTACTCCCAAGAGTCTACCACTACTACTATGTCCTCCAGACTCCTTTAGGATTAACTATTGATCTGTCTACAAGCTGCAAGACTATGGTTGTTGGTCTTAGTCCCTCTAACTTCAAGTCATCCATAATTTATTTTTTATTACATTTATTTTTTCCCCTAAGTCAATCAATGTGTATTCTTGATCATTGTGCCATTGATTGTGACATTTACCAAAGGACTTCCTGGATCTATGTATTTGGGAAGAATTGAGTTCCCAAGCATAATATCAACTAGTTGTCAATGACCTACACAGTAGTTGGATCTTTCTTTTTTCTTCCTGGTTTCTTTATGCATAGATCTTTAACCAATTTTTTATAGATGGGCACATCCTTAATAGCTTGAATCAATGGAATTTTGACACAAATGTCTTTTAGTTAGTTGAAAAAATCAGAATCAGATTTTGATTTGAGGTAGTCTTCTTTTCTTGTAACCTTTCAGGAAATGGTGGCTCATTACCCTATGCATTTTACCTTTGCTTTGGAATTTTTCTCAAGTTGTTTTATTGGATAAGCATGCAATTCTTTTATTGTTGTTATGGATTTGTCTATAGTGTTTTATTTTTTTTGTAGATCATCTACAACATTTGTGGTTCCTCAAAAATCTTAGTAATGGTGGGTCCAATCTGGTGGAGGAAGTTCTCTTCTGAGTGAAGATGGATATTGTTGATATCAATATAATAGGTAGGGTATTGAGTTGGTTCAATGGAATAGGCTGGCTGAGAAGCTTTATTGTTTGGGTTAGGTGTTGGTTGAGCTGGTAGTTGGGTAGCTTTTGGTTGAGATCCTATTTGGGGGTTTGGCATCAAAGAGCTTGTTGTTGTGGATAGGAGGTTTTTGATAAGATTGTTGGTAATTTGGAGGTGGGTTATTCCACTTTTCCTCCTCTCCAAGGCTGTTACCATGATTGAGGAGGTTGTTTCCATTGTTGTTGTGGTTGGCCTTGGAATTGAGGTTTCCATTATTGTTGTTGATATTGGTTGGGATATGGGGCCCAACCTTGAGGGTTAGCCCAAGGTGGGGGTTATATATATGAATTATTAGACCAATTTTGAAATGAATGCATAGGGTCTTGTGTCATACCTCCTTGCCTTGGCCATGGTTTTCTTTGAGAAACATAGAAAACTTTCCCATCCTCTATCTCCAACATCTTGAAATAGGTGAAGCCTCCCTTTCTTGAGAAATGTTGGCCAATTCTCTGCATCTACAATCAGATTTCTTCCTTCTACATGCATGAAAAGTACTTTGTGAGTGCTCTTTGCATCTTCCTTTTTATTTTTGGCATGTAGAGCATCTAATTGATTAGCCATGTCATTGAAAATATCCTGCTTCATGTTTTTAAACATGTTGACAATATCTGACTTGGATATGTCCCCAATTGTTTTGGTAGTTGATCCACCTCTTGATCTTACACTTCTTACCCTCTTCATAGTATCTCTTGAGTAATTTTTGTAGGCATCACATAGATGTCTTGCAAAAGTAGCTTTTGAAATGTCTCCTACTCCTATCAGATCTAGAGCATCCATGTCCTCCTCACTGAGTCCCTTCAAAAAGAGTAATTTGAGAGATTCAGTGGTAGTTCGGTGTGCCTTGACTTTAAATGAACATAGAACATGAACCTTTCCAAATAGTCTTCAATGGTTCATCCTCTTTTTGTGCCATTCTGTAGATTTCATCACCTCCTCTGCTTGCTTGGTCTACAATAATCCTAGTACTTATCGAGGAATTTCTCCTTCATTTGTGTCCATGTGGTTACAACATTTCTTCCCAATCCCATGAACCATCTCAAGGTTGCATCCTTGAGTGTGTAGCAAGAAATAGCTTCAATCTATGTGCATCAGTAGTATAATCATAACTCTGCACAGAACATCAAACTCAAACATAAAGGTGTCTGGGTCTTCTGACATGGATCCATGAAAGTTGGGAAAAGATGAGGGAGAAATATTCTTCATGCCAACAACAGTTGCATTGTTTTCATTGATGGGGAACTCAAAGGTGGTTTCCCCATTTCAAACATTTGATTTACTTCTTCTTGCCATCTCTAGCTACTCAGAGAGCAGCTACAGAGCCTTCACTTGGAGGATTGTCTTTGAAAAAAAACCTAGTACAGAGGTTTCTTCTTAGAATCCTCAGAGGTATATGAAGATATTTGTGCTACTGTGGATTAGGAAAAAATCTACCATGGGCATCCCTTGGTGGTGCATACATCAACTACTCAACTCTATCAATGGAAAATTAGTTGGGGGGTTTGGAAGTGAATTTCCTAAAACCTAAACTACTCTAAGAAATGAAAAAATTCTTCAAAAACCTTATAACTTGGTAGTATCCCTGAAAATGGTGCCAAAAATGGTGGTGCAAATTAACTTACAAAAATTAATATGTTGTTCATTAATCTACAATCATTTAATTATCAGACCTAGGGATGTAAAATTTCAATATTGCCAGTGTTGTATGCACAATTACAAATGTTTGAGGAGTGTAAAGGTAAATTGTTGTCACTACAATTAGGAAATAACAATACTAGAAATGAACTAAACTATGACTGGAAGTAAATACTATGGCTATGGAAAAGCATGTAAAAATAAAATACAGATAAAGAAAGTAAAAACTACTTGTAATTCTAATCATGCAATGAATTAAAAAAAAAAACAAAGGAGGAGGTTAGAAAACCACAAGTGGGCCCTGCCTTGGGTGTTAATCCCTCCTAAGGCCCTGTGTCTACAAAAATTAATAGAACTCAGATTCTTATTTCATCATCATGAAGATTACAAATGGAAGAAACACAAAAACTCTCTATCTATGGATCGATCTATTCTCTCTCTTATACCTTTTACAACATTAATCTTTCCTTTTTATATCCTTCATTACAATTAGCGTGAAGAGATAGATTCATACTAGGAGTTACAATTGGCTTCAATAAAAGATCCTAACCAAGCAATCTAGAATTTGCATGCAAAAAAACTATTTAGGAGATGTTCTAATACAATCACATAACTTAACTAACTGATCGATTGAACAACCAATTATTAAATTATAAATTCAATCAACTAGTTCTTTGTTTGAGTTGCAATGCATAATCAGGTGATGGCATTGAATCTTCTTCTTGTTTCACATAACTTCTTCTCTATCAACATGTGCAAGCTCAGGTGAAGTGTCCATGTTGTTCAAGCTCCTTAGAATCATGACTTTATATATGTGTGTGACCTCCTGTGCTTCATGCATGCACTTGCTATGGATGGGTCCCTTTGGTTGCATGTCAATTTTTGCAGATGACCTCTACGTTGTGAATGAGTTTCTTTGGTTGCATGTTAGTGGATACACATAACAAATCTTTGGAAATCAAGGATGATACTTATTCAAAGCACTATTTAACATCACATTGCATCTAGAAGAATAAATGCATACCCATAATCCACAAAATAAAGTAAACTTAGTAATAATCATACCACCCCAAGTTCTCCTTCAATGATGTAAATTATGATCCAAAACAACAACATCATACATTTATAGCCTCATGTATAGAATATATGGGTAACGATATCTTATTAGTTAGGAATTGTTCATATAGTATCAAATAATATGCATTATATTGCTTATATAACCTCTTTCAAGGATTGGTACACACATTTCATACCTTAGGTGATATATTATTCTCTCATTTTTAATTATCATTAGCCACCTTTCACTTGTCCAAATTACTCAATTCAAGCAAAAATCCAAGGATAAGGTCATAAACTATGTCATTGTGTTACAATGTCATGCTCTCTTGAGGTCCTAAGCATATTAACAAGGGTGAATTACTAGAGGCATCTATTTATAGCCTTACTCCATAACTTTAAAAATATTCCATATTTGTTACCTTCAACTCCTTTAAGACCTATGCATAATAGTTAAGATATAGAAGACCAAGATCCTCGCAACCAACATGCCAAGATAAAATGATAAGAACCTACATCTAGTAGGCATAAAATCTAATCTAAACCCTCCTATAAAGGTAAAATAAATGAAAATAAGAAATTTGATGATAAAATTTTCAATGTTACACAATAATCTCTACATATGTTCCTTACTTTATCTCTAAAAAGGAAATGAAAAATATACGAGAACCTCCTCATAAAATATTGTAAAAAATCATAGAGGGTAATCCCGTAGAGTTTCCTCTACCCATAGTGTTTGAAACATCTAAAACTTAAGAAATAGGATTGATGATAAACTATATTGTGACTAATATAGGTGTTTGGGATACTCAACCAATATGTGATTCACATTATGTTTAAAAATATAGGAGCTAATTGAAAGTAACACTATTTTTATATAAAACATGGACACACCCGCCATCACATTAGTTGTTAAACTAAATTCTAAGTTAAAGGTGTTTATTGTTCCATTTCCTAATAATAAATAATCTTATAAGGGTGATGAATTACATATGGCTTATCACACATTACTTCCTCTATAGACTTATATAATTTACCCTCGTCTTATCAATGCCATTATTGGTTTGATTACAAAGATATCAAAATTCTCACCACCAATTACATCCAATTATTCAAATATTCCTCTTTATGATGGGAAAACATCTAAACCTTTTCTCATTTTAGAATACATTGATTCACATAAATCAAAATAATGAGGGTAGATAATAGATCTATCCATAAACTTTTCACTATGGCATTTTTACTACTCTAGGCTATACCACACCAAAAGTTATTGGCACAATGGATATAGTTTAAGGATTTTGTGGCCAATGATAAAACACAATTGGGGTCATGTATTTACCTTTATAGGTTAGACCTAAAATGATGGTCATGTGGCTCCTCATATTCCCTTCTAACCACACAACCAACATGTTACTTAGATGCTCATGGATTTGGGAAATGCACGTTATTCATTCCACCTTATAAAGATGCTTATAACATGTACATGTAATATGAAATTAATTTTTTTATATTTAAAATATTAGTTAAAATGTGTTGTATAATTAAAATGGTAAATAAAACAAATACAATAAATATAATACTAAAAAATGTAAGGATAAATATTTGATCAACATAACTTCTAAAAGCAATATAAATCTAGACTAGGGTTAGAGTTTATAAGTATTGCACCATTATATAAGGTATAGAGATGATGAAATGTTAAGAAAAGGTTAAAATAGGTTGTACACGGTGCCATAATTATGTTTATAAATTTTGGGAACTTGAACATGATATCTGGACAAAATTTTCTAAACTAGACAAAATTTTTCAATAACCTCATTTTCGAATGGTTGATTTCATCCTTTAGTATTATGATCTACAACTTACATATCACATTGTGTGCATATTTATCTTTGATATTGGATTTTCACTTTAAATATGTTGATCACACTTTTTTTTTTTCCTACATATGGATTCTCTTTTTCTTCAAATATGCACTCCCACTAATACATGAGCATAAACTTACAATGCTTCTTCAAGTCAAAATTCATGGTAAAACATGATTTGGGGGTCTATATAGGTTGGTTGGTGTGGAAATATTTCATTATAAGGCTTCAAAATTCAAATTATGGCTTCTAGGAATTTTCCCTCCAAATTTCATATTTGAATTTCTAGTGAAAGTTTGTCACCTTTTTATCAATTTTGGTTAGTTGGTGTCTAGTTTGGTGTTTAGAATGTTTTGTATGCACATGAATAAGGTTTAAAATCCCTACTTTATGGGTTATTATAATGTTAGAGGTGATTGGTATGTTTACTCATTGTAATCTCTTTACTACCGTAAGTAAGTTGATGGTTATAGAGCCTAGTTAAGGATATGACTTGAAAAGGTTAGTTACCATGGAAGGTATTCGAATAGAGAAGTGTTGGGGAATATTTTTAGGAGATGTGAAAGGTATTACATGAGAGATGAGGAGATAATATAATGATTACCCTTGTTTTTCAATGAAGAAGGAGATTGTAAATGGGTAAAATGACAGTCATGAAGGGCATTTTTAATGTGAATCTTTGAAATATTCTTGAATCTCCTTGTATATTTGCAAATATTAGTTTGATTTTTATTTATGGAGTGTTATAATGCTGGATTAAAATTTTTAAGACTTGAAAACATGCAAGAATGGAATAAGAAACTATGCACATGCCTGTTAGAGTTGGAATACATGGTTAGAGAAGGTAAAATTCACTTTTTCCATTTGTCTTATGTTACTTTTGCATGAATAATTCTCGGGAACCTCTATAGGAGGTCAAAAATAATTTTGTTAAACATTCAATCTTTTAAACATTTAAAAATTCACTAAAAGTGCATTTTTACTCCTACTGGGGTAGTGTATAAAACCTATGCAAGGTTTAGAGAGAGTTTGATATTTGAAGTATTTAGAAAAATTATTATGGGCCACAAATTGTAAAAATCATTTGAGGATCACACATGTTGGGATTTTCAAGGTTTAAAGTCTTTATATGCCTCCATATCCCTGAAATTTGTGATAGTTTTCTCCTTGGACATGACTTTCCTATTCTAGAGGCCTAATTGGATAGAGATAACTTGGAGAAACATGGGTTAAGGTTGGTTTTAAGAAATGAAACTTCATAGACCTCTATAAAAATGAAATGGGTACCTGAAAAGGATTTTGGTTTCTTTTAAAACCCCTTGGATTATATTTTATGCTTGAAAAACCTCTTAGATCAAACTACTAGCAACTAGACCTAGTTAAATAAGAGAAGGTGATCAATGAAGGATATGTATTGGGATTTGAACCATATAATGTGGTGTATAATTTAGGGAGCCAAAAGTCTATCCAAGACACTTTATACCTTGTCTTGATTCTTCATATGATGCTCCCAACTAGTTTCCACCATTGGCATTGTTCTTGAGAACCAAAATAGGGCAGTTCTAAGTAATATGCTAATAAGATGAAATATCCTTTATTTGTATTCATTGTTATTGTTTTTTGGCATCTAAAGACCATTTAAATAAAGCATTAAAGGTAAATCTTATTAAAGGTTCCAAATATACAAAATTTGCATGTTTTAGGCCTATTTAGGATTTTGAAGAAGGATCCTCTAGCAGAGGTAAAAGGACAAGTTTGATGTGTTGTTTTGATAAATTTATTGTTTTTCTCGGTGTCCTTAAGATTCCTTTGCATCATAGTGGTATCGAACAAGGTATTTCTCTTGAGAAGATGTAAGAATCCATGAATACAAATAACAAGAAGAAAGAGTTGGATAGAGAGATATCATATTTGAGAAGTGATTTGAAGATGCTAGAATTTTTGGAGAAGTTGTGTTTGTAAGCAAGAAATCAAATTTATAGTTAGAGGTTGAAGAGAAAGGTTAAGTGTCCTATAGGGCTACTTGTGAAAAAGAAGAAAAGAATGAATGAAATGAGAAGAGGAAAAGTACATGCAAAAAGCACTTGAGAATGAGATGAAGGAAAAGAGGAAGGTTTCAAGAATAAGGCACTCTTGAAGACATTTTGGTATTTCATATTGTTATCTAATGTTTTGTTTTAGTTCATGTATACGGTATGAAGAAATTAGCGAAGAAGATCAAGGATAAAACAATGAAAGTTGTAAGAAATGGATCAAGAAAAGTATCCATGGAGGAAAATGAAAGTGATGAAAAAGAGAGAACAGGTTATTGAAGTCTTAGATCAACATACTATAGAATAAATGGAATAAGATACAAAGTTTCTTGATGCTTTAGAAATCATACTGGTAGATGAAGACAAGATAGAATGGGAAAAAAGAAGATTCCAAGTGATAAAGACATGAAAAGGAAGTGATCAAGCATTGAAGGCTTTAAAGAGGTAACTAACATTGTGAATTTTGATTTTATTCATGTATATAAGAATGAGAATGTTAATGTACATGTGAATGAAATTAAGAGAAATATTAAGTTCTCAAAAAAATAATAGATCATGGATACAAGGTGCCTAAATGGCTTAATAAACTAGCAGTTGAGATAGAGAATGCCAAGCCTAAGGAAGTGATTAGTGAAATTGAAAAGTCAAGTGGAACAAAAATCATATAAAGAGGGACAAACTAGACTTCATGAGGAAAGCAACAAAGGATAATATAACAAGAAGAGTATGGCAAAAGAAGAGTAGTAGTATAAATTAGGAAGGAGATATTAGAAGGTTTGAAAAGGATGAAGATGTCTTGAGGAAATAACAACATTTAACAAATGAATAAGGACAAGTAGGTCCCGAATATGATGAAGACAAGACATAGTTAGATGATATTTTATTGAAGAGGAAATGTAGATACTAGAAGATTTTTTTAGGCTTCTAATAAGTTTGATACAATAGATGAGGTTTCAAATATGATGGATGAGTTTCTTGAGAAGTTAGGAGAGAATCAAGAAGGATATGAAGACATTCAAGAAAAGAAAGATGCATGGGAGAAATAAGGAAAGGACCTAGCTAAAAAGGATAAAGATGAAAAGAAAGAGAAGACCGTAAAGGTTATCAAACCTCAATTTTTTCAATATGATGTTTCTTTTAATGGCGAATGTGTAGGTATACCGAGTTGAGAATATGAAGATAGAACAAGTGAAGAAGAGTGAATCATGCAAGTAAAAGTTATCATTTTTAGTTCTTGAGTTCTTGAGATACATCAAGGAGGAAAAATTCAAAGAAAGGAATATGATTCTACAATCCAAATCAGTCAAGAAATGTTTCATGAACAATTTGAGCAAAGGTGGAATCTAGAGAAAGAGAGGTGGAAGATAAAATTCAATGTAAACATATCCATTTTACAAAGAATAAAAATAATTCATATGAAAAACAAACAAGTTCAAAGTATGGAGTGCATCATGAATACTTTATAATCATGTAATGACATAAAGAATAAGAACATGGAGGTCATCTAAAATTAGAATATCGGGAAGAAGAAGAAATTTTTTCATTACAAAACATTAATGGGAGAGACTTCCTTGTTCCTTGGGAGTATGATGTAGGAGCATCAACTTACAATTCTTCTTCAAGTCAAAAAATTTTTGGTTAAAATGATTGGGGTTCTAGATAGGTTGGTTGATGTGGAAATAAGTTATTATAAGGCTACAAATTCAAATTACGACTTCTAGGAATTTCCCCTCCAAATTTCATATTTGAAATTCTAGTGAATGTTTGTCACCTTTTTAGCAATTTTGGTCATTTGGTGTCTAGGTTGGGGTTTAGAATGTTTTGGATGTACATGAATAAGGTGTAAAATCCTTTATTGAGGGGTTATTCTCATGTTAGAGGTGACTGTTATGTTTACTCCTTGTAATCTCTTAACTCAAGTATGTGAGTTGATGGTTGTAAAGCTTAGTTAAGGCTATAACTTGAAAAAATTAGTTATCATGGAATGTCTTCAAATAGAGAAGTGTTGGAGAAGAATTTTAGAGGATATTTGAAAAGTATTCTATGGGAGATGAGGAGAGAATGGAATATTACCCTTTTTTTTTATGAATAAGGAGGCTGTAAATGTGTAAGAGGATAGTCATGAAGGGCATTCTTAATGTGAATCTTTGAAATGATCTTGAATATCCTTTTATCTTTAAAAATATTTGGTTGATTGGTGTTTATGGAGTTCTCTCATGCTGATTTAAGTTTAAAGACTTGAAAACATGTAATAATAGAATAATAAACTATGCATAAGCTTGTTAGAGTTGGAATACATGGTTTAGAGAAGGAAAACTCATTTTCCCCATTTTCTTGTGTTAATTTTGCATGGATACTTCTCAAAAACATGTAGGAGGGATAAAAATACTTTTTTCAAGATAAAAGCTTTAAAAATTTAAAATTTAAAAGTGTATTTTTCTCCTATCGGGTAGTGTGTAAACCTTATGCGGGGTTTGTAGAGAGTTTGATATTTGAAGGAATTAGAAAAAGTATGATGGGAAAAAATGTAAAAATAATTGAAGGACCACAAAAATTGGGATTTTGAAGGTTTAAATTCTTTATAATTCCTCCATATTCCTAATTTTTTTGAGTTTACTTCTTGGATGATTATCTTGTTAGAGGCCTAATTAGATAGAGACAACTTGGAGAAACATGGGTTAAGGATTGGTTTTAGGAAATGAAACTTCATAGAACTCTATAACAATGAAAAAGTACTTGAAAAGGATTTTGGTTTTTTTTGAAACCATTTGTATTATATTTAATGCTGAAAAACCTCTCATACGGTGGCTATTAGCAATGAGACCTAGTTGGATAAGAGAAGGTGATGAATGAAGGAGTTGCATTCAGATTTGAACCATAAAATTTGATGTACATTTTGGAGAGACAAAAGGGTATCTAGAACACTTTATACCTTGTCTTGATTCTTCATAGGATTCTCCCAACCGGTTTCCACCATTAGCATTGTTCTTGAGAACCAAAACAAGGTAGTTTTGAGTAATTTGTTAAAACGATGAAATATACTTTGGTTGTATTCGTTGTGATTGTTTTTTCCATATAAATACCATTGAAATAGATAAGTGAAGTTAAAACTCAATAAAGGTTCCAAATATACCAATTTTTCATGTTTTAGGCCTATTCAAGCTTATGAAGAAGGATCATTTAACATAGGTGAAAGAACAAGTTTAGTGTGTGGTTTTTCTAATTTACTTATTCATTTGGTGTCCTTAAGAGTCCTATGCATCACCCACTTATGAACTAAAATGGGTTAGTCTATATTTTATTTGAGCCACTACATGGACACATAAAAGTGATACTCTAAAGAGGCCTTAAACTCATGTAGTTCTCCTCTTAGTGAATTTGAACTAATGTGCATAAATAATGTGGTTAGAAATCCCTAATAAGATCTTCAAAAATTAGCCATAAAATTTATCTTCCTTTGGTGAATGAGAATGATCTAGGTAAAAATGAGAATGTACTCATATTTTTATCTTGTTGAAGTGTACTCTAAGGATTTGATGTTTCAATGATAGGTGTTCAAGATTCCTTCTTAAAGTATGCCTTGATATGAAATGCATAGATTTCCTTATAAGTTAAGGTGTATGTGTTTATATAGGTGACTTTTTTAATGATTTCCCACTCAACAAACCATAAACTAATTAAGGTAACTTGTGCATTTAAAAATTATACTATTGTAAGTGTAATAGATGGTATCATATACCCTACACAAAATTGTCAATTGATTATGTCTTAAGTTAGTGATACTAATTTGGCTTAGAATGGAAATCGATCAAATACATGTGGTGAATATTTTGGATTTTAAAGATGTGTTTTGTATAGGGTGTTTTGGTTCTAGACGTGTTGAGATGAAGAGAAATTTGTAACCTAATGGACTTAGAGTGTGGGCATTACCAAGATTCCTTTAAATTAATTCAATAAATGTGTAAAAGGGATGATGTTGGAATAAATGCCAAACAATTATTACCAAGTACTTTAGGTCCAAATTTTGGGTACTAAAATTTGCCCCATTTTAATCTAGTAATGAATTTATTGTATTAATTTCAAAAAGGACAAGTAAAAATAAACCTCTCTGTGAGTATGGTATAAACAAGTGTAGACACCAAATTTAGGTCACACTCCCCTTTACCCCACAAGTATATTAATTTAATTACCCTCAATTAAATTAAGGCCCATGCTCACAATATTCATTATTTAATTACCTTAATTAAACTAATTTCCACCTCACCTAGACACCTCATCATAAACCTATTCTTAGCATGTTTCCTTTTACTAGGACTCAATATCCACTCACCATAACTAACTAAGACTTAGTCCTACCTACCTTAATTAACTAAGACTTAGTTCAAACCTAAAATCACATGCCTATTCTTCCTCTAACCACATTCCCGCTTATCTAAGCACAACATTCCATTTTGATCATGAGAATAGATAGAGTTGGCCAAAAAGATTGCCAAGATCTGTCATTTTTAGTAAACCTAGGATTTCCCACCTTAACCAACGCTGGTCAACCCTAAACCAATGTCGGTCACCCTAAACTATCATCGGTTACCATATATTCACTTTGGTAACCTTGTTTGAGAGGTTGGAAGAATTATTCAAGTCTTGGAGAAGAGAGATTTGCATGCAAGCACATGCACTCAGAGCACTCCTGCACACCCAGACACCCTGAACCAACAACCAAACACTGATATGAAAGGAAATCATTCACGGTAACATTCTGGGAAGCACAACCGTGGCTCTGACCACCGGTTCCATGGATCAACCATCACCTCCATCCAACCACCAGGTCTCTACAAAACACTAGTAAGTACCTTTGGATCTGCACCTTCCCATATTTATTTAGATTAGTTTCTTCATATATATTGGAGAGTTCTAGTTTCCCTTACATCCCATCACCTCTCCTCCTGTCAATCCCTTTACCCAACCACCTACAACCTCCCAACCTCCCATACCTGACTCCAGACACCTCTGACTACCCCCAACATTGTCATCTACCTCCCCATTATCTATTCCATTCCCTGGGAAATCCCTAGAGAATCACCAAAACCACCCTCACTAAGTTTTACCATTTGCGACCCTACCGACATTGGTTAACCCAAATCATGTTTGGTTTATTCTCAACTGACATTAGTCATACCATACATGACATTGGTCTCTGTGTCTGGAAAACCTACCTATAACAACAACCTCATACCTTTCATCTAAAACAACCCAAATCACCTAAAGCTTGACCCTGACCTGTCCCAACCACTTTATTTACCTGTTTGACTTTCAGATCTGATCCTAACCTAGCTTGTTAGATTAGATTTTTTATTATACTTGAATGAGATACCTAAATCATATCAACTATAGTAGGACATTATTGGTTCATATTATTTCTTGCATTAAGTTGTTTTAAACAGTGGATTGATAGCCATCTAGGAAGTATCACACTTCCCGGATCTAGCATACGCTATTACAGTCCACTGACATATATTGTTTAATATTCCTTTTGTGGTCTTGTTTGTATTCGTAGGTAGTTCCTCCTAGAAAAAGGAAGTTCTCACAATCAGCATTGGATCGGGAAATCAGAATGCATGCACACTCTACCTTCCACCTTCACTCATAGGTATTCCTCCTCACCCTTACCTTATTTGTTTTGCTCTTATGTACGCACACTATTGGTGAAACATTTTGGCACGCCCGATGGGACCCATTTGGGTTCTTTGCATTGTTCATTCTTAGGAATCATTTTTGTGTTATTTATTTTTGAAATATATTTCACATTAAATCTTCTCCCTTGGAAACATTCTTCTTCTCCTACTTGTCTCAGTGACACTCATAGTTTGGATTAAAAAGAACACTTCTTTTTATTTTATATTGCATTAGTGAAAGACATACTCTTTCCTATTCATTATTTCTCTCATCGAATATAATTTGTGGATTTGGGTTTAAAATCTTGTTGCATTTCATCCTTGTATGTTGCATTATTAGCTCACATTTAAAAATGAGGGCAACCTATATGCGTTGGAAGTCATGCCCAACTGATGGTTGACACAATTGAACCATAGAAAGCACATTTCTCTCTTCTCTCTCTTTTCCAAACCACAAAATTTGAATATACACATCTTCTTAAAAAACATCCCACCCGAAAGAAGTTGTCAATGATCACATGATCAGAGGATTGATCAGTGGGTGCCTAACTAGTTATCTCTGTCTAGTCATCACCTCAGAGAAAGGACCACCCCTAGCCATAACATAACCTGAAACCTCACCTTTAGATTTCCTTCTTTGTAGGATGCCTTCCTAACCAAAAATATGTTCTAAATTCACAAGTTAGTCTTAAAAGCATAAGCTAAAACAAACATAAATTCACTTTTAGGATTACGTGTTCTCTTAGCTTTGTTCTTGACTTGCATTTTGAGGTGTGAGTTACGATTCTCCATTTTTTCTTCTTCCTTTCACACTCCCCATCATAGCTGGAGTATTCTGGTTATTTCTAAGTGTGTCAGGACCTTATCTGGTCATTCTCATATTTCTAGGGTGATTCTTTATCTAATTTTAATTCACAAACATCCATTTTTCTTCATTTCTTCTCATTTCACAATAATCGGCGTCGGTCCAGTGGCCACGTCATCGGTTTTCATTGACCATCATTGGTTTACCTAACCAGTGTTGAATTCTAGATCTTTTAGTTATTTTACCTAAAACAACCTTCATCACCTATTATTTTCTATTTTTGGTCCTTAGGACACCATCATATCCCCTAAATTTTTGATATCTCTTAGTACAGTTTCCCCAACTCATACTCATCAATTTTATTTCATTTTTGAAACTGGTACTTTCAGAGTGATTGGTATCGATTATCATAACCATCTTGATTTCCATTTAATCATCATGGTCATACCGACCATCATCGGTTTCTTATGTTTATTTCTAATCAAAAAACTGACTAGATTTACCCCAGACTTGGTATTTCTCTACTTCTGTTATTTTCTGTGTCATTTACAAAATACAATCTTACCAAGTCAACACTAATTCACATGGTGTTGACTCATAGCCAAACTAATGCCCTTGTATTTCATGTTAGCCATCACCACTCCCACCTATTCCATCATCGTCATCCATCCTATCACCTATGGATCGACTCAGCTTATCCCCATTATCTACCGAGTGATGAGGAGTTTGCAAGACTCCTTGATCAAAATCCCTGTAGCCCTACAATACTATCTTTCCCACTCATCTACCCGAGACTCCTCGAGGACATTTAATATATGACATGCCCATATCTATCCCTCCTACCCTCACACCCACTTCCGCATCAGCTACCACTAGTTCGGTGTTTGCCCTCATCCGCATCACCCCCTATGGTCTCTCAGTTAGGTTCCACCTCTGCCATAATTGCTGCCCCAACGACATCTATGCACCCATGATGTCAACTATGCCTTCATGACTACCTTGAGCATAGCCCCATCTACCCCCTTTTCCTCGTATGTACCAGTGGCATCACAACCACCTCTAGTGTTGCAACCCACACCCCTTTCCAAAATATGGTTCTTTCTATCCCTTAATCTCTACCACCCATTACCATGAGAGTCATTGTGACCACCCCACCTATTTACATGCATCACCAACAACCCCCAATCTCGTATGTTGCTTATTCGGGTACATTCCACCTATATCTATACCCCCTTCATAGTTTTCATATTTGCACCCTCATGTATTGGGATGCCATCTACATCATACACCCATTATCAACCTCCCTTTACTGTAGGAGGCACCCATTCCTCACAACCCACCAATGACCTCATTAGGATGATGATGGAAAATATGTAGACATTAAAAGCATCTGGTTTCGGCTCCATAACTCCTTGACCTATGAAAAAATTTGTAATGAGCCTATTCATCCATCCATTCCTATTCACCTGTATCCTGTGCATTGGGAAATGCCTAAATTCAACCATTTTAATAGTAAAGAGGACCCACAACAACACTTGTGGTCATTCAAGCATGGGTGCTACCTAATTGCCCATGATGATGCTTTGCTCTTACGAACATTTCCCATGTCCCTAACAGGACCCACCTTAGATTGGTACAACAATTTACCTAGACATTCCATCTACTCCTTCAACCAAGTGGCTCAGGCATTCCTAGACCACTTCTCGATCAATGTAGTCAAGAAGGTCACCATGACCAACCTATATTTGACATGATAGTATGAAGATGAATCTATCACAATATTTCGTTGCCCGTTGGTGGAGTCTTATCAACCAATTGACGTTCCAAGCTACCTCAAATGAGACTTATTGAGTTGTTCACTAGAGCTTGTGCAGACACATCTCACCAACTCTATAGGTACAAACCTTTTGAACCTTTGATGAAGTGTTCACCATGGCATGAAAGCTAGAAATTTGCACCATTGAAGAAAAGAAAATCAATTACGAAACAAGAATGCCCCATTCAAATCAAATGATTCTTCTTCATCTTCAAAACCTAAAAATAACTATTCAAAGCCAAAGGATCTGCCAACATGGTATTCCTCAAGGTGGGACCATCTCATCCTTTAATCAAGCCCAACCTTCTTCAAATATTTCCCTGTCCAGGCCTTTCAGCTCGGTGGGAGCAAGAAGTACACTTCAATTGGAGAGCCTATTCTTTAGTCTTGGAAAAGCTTCTTAAAGCTAGAGCCATTACACTTCCTCCCATAAAACCTCATACATGTTTTGATCCTTCCCATCCTATGCTTGCATGGTATAAAGAACATGACTATTATAATTACCATGTGTCAAAGGCCATAGTGATGGTAATTGCATAACTTTTAAGAACATTGTCAAGAGATGATAGATAATGGAGACCTCATCGTGGACAACCCAAACATGCGAAAAATCAAAATTTTGCACATCTTTAAAAATTTGTTCCCTAACCATAAACCATCATCTAATCAAAATAGTGAACCTTCATCTAGTGAAACAATGTCTATGAAGTCCACGTAATTTTTGATATCATACCAATCGTTCCTCAAATCCCACCTATTTCATCTATTGAGGAAATTCTAGCATGAGCTCCTCTACCCACAGAGGATCATACCTCTTCCACTCCTTCACCCCAGAGGAGTCCCTTCATCTCTTCCTTCACCCATGGAGGAACCCACACTTTCTACCGATGCCATTCCATCATCTACCTCACAACCTACTGAGCAAAGTCAACACTTTTAAATCTCTCATCCACAGGAGAATCATCATCATCTTCTCCTCCACCAAGGAAGAAGTCTACCTCACCCCACCTATTATCTCTCCTACCCATGGGAGACTCATTAGACATGCCACTACTGTTGGGGGAAGTTCTCCCTCAGCATCCTAGGACCCCATTGACATGATCTCGGCTCTTTTACCTACAGAGTCCGAGGCTAGCCAATTCCTTGTCTCACAGACATATTTTACAGGGATTGCCACCAAACCAAATCCATCTTCTTCTTCAGTAGTCCCATTTTTCATGGATTGGCTGATCACTTGGATTATGTTGATAATTCCATGCTCTAGGGATGTCTTCGGCTCCCTTTTTGACCCAAATGAAAATGTTACTTGAGGATACTTCCACGATCTACCCAAAGGTATTTTCAGCAATTGGATCGACATTGACCATGCCTATTGAAACATGGATTCTTCTTCATCATCTCTACCTACATCCAAACCTCTACCCATAACTAAAACTATTCCAAGACCTCAAAACTTACCCACACCTATCTCCTCACCTGTATCTAGACCCATCACTACCTTGGGTGTCATTCCAACATCAAGCCTTACTCACCCAACTATCAAATTGGACTTAGCCACATCTTCCAAACCTACACCAACATTATCTCCACTAAAAAGAGGACCCAACCTTCTAGGCCACATACATTGGTCTCACCTACCACACCTTTGTCACCTTCCCCCCCTTTCCGTCCAACCTAGGGCCCCATCCATCAAACATGATCAAAAAGTCTCCTACCCAAGGCCGGTCAAAAGCTAAACAACCTATTACTTTGCATCACAAGCCTTTGTTACACCTCATTCACCCAAAAACCAAACACCCTCACCCTCACCCATGCATTTCTTACCACCTATACCTCCACCAGTTACTATCCACTCAAATTTACCTATACGCCTTCAACCCATATAATCCACCCAACCTAACCAACCACTTCCACTACAAATCTGGTTGTCCCTAGTGGGTAACCCATCCTCTTCCACCATCTAATTTCCCTTCTACATCCCAGTACTCCCGTGTCACCTTTACCCAAGAAGGTGTAACCCAAAGATAAGAACCCACTACCCTCCAATAAGGTAGTCAAACCAACAAAACCTTCCATTGCTAGTTCTTCTACCACATCTTTACCCAAACAAATGCCATCAAAACCTAAGACAATACCACTTACCAAACCAGTGGGCCAACCCATTCCTCCTCCTATAAAACCTCTTCCCTCACGATCATCTCACACCCTTACCAAAACCCACATGCTCACATCCCATTGTGATCTATTAGCAGGGTCCTATGCCAACATTTTAACCAATCTCTTAGAGACTTCCATCATCACATTACCGCCACTCGACCTTATGATCCTCTCAAACCCAAACCAAAAGGGTTTGATGAAACCAATATTTGTGCCTATCATCGTGTGTAGGACATGATGTAGAAGGTTGTAAGGCCCTAAAAATTCTCTTCCAATTGTGTCCTCCTAAAGAAAATTTTGATGATGATAATCTTCTAGATGAGGACCTATTCCACCTTCACCAATATCCCCACATCCTCTTCCATTACCCATTCAGTGACCAAGTATCTCCACCCCACAACCATTTTATCCACCTCAAAATTTGAGATCAACATGGTCCGCATAAGAGAGCTAGCCAAACCTCCACCTAAATGTCAGTGCACCTACTCATTTCACAAGGCTCTTATCCACCACTAGGTTTTTTCCCTCATGTCGTTATACCTTTCATGGCACACCCTCTCCATCCACCTCCCCTCAGATTAACATGGTTCATGTTTCCACCGCGCGAGAAAGACAAAGGAAAAGAAAAGAAACTAGCCCATCAACCAACCCCGTGCCCAATATACCATCTGCACCTGCACCCAAAATCACCATTCGAGGACCTACATACCTTATCTATGATGGGGTCACCCATCACGTAATGATAAAATAATTACATCAGTCCCTCTAAAGATGTCTTTGTATGATCTCATCCAAACTTCTGAATCTCATAGACAATCCCTTATTGAGGTTTTGTAATCCATTGAAGTTTTACCCAATGACCCCACACCAGTGGCCTCCATTATCACCCCTCACCACATGGCCTCACTTACCAAATAATCTCCTTCTTTTACCCCCATGCCCACTCCTCAAATCGCCCCCTCAACTTATCTCGATGGGATATTGTACCTCTTAGTCAGATGACCCTGATCCACCCTTTTCATTTCCGTCTATATCGATAACATACACATACGACACATCATGATCGATGGTGGTGCTAGCATTAACATCATCTCCTCCCACACATATAATCAAATACGTATTCCTTCTAATTATATGCATAATAACCTAATTATGTTGCACTCCTTCAATGATGCCATTACCTCTACCCTTAGCACCATTATCCTTCATGTTCACGTAGGCCCTCGCATTATCCCAAAACTATTCTACATCTTAAAGGGAGAGTTCTAGTATAACCTATTGCTTGGAGACCTTGGATTCATGTCATGGGTTGTGTCCCTTCAACTTTACACTATTGTGTAAAATTTGAACATGAAGGACATAACTATACCATCCCTACTAACTTGTCTCCATTCAAAACTTGTAACATGTTGTACCAACCCAATGATGTACTTGTACTCGGTCAAGGCATTTTCCACTATCCCCACTTCTCCTTCACCCACGAGCCCATCCACCAATGTTTACCGCCACCTCTCCCACATCTAACTCTTCTATTCCTACTACTACCTCAGCCTCTGCAGCTAAACCCTCTACTTCCCAACCAACCACTACCCCTCTTGCCCAATCATCTAGTGATTCGTCTATCCCTGCCACCCACATATTGACTACTGATCCCTTAGAAGGTGTTTTTCAATGCCTCACTTTGGAAGAGTACCTCCTATACAATATCGACACATTCCTAACTCCATAAGAGTATGGAAACCTGTGTCAAGCACCCTAGTTATGACTACCGCGTAGGTGAGGTTTTCCTTATGGTCCTCCCCACCTTCGCACTAACCTAACATATGGGGACTTGATACTGCCACTTATTCACCCAAACCTCCATCCCAAACATGACCATTTTCATCGAACTCCAATCTCTTACTAACCGCTACTTCTCCCACACTTTCCTTCACCATTGTGCATGGAAAGGCTTTGGTTTTTCAGTTTTTATGAACAAGGCCCATACCATCATTTCATGTACCACCTATAAACACAACGATCATAGTGGCATTGGATTTTCCACACCATCTCCCAAGAAGGCCCACATCGACCTCATTGAGGAAGACAAACCTTCTTCACCCCATTCACCAACATCACCACCTTCACCCACAGAGTCCATAGATCCCGAATCTATTCCTCTAACTTTTTTTTCATAAACACAATTTCCCTGGGACCTCTGACCTATCAACGATGATGGTGAGGTTCCCTCTTCTCTTCCCTTCCTATATCCTGACATGATCGATGATGATACACCTTATATTAACATCATTCAATGTCAAGGATGATGAGTCTATCCTCACCTACCTTGGTGTGGAAGATTCTTATATTCACCGGTCATTACCTTCTGAGATGTAAACCATGTTGAATGAATTAACTATCGAAATCAACATTAACACTCAGGATGACCCTGCACATTCTAAAGATAGGCCAATCTTTAGATGCTGTTTTGAAAAAAGCTTTTAATTCTTTCCTCCGGGACCATAGCAATGCTTTTGCTTGGTCCTATGCTGATATGCCCGGTATTGACCCAAACATTGTGGTCCACAATATTGTTACCATTCCTGATGCCAAACCCATAAAACAAAAGTTATGGAAAATGCATCCTCGCATTGCTCTTCTTGTCAAAGAAGAACTTCAATGCCTTCTCTTGGTTTCCTTTATCCTACCCATTGACTATCCCCAATGGATTTCTAACATCATTCCTATCACAAAATAAATAGGGGACTCTGCATTTGCATGGATTTCCATGACCTCAACCTCGCTTGCCCCAAAGATGACTTTCCTCTACTAGGCATTGACCAATTGGTTGATCTCACCACTGGCCATGAGATGCTATCACTCATGGATAGTTTCTTGGGTTATAATCAAATACTACTCACTCCAAAAGATCAACACAAAACCACCTTCATCACTCCTTGGGGACCTTTTGCTATCGAGTCATGCCTTTTGGCCTTAAAATGTTGGTGCTACATATCAGCGAGCCATGAATTATATCTTCCATGACATCATGCATCGTATATTGGAATATTACATAGATGACCTTCTTGCCAAATCAAATATCGGGATGAACACCTGATAGTCCTTAAGGTCATCTTTGATCACCTCATCAAGTATTGTGTTCACCTTCAACCTAAGAAGTGTGTCTTTGTGGTAATTTTAGGAAAACTCCTTGGTTTCATCATTTCTTTGCATGGCATAAAATTCGATCTGTGCTAAAGTGAAGGCTATTCTGAAATGCCTCTACCTACTAATCTCCATCAACTTCAAAGTTTTCAAGGTAAGTTGTAATCTATCCGTCGGTTCATTTCACAAATTTTCAATTCGCTATCAACCATTTCATCATCTCCTCAAAAAGGACGTCTCATTCAAATGGGATGATGAATGCCACAAATCCTTTGATGCCTTAAAACAATACCTTCTCTAACCACTGGTGCTCATTCCTCCTAAGGAGGACAAACCATTTTACTTGTACATTTCTGCTATTGATCATTCCTTAGGTGCCATGCTCACTCATCATGATGAACAACACAAAGAACATGTGGTCTATTATATAAGTGTACACTTCTGGACTACGAGACTAGGTACACCCATGCTGAATTTTTTTCTTAGCCTTAGTTTTTGTCACCACTAAAATGCGTCATTACCCACTCAACCACAAAACTTTTTTTGTCACTAACACTGAGCCTCTACATTATATGTACACCAAACCCTACCAACATCAACGTGTTTACACGTTGGCTCATGCTTCTTGCATACCTTGACCTCGAATTCATCCATCAAAAGTTTGTTAAAGGCCAAGCCATCGTTGACCAACTAGAAGATGCACCTCTTTCAGAAATCAACCCTCTAACTTTGATTTCCCCAACGAATCCATTGCTACCCTCTCTTTGGATGATACCACTTACCAGATGACCTTATTCTTTGATGGTTCCAAATGTCAGCATGGAGGTGGTGTAGGTGTTATCCTCATTCCTCTTGATGGTGAACCTATGCCTTTATCTTTCAAACTAGATTTTTATTGCACTAACAACATCGCCGAATATGAAGCACTTGTATTAGGCCTTCAAACCACCATCTCCTAGATGTTAAATCAATTAATATCTTTGGTGACTCCCAACTAGTTGTAAACCAAGTCAATGGTATATACCAATTTCATAATGAAATAGTGCAAAAGTAAAATGTCATGTCGACATGCTTTTGAATACCTTTGACCGTTATGAACCTCAAACCACCCCACGTTATACCAATAAATTTATGGATACCATGGCCTGCCTAGCTTCTCAGATACCCACTTGGCTTCAGCTTGACTCCAAAATATTTGTCACAATACAAAGGTTACAATCATCCTCTTATATACCTCATGAAGTCCATTCCATTGGAACCACGTTGCACTGACCCACATGACCTTTGGTATAAGCAATTTGCATACTACCTTTCCCTTTCCATTCTACCTCCCGATCTCACTCATAATGGAAAATGTGCCTTTCTTAAAAGTGTCTCTCGCTATGTCATCATGGGTGGTCTCCTTTATAAGTGTGGCTTTGATGGTATTCTCTTACGATGCCTTACAAGTTCTGAAATTCCTTACACCATCAAGGAAGTTCACGATGGAATTTGTGGAGGCCACTTTAGTGGTTTAGTTGTCACTAAATGCATTCTTCACCTTGGCTATTATTGGCCAACCTTGAACCATGACTATTGTGACTATGTCAAACGTTGTGTGAAATTCCAGAAAATGTTAATCTTCATCAAACACCTAGTCATACCTTACAGGTCACATGAGACCTTTGACCTTTCTCTCAATGGGGTTTGGATCTTGTCGGAGAGATCAATCCTCATTCTTCACAATGCCATCAATGGATTATAATCGCTACTGAATATTACACTAAATGTTTAGAAGCCATTCCCCTCATTTCTAAAAATCCAAGAAAATATGTGAATTCATCAACCATCACATCATTTGTCACTTTGGTGTTCCTCACCGCCTCATCACTGATAATGGAAAAAATTCAAAAACAAAACCTATGAAAGTTGTGTGATGATTTTTGCATTCAACTCATTTTCTCATCACCTTATTACCCATAAAAAAATGGCCAAACCAAATCAACCAATAAAACCTTGAACAAAATTCTTATGAAAGTAGTTGATGACACTTGGAAAGGATTGGCATACACACATTCTTTTCACCTTTGGGCTTATCACACTAGTATTACACTTCGACTAATGCCACACCTTTTTCTCTATTCTATGGTACTGAGGTTATCTTGCCTCTCAAAGTCTAGATTCCATCTCTCTGCATCTCACTACAAGACATGCTCAACGATGATGACTTTCACTAGGACCTTTTAGTGCAACTTGAGTTATTAGATGAACATCATCTCAATGCTCTTGATCATCTCCAAATTACTAAAAAAATATCAAATGTGCCTATGATAAGTGCATCCATGAGAAAAAATTCTAGGTCGGTGACCTCATCTGAAGGAAAATCAACATGTAACCAAAGAAGAGAAAAGTAAATGGGGAAAATTTTATCCTAATTGGCTTGGACCCTATATCGTTACTCATGCCTATGGATAGGTGCTTATCGTTTATCTTCACTTGAAGGTAAACCCAAACCTAAGCCCCTCAATGCCTTGCATCTTAGACCATTTTATTGTTGAAATAAAGTCTTATATCACCTTTTTTCTATTGAACACTCGTCCCTTGATCATTGTTCAAATTCTATATTACCCTTGTTTGGAGGATCAATGACTAAACAAGAATCATGTGATTACACGTCACCTTTCATCCTTATCTTCAATATGAGTACCATGGCTCTACTCATAGCATGATTCTCATGGATAATTTTCATCTTTTCAAAGATGGAATCCCATGGTCATTCATCACTTGAAACCATCTCTTTCATAGTTAACCTCTGTGTGTTATCATTTTGTCTTCTAACCAAGAACCTAATCTTCCTCTATAGTCTTGTCCATGATTACAAGTCCAAAATAAAAATGGGATTCAACTCCTTGAATCAAACTTCCACAAAAAGATGAATCCCTCAAAAGGGACATCTCTTCTCTCTATTTTCATCGCTATAAATAGACTTCTCCCTCGAAGGACAACTATATAAAGTCATTTGAAAAAATACAAAAAATTTTAGAAGCTTCCCGCATCGATCAACTTCATGAAGACCTCAAGGAGATAATATACTCATCCCATATAGACTTCCTACATCGATTAGTCTATAAAAAAAAAAAAATGAAGAAAATGATAACTTTTTGTCATGGACTTGCCTATTTTTTATCATGGGTTTCTTGCTAGGTAAACATGTTGTCGTACACTAAGTTATGCTAAACCACCCATTTTCACCTCATTTCCTTTTCACCCTAATTTCCTATCTACTCAAGGACTGGCCGTAACTGTGACATTTTGTGATCATGTGACTTTCTTCACCCTTAGAATAGTCCATTATGCAATGCCTTTAGGGTCTTACGTTCATAAGCCCATCTTGGGTATGGTAGACTCATTAGGGTTCTTATCAATTAAGTAACCCTTTACCACCTCTTACCATTCACCTTCTTCATTACTTATTGATTATCCTATACAGGACTAGACCATCGACACCTACATTTTAAAATATTTTCACTATCACCTAAGACTCAACCATGCCTATGACCTAGACTCAACCATGCCTATGACCTAGAATCAACCATGCCTATCACCTAAGACTCAACCATGCCTCTGAACTAGACTCAATCATTCCTAAAACCTACCAACCCTTTCCCCTAATTCATCATATTCTTCCTATCTTATGGGAGAACTACATCGGCCTAAGGCCCCTTTTTCACTAGGGCTATGTAGGCAAGCACTTCGAGGGCATGTGGCCCTTGAAGGTTAGCTTGACCACCCTTTACCCTAACCCTTTCCCCACATATTTTCTATTAAAATTCTACCATAATTAGTTTCCATTCTTCATAACACTTGGAAATTTACCACACATACATATCTACCATTTTATCACACCATCAAAACATCTAATCAATCATTCCACATTTCCATAATATCAAAGATTTGGAAAATTACACCATAACATACATATAACTCATCATTTATTTCCCATGTTACCAATAACTTGGAAATTAACTCAAACTTAAACCGACCTAACTCAACCATGCCTATACTTGACTCCATCATGCCTAAATGACCTAAATCCATCATGCCTATACCTGACTCCACCATGCGTAAACCACATGACTCCACCATGCCTAAACCGAGGCTCGACCATGCCTAAACCGACTCCATTATGACTAATGTTGATTAGAGAACACTTGAGAAAGCACACAAGAATTCTACATGGGAAAGTAGGTCATATTCAAAGGTGCAAATGGATAGGGAGAACACGCATGAGAGAATATGTTCATATTTTGGGACTTCACATTTTCACTCATGAAGGTCTATTTTTAGAGATGGTGTGTAGAGAACACAAACGAGGTAGAGACGTGTGTGCCATGCATTGGCTATTTTTGGAGGATTGGCTATAAATAACTTTACATGGACACAGGCCATAAATAGATCTACTACTGTCAGTTAACTACCAATAGTCTATTGTTAGCGCACTTGCATGTGTGGCTATTTTTGTAACGATGGCTAATAATAACATGCGACCTATTTTGGGAATGGATAGTGAAGGGAAAGTCCCAACCCTTATAAGTATGTAGTAAACTATGTAATAGAGAGATCGACATATACTGAGAGATATGCATACATAGTGAGATTATCTTCTTGAATCATTACACGTGTACTAATATTATTGTAATGAAGCTTTTGTATTATTGTTATATTTAATATAATGGAGGATATTGGCTGAATCCAAGTGTTAGTTCTATGTGCATCTGAATATAGTATGTTTTTGATCTCATCATGGTCAATATTTAGTTTTGTTCTCCTTAGAGATAGATCTCGGTATGCTATGTAGAATGATGTGTTAGTTATGGAATTACATGTGTTAAGTTTTCATCATGATAACATCCTACAACAACCCTAAAGATGGACATGGTACCTTTACGTGCTTGGTGAGAACTCGTCTAGGTGAGTGATGTGCCAACACATCTAGGGTCTTACTTATGTCACTAAATTCTAGGCCGCATCATTCGTTCCATTGTCAGGGACCTCTTTTTCAGTTGTTTTTAGGATTTTCATGATGAAGACATATCGGTTGACCTTAGCAAGTATTGAAGAATGGATACATGATTTGGTAGAAGAATGCACATGGTGGTTCAACACTGGATCTGAGTTTAATGTATGCATGTGGGTGGAATAGAATCTGTATGACAGTTTATATGAGAGATTTTTCACTATCTTTCTAGTAGAATTGTACAAGTGGTTGATTGCTTATGCATCTAAGTGGAATTGGAGGTATCATGTACTTATCTGGATGTAGGAAGAATTCTAGGCCCTTTATGATGCTGATCTGATTTGGACTTGAGTTGTGGATACGTGGTTCGTGGTGTCTTGAACAGTTATATCTTGGAATACTCAATTTCCACTTATTCATGTCCAGAGGTAGCTAAATTCTAGTTCTTACGACATCCAAGGGAGCTTACCTACAAGGCATTCCACTAGTGATCAAGATCCTGATGGTAACTTTGAATTTGGAGAGTAAATCGATGGCTAACTAAACCTCACCACACGTGGGGGAAGGAGTAGGTTTGGTGAAAGATGGAAGACCTAGTGGTAGAAAGGTAGAGAGAGGAAAGGCAGATTAAGTATAATGAGGCACACGAGAGGGAGATAGAGAAGCAACGTAACATTACAGAGAGTATGGCGTTGAGGAGAGAGATGGCTCGTGAAGGATTTGAAGCTCACGTAGAAGATGTGGAGCTAGAGCATTAGGAACTCCCCATCTTGGAAAGCATGATAGGGATCCTTCCTTGGCCTCACGTAGAAGCACGCCAATAGAGACTACTTGGGCACGTGGGCACATTTGAATCCACCTAGTAACCTTGCCCTTGCATTTGGTTTTTCAACATCTAGTATAACAAGTAGTCAACAAGCTAGTTCAAGTAGTGGGAGAGTAGGAGTGAGTCTTATAAAAAGCACAATGATGGTAGTACAAATGGATTCATTGTTATATGGGAGTACCTTTTCAGGTGTATCATTAGCATAGAATACAAGCGTGCTGATTTTTGGATTAACTTCTAGGAGTAGTAATGCTTCACTGATTATCGAGGTATAGTTCAGTTCTACTATTGGGACATAGGGAAGTACATCTTCTGGTCCGACTCTAGCTACATGTTTGGGATCAGGAGGCATAGGTAGCTCTAGTTCAGGTGGATTTGGAGGTTTTGGAGGTAAGGGAAACACAGGAGGTTCTAGATTAGGTGGGAAAGGTCCGCACAAACCCCATAATATTTACATGGAAATGTCCCTTCATCTTCTAGAGAATAGAGGCATAGAAGATGTTGTTGAACATATGCATATGAGTGAAATACTATGGCACGTAAAAGGAATCACAAATTATTAGTGTAGGGCAAGCCAATTTGTTACTACGTTACAAGGGTGTGCCTACAGCTAGTACAGAAAGTTTAACCTTGATCAAACTTGTGTAAATTATATAGCTTTAAAGGACACATTCCTTAAAGAGTTTCATATCCCTGAGTTTGAGTAGAAGAGTATAAGTGCACTCAAGGATATTAAGCAAGGAACTACTAAAAGTGTTAGAGAGTATGATGCATGGTTTAAAATGTTGTTATATAAGATTTCTTATGACATACACGCAAGCCATAATGCACAATGGTTTGTTGGGGGCTTGATTACCCCTTTTAGGAGGGAATTATCACATAAGACATATACTGATCCGTGTGACGCATTGGAGGCAGCCCTACGTGTTGAGGTAGTTGGGAGTATTAACACTAGCGTTAGCCCATTCTTAGAGGCACATATTGCAGCTATGGAAAAATAGTTAGAGAAACTATCAACAAATTTAGCACATGAGACACACACAGGGATTTGGTGCACAGATTGTGAAGTAGAAGGCCACACAAAGAATAATTTTCCTTGCTGAACAATACACTTGTTGCTGATGGATTGTGAAATATTCCATTTAAACCATGATGTTAGCCACTGCCCATTATTACAACATGTGATAAGGAAGAACGTTTCAAGCTACTATAAAATATATAGGTCCACGAATCATGACACGAAAGACTACCGGCTGATTAGACAGATCCATGATGCTATAGATATATGTGTACGCTAGATAAGAGTTTTAGATAAAGGCAAGAATGAGCATCAGGATTAGGATCACAATCAAGCACGCTATGATGGAATGAAGGGTGTTTTGAAGGTGGTCGTGGCAGAGGTCGAGGATACCATGGTGGATTTAGAGGATGAGGCCGTGGTGGTGGAAGAAGTGAGTTTCCTCATGGAACATGTTATACATGTGGATCTCCTAACCACTATAGGTGAAAATGTCCTAAGAATATTACATGTTCTTTTTGCGGAAAGAATCATAGCTATGAAGAGTTCCCAGACTTATATGAGCATCTTAGTAAGCAACATAAATAAGAAAACAAAGGCGCATGGATGGTTAGGATACAATGCACTTGAAAATCAATGGATACCTAAGATGGAAGTATAATCTAAGGCACTACTAGTGAAGATCACTACCCATACTGAGGTGGCATGTGCTAGGAAGCATTGCAGCAGAAACCTACCATCACTAAAGAATAAGTTCTTCATGCATGGTACCCAGATCCTTCCTATCAGAAGGAGGTTTATCAAGAAACCATGGAATTTCTAAGGAATCTTCAAGGTGAGATACAATACTTAAAGGAGCAGAAGAAATCATCAAAGATGATCCAAACTGATATAGATGACTTGAGAGAAGTGTGTAAAATGTTGCACAAGGAAAACATCATTCCACTGTTAGGGAGTTGGTTAAAAGGAAACACTCCACACGTAAGTACTAAGACTGGACGATAGATCTTGCATGAAAATCTTCCCCCTCATAACCTAGATTTTGACAAGGAAATCACTTGTGAATGCTGTTGTGGATGGGTGGCTATTGAGTAATATACTGATTGATACAGGCACGAAAGTCAATGTTCTTACCTTGGATGCATGGGTACAAATGGGAAGACCCCCATTACAGCCATCCTCTAATGTATTGTTCATGGCTAATTAGACTAAATCCACTCCCATCGGGGTTTTGAAAGATGCATCCATTACCATACAAGGAGCCAAGTTCACTAGAGACTTTGAAGTTTTAGTGCTAACAGAGTCAAATAGCTTCCCAGCTCTATTGGGGCATCCTTGGTGCTATGCAAATAATGCTAATCTTTGGTTCAAAAAGGGCTATATCAGTTTTGAAAACAAAGAGGAAAGAGTTATTATCCCTTTAACAGATGGAAATTCCGTGCCCTATGTTGAGCCCTTAAGTGAAGAAGATTTGAATAGGATTTACGTACGCACCATCTGAGATCCAGAGATGATTGAACCAACCAAAGAAGGACTAATTCAGTGGGTGGATGCATAGTCTATTAGTGATACTACAAGTTTTCTTGTGATAATTGGGCTCACAACACTTATGAGTTGGTAGGGAATGAAGTAAAGAGCATATTCCGTCGAGGAAAAAAACCGAGTTATGTCAAGAGGATAGGTAACTACTCAGTACCTTGTTACACAAGAGAAGGGGATCCCATGGTATTCCTACGCGCCATGGAAGAAAATGGATAGAACCACTAGAAATAAGAAATATGCTAGCGTATACACTACGTGGGATAATAACATGCTGGTGGGTAGCCCATAGGGATAATCTTGTTATATGGAATGAAATTGGGATTTTTCTTACTACTAGGTTTTTTAGGAGCAATGCACCTACTCAAATAAGTACTTATCATGGTAATCATCTTATTCAACACCACATTTAGAAGTGTGAGAGACTCTGGATAGAAGGGCAGGAAGCTTTACCACCTTCACTATGGGTGCACTGGTTTTATTCCACTTTATAAGGCTGCACGCATGCTTGGTATGTATATGCAAAAATCCATAGAGAAACTAGAAATTGGTAGAATTTAACTATAGGAATGGCCCAGACATTTGAATTCTTCTCTACAAAGCATCTAGTAGAAGAATCATTGAAATTTATCAAGCGCTTAACTATGGGGAATAATGCCAAGGATGAAGAAATCCTTTAGGAGTTATTAGATAAAGAAGACTCAAGCGTACATCTTGATGAAGAAATCCTTTAGGAGTTATTAGATAAAGAAGACTCAGGAGCACGTCTTGATGAAGAACCAGAGGCCGATGCAACATTACTTCAACATGCTTGCCTTGAGAAAGAGAAAGGAAAAATGGTCTACTTAGTGGATGATGAAGAAGTAGATAACCTGGATGTAAACCATTCAATAGGGAGGTGTGAGGTATTGGATAGTGTGGATAAGACCACGCGTGCCTATCATGAACCTATGAAGACAAAGCAGGTGAATATTGGAATAGATACTGAGCCTAAGGAAGCCATAATTGGAGACTATTGGTTAGACTCTGAAGTGGAAAAAATCATAGAGTTACTAAGGGATTACTAGGACTTGTTTCTAAGGGGTACCATGAACTTAAAGGCGTGCATGAATTGTTAGGGGAGATGAAGATAAAGCTTAAAGAGGGTGCACGCCAATTAGAAAGAAACCCTATAGAATGAACCCCAATTTATGTGAAAAGGTCAAAGAAGAGATTGATAACATGTTGAATTATGGAATTATCAAGCCCCTTGATGAGTTAGAATGGGTTATTCCAATGGTGATCAGTATCAAGAAGGATGGATGGATTAGAATATGCGTGGACTACTAGGAGATGAATGCTACATATAACTGACCCATTTCCTACACCATTTCTTTCGAGGAAATACTAGAAGGAGTTAGGGCATGAAATATATTCATTTATAGATGGGTTCTTTGGGTATCATTAGGTTCAGATTGCCTAGGAGGATCAAGAAAAGACTACGTTTACTACTGAATGGGGTAGCTTCACCTATATATAATGCCCTTGATCCGAAAAATGTGCCCACTTGTATTTTTGCACATAGTTGTCCATGTGTTCAAGGAATTTATTCACAACTTCTTACAGGTATATTTAGATGATTGGACGGTGTATGGATTAGTTAAGGATCATTGTGACAATCTACGCTTAATGTTTGAATGGTGTAGATAGTTGAGTATCTCTTTGAACATCAAGAAGTGCATATTTGCTACACCATTTGGGATACTTTTAGGACACATAATCGCAGGGAGGGTTTCTTTGGTTGATCCAACAAAGGTTGTACTCATTATAGGCCTAAGGGAGCCTACCCGGTTAAAGTGAGGTGTGTGGATTTTTGGGTCATATGGGGTAACCATTAGAAGAGTTACTTGAAATGGAAAGGTACATTCTACTGGGGAGAACAGCAAATAGTGCGCATTCGAAACATTAAAAGTGAAACTTACTACCGTGCCTATTCTACGTTTTCCTTCGTGGGACAAAGCATTTCATGTACATGTTGATGCCTCGGCATGGCCATTATCGCGGTGTTGGCTCAACTGGAGAAGGTATTATACATCATCCAATCTATTTCGCTAGTAGAAAGTGACTCTATAGAACAAAATTACGGAACTACGAGAGTGCGAAGCTTTTCAATGATACATGCCTTTGCATAAGTTCCACTAGTACCTATTGGCTACACAATTTTTATTTTATACGAGATCACATGACATTGAAGTATTTGGTAAATAAACATGTTTTACAAGGGTTCATATGTCGATGGGTACTCTTATTTCAAGAGTTTGATTTCAAAGTTATGGTAAAACCAGGGAAAAGTAATCTGGGCCGGACCATCTATCAAGAATACTGATGCGGAGAAGAAGCACGGGTAATTGAGAATACCATGTCGGATGTATAGTTATACGGATGTTACAACACATGCCATCAAAACTAGAGGACATTGTTGTATTTCTATGAACAGGGATGACACCAGAAGGAATGAAATCCTTAGAGAAGAAACAACTTGCTATATGCGCCACACCTTATATGTTAATCAGTGGTGACTTGTACAAATTGGGCTGAGATGAAGTATTGCATCATTGTGTATTGGAACATGAGTGCATGGATATTATGGAAGAAGCTCATGATGGTATTGCAGGTGGCCACTATGCCGGTGATGCCACAACGTGCAAGATTCTACTCACTAGATTATGGTGGGAGACCCTATATAAATATTGTAAGGAATTTTGTAAGGCATGTGATCATTGTCAACGTCTTGGAAAACCAGGTCAACGAGATGAAATGCCTCTGAGACCTATTATGCACAAAGCCATTTGAGAAATGGGCTATAGATTTTTGGGTCTTATTTCACCAATTGTACAAAAGCTGGATCAAGCGTACATACATTATAACTTGCATAGATTTATCGCCCGACAAGGTGGGAAGAAGCAACACCTATAAAGGATTGTACAATAGCTACAACATTTCGGTTTCTATGGGAACTATAGACACCTAAAATTGGTTACCCAATTTAGTGTTCCGCTGCGTGCGTTTACCTTCTCGGGTAGCACGGGGCACCTTTATATCACCACTTTTCCATTAGGTATTAATTAAATATCTAATTGAACATCTATCCTAAGTTTATTATACATCATTGTATTTTGCCCATGGATAATTAAATATTAACTATTTAATTATGCTTTTACATGTATCTTAACCACTTATCTACCCCATATCAATTCCTAACCTCCCATATCAATTCTATCCATCTATTCCCCTATTTCTCTCTCTCCCCAAATCGTGCAGTGGGATATTTCCGTATTTGAGTTAGAAGGATAATACTCTTATCTTTCTAATTCATCCTTTTTGGCCATTTTGGGAATCTGTTCCTTGATCGGCACCAAATGGTACTTGGTCGACACCGATTTTTCAGAACGACACCTGATTGTACCTCGGTGGTGGCGTCGATTATAAATACAGGGCAAGAATTTAGTTCTGGTTAGATAGTAAGAGAGACAGAAAGCTTAAGCCTTGAGCCTTCGAATCGTCAATCAGAAGAAGAGAGAATTCTGTCTAAATCAATCCCTGAGAGGTGTACCATTACTCTACCCTCGCAACATCAACATCGTGAGGATTCATCGACCTCTTGGTGACTCTGTTCCTATGTATCTAGCTAAGGTGAAACTCTGTCCGCATCTTTGCAGCTCCTGCAGGTGTTCACGATCTAGTCCTCATCAATCATCCATCAAGCTTTCTATAACTTGCCTCCGATGACGTGACCCATTCCGTCAACGCTGATTTACCCTAATTGGTGCGGCTTAAAGAAATCGATGTCGACATAATCTGGTTGATGTCGATTAATCTATGACAGTGCCAGTACAGGTAACATAAATCTAGCATTGTTTTCATAGTATTTTGTCTGTTGTTTACATTCTATCTTTTACTTTTAATTGGAAAATCTAAACATTTACCTACATCTTTTATCATGTATGCTTCTTTCCTTAATTGAAAACGTGGACTGACATCCGCCGAGGAAGCTCATCGCTTCTCGGACCCGCTTTTCAGGCAGTCCACCCAAATATCTTTTAACGTTGTTTTTTTCCAAGGATTTGTGCATCGTGAGTTTCTAGATATACTTTGTAGGTTTACTCATGTGCGCTCATCTGGTCTACATTGGCTTTCCTCCCATCTATGGCCTCGGATCCCATCTTAACTATCAGGTATTGATTTCATTTGAGTTTTTCAGGACTTTTGTGTTTAGTTTGGTGCATTAACTTGGATAGGTAACAAGCATGGAAATTCTTGATCTACATTTTGGCATGCGGTGGGACTTGAACCAAAGTCCCCTATTGGTAAGTTCATTTCTTTTCTAGTTTTGAGCTTTAGTTCTTTTTCTTCACTGATTTTCATCATTTTTCTTAAGCATTTCCTTTCTTCATTTTGGTTTTGGTTCTTTCGTTTATAATTTGCAAAATCAAAATTATTTCTTTAATGCATATCTAGATTCCCATTTCTATTTCTAAAATTAGTAAATCTTTCATTTGATTTCAAAGCTGCGCTTTTTGCTTTATCTCTTTGTGCAAAGTTGTCATTTTCTGGAAAGTTTTCTAGTTTCTTAAATAAAAATTTCTCTTCTACTAGTATCTATTTATCTGGATATATCTTTCTGGATTTGTTTGCATGTTTTCTTAACCTTATCTTGTGGAGCACTTTGCTTGTTTGTGGATTGTTTGAGGGGAAGAGCTCAACAACTCACTTTTTGAAGTCCACACACCTTTGAGAGCTAAATCTACAGGTATTTCTCTTTTGTGGTGTTTTCTCCTTTTTAAGAACTTAAAAAGAACTTTCTTGTTTGTTTTATCAACTCAAAACTTCGGTTTCGGTTCTTAAAAAGAATTAATCGCATTGGGAAAGAACTTGTTTGACTTGTCTTCATCGAAATCAAACACTTCATTTTTAGTGCTTAAAAAAAAAAAGAATTTCTTCTTTGTCATTTCTGCTGTATGTTCTTCATCTAGTTTTCTAAATAGGTTGGAAAATTGATCAAAATTGGTAGTGACACTATTTGATTTTTATTTTTCACCCTTACACACAAAGCCAAAATCACTAGGTATAAAGCATTTAAACAAAAAAGCCTTCCCTAGCCTCACCTACTTGGAAGTGACATCCAAGAGGAAGAGCCTACGTGGTACTCGGGTCACACTATAAATTCACGGAAGTTCTAGTATATATTGGCAAAGCACTTGACTCCCTTATCAGCAGTAGTGTGTGAAGTGCGGGGGTAGGCCCCTATATCAAGCCACATACCAGTCTTTTATTGAAGTGCCTTCGGGACTCCTCACCAAAACATTCCCTAAACCATCCTTAGTTTGGTCAATTGAGTAGTCCCCATTCTAAAAATCCTTCCCAAACATTTTCTTTCTTAAAAAGCATAAAAATTTAAAAGAGATAATCACCCACACTACTTGAATTGTCATGCATTAGTTAGGACAATTTTTTTCTATGTTTGTGCTTTTTATGATGGTCATTACCCGATCACAATCTAGAAAAATGGCTCAACTAGTCTCTTCCTCATCTGAGACCACCACTAATGTGGATGCTTCGGTACCCCTCAAGTCTTCTTCGGGACCACTATTAGTTAGTTTCCCATCTTGGTCATATAATCCTTCTATCATCCTAAAGTGATCCCATCACGACCACTTCCCTAGTCCTTCGGAGGTGTCATCTCGCTTACGATATAGAGTATGTTCCTCATGGAGATCCTGAATTTCAGGCACTCCTTGACCACAACCCGGTAGCCCTTATGGACTACCTAGTGCATAAGTTTGTTCAAATATTTGATCAGGGACCACCGATCCTGCAAGTTTACGGTTATTCTCATGAACCATCCCAAGATTTTATAGAGAAATTAGCATTCTTTTCTCTTAAAATGAACCACAAAATAATTTGGCACATCTATGCCTCCTTTTTCTCTTCGCCATGACCATGTTGATTAGTTCTCAAATGACCCTACCTATCCCTAGTTTCATGGCTACCTCGGCTACTCCATAGCTTACTTTTGAGAGGCCCTCTTCTTTAGCTATAATGAGTGCGTCCACGCTCCCAAAAATTACTGTTAATTCTTCTATGCCATCTATTGGGTCTCAGGGCTAGTATCTCTCTATGAACCAACCCCCTCCTACGAGTCAGTTGATTCCTCCTTCTCATCCTCTAGTTGTTCTTCCTTCTAATTCTCTAGCGACAGTGACCTTTACCCATCCTTTGGCATCGGTGCCCATAATAACCAATATGGTAGTCAAAATCCTCATTCATATTTTGTTCCCCACCATATCAAATCAAATCAACACCCACATTCCTCAATCCATTTGATTTAGTTGGCAAGTGTAGGAACCCACCAATCACATGCCCATATTTCATTCAACCACCTTTCTCTCAACCACTTGTCATCTCACGGCTGTTTATACGTAGGCTCCTTCACAACAAATATATCACCGGGCATCACCGGAACACTGGTTATTCCTCTTATCATCTATTAATCAAGAATGAATCCCCATTAACACCTCATCAAAACATACCATTTTTTTCTTATACGGGACATTCTAACATGCCCCCTCCTCAATTTGACATCGTCCAACTTATTTTTAAGAAAATCACAGACTTAGAATCCTCCACCAAAGGGGCTCACCCATCATACTCTTTTGAAGAAGTATGTAATGAACCGATTCATCCATCAGTGGCTTTTAAGCCTTATCCTCCCCAATGGGAACTTCCTAAGTTCTCAAAATTTCATAGCCAGGAGGATCCTCAATAGCACCTGTGAGCATTCAAGCATGCTTGCTACCTTATAGTCCAAGACCAGGAGCTTATGCTCCAAACTTTTCCTATGTCCCTAGCAGGACCCGCTTTAGACTGGTATAATAACATACCCCAACATTGTTTGTTTTATTTCTCTCAATTAGCTCAGATGTTTGTTGAAAAATTCTCAATAAACATCACACATAATATCTTGATTACAGATCTTTATAACATTGTCAATTTGATGGCGAGTCTATTGAAGACTTTATCGCTTCGTTGGAGAGGAATAATAAATCAATTGTCTTTCTCCCTCCCTCAATCTCAAAAGATCGAGTTGTTTACTCGATCTTACACCAATCATATTTCTTCCACTCGAAGGATTCAGACCTTTCATACATTTGAAGAAGCCTTTACGATGGCACGCAAACTTGAGTCCCGTGTCGTTGAACAAGGAAGCTAAAACTTTGTCTAAGTCTAAACCATATTTTTCTCGGTTTACAAAATCAAGCCCTTTCTCTTCTAACAAAGACAAGAATCAGGGGTTCACCAATGCTATCATATTAAAAACATCATGAGCTGATAACACATATAATCAAACAACTCGGAGAGATTCTCGAGGACCCCCGCCATCTTGGTCTTATACTTCATTGGGGGAATCATACACTTCCATCTTAAACAAGATGTTAAAATTTCACATGATTGAACTCCCTCCCATTAGAGATTTGGATGCAAACAAAGAATGACCATTCTGATATGTGAAAATGAATTTTTTCGTTATCATAGAAGCAAAGGCCATGACATCGAACGATGTCAGAATTTCAAAAATCTCATCCAAAAATTTATCGATAGAGGCGAGCTCATCTTGGATAATCCCAATGCTCCCCCAAATCAATCTCTTGATGTCTTTAAACAACATTTTCCTAATCACTCTCCAAACAATGACACTTCAGGATCTCAAAAATCAAACACGCATACTATCAGCTTCATTTCTACTGAGGATCTTCTTCTAAACCTGAGCCATATACGAACACGTCGAATGAATTGGAACTTCTTCCCGATCCGTTAATCTCTGAGATTCCACCATCTTCGGATGATACATATTTGAGTATTCCTCCATTGTTAGAGACAGATTCATCTCTCTCTGCCTCTTTATCTGATCTTCCACCTATACTTAAGAGATAGTGTCATCTTCATCTATCTCGGCATAAGATATTCTTTCGATGCTTGAGTCATTTACATCCCTTCAAATTCCCACTATGGATACTTTTACTGTCATCACTCCCATTTTTTCCGTGATCATGACTTTGGTTAACATACCCATAGTTATACCAACTTCTATACCATTAGAGGCATCTTCGATCTTAACCCTTCTGTCACTTTTCCTATAGTAATTAAACCCACAATTACTGCATCTGAAGTACCTACCTAATAATAGGCTACCTCTTCATTACCTATATCTTCCACCATCAGTGCTTCCTTTCCTATTAAGGAAACATCTAAGGAGATAGCATCAACACCTATGCTTCTGACACCTAGACTTAGACATAAACAATTGGAGTTTAAGCCTAGGGTCACATCATCGGCATCATCACCTTTACTTCCTCTGAAATGGTTACAATCACCGTATGCGGTTGAGGTTGTCACCATCCCGAAAAGGGAAAACCAATATTTCGGACCATCAAGACTCTTGGTGCTTTCCCCCAAAAATCCCTCTCTATACCTCATAAAAGATTGGATTTATCCTCTGAAAAGGTGTCTTCTTCTACAACACCATCTTCACTGGTGCCTCGTAAAGTGGGTTTACCTATTGGAAAGGGGTCACCTCTTTTATTAGAACCATCATCTTCATCACCAAAATCTAAGGCACCCTTTGTGCCTCTTATCAGATCTATTTTGGAAGCTCCTCCCCCATCTAAATTAGTCTTATTTAAATCATCATATGTTTCGGCCAAACAACCTTCTTCATCTCCAAAGACCAAAACACTTGTCACGTCATCATCATCTTCAAAATCTATCTTAGGAGCTCCTCCTCCACCAAAATAAATCTTGACTCACTTGCTTCCGTCTCAAGCACCTAAGGCTACTTTTCCCAATGTCCAGAAAGGTAAAACAGTCTCTAAAAAGATTGTCAAACTAGATATGCAGGTTCTTTTACCTAGGCAGTCTACTAAGACTAAAGAGGTGCCTTTGTCATCTCTGTCCTCATCTTCATCTACCGGATTCTATACTAAAATCCTTTTCCAACTTATCCAATCTTATTTATATCTCTTCCTCAATCAAACTCTATAATCCCAAAGGAGTAAAACCTTCTGGTTTAACTCGATTTGATTTGTGCTTACCATCACACTCAAGTCATAACACCAGGGATGTAAATCCCTTCAATATCATCGTTAATGACCTCTTGGAAGAAAGTGATCTTCTACTGGAAGAGGAGGAGGAACACGTGTCTCCTATCATCCCAACTACATCTGAGCCTGAATGGTCTACTCAGGCCTCTAATTCCATTAATTCCACTCTGGATGATCTTCCACCTTCTCAAATTGACACAATTCATATCGCCACTAGAGCACAATAGTATGATAATCCATCATCTTCTACAACCTCTCGACCACGGGTCATCATTTTTATGGCCCCTGAAGGAGTTCCTCCTTCCTCATCAACCCTGATACCTCGGATCTCTATTTGTGCTTCACCTCGGGCTCAGATTCCCATGTCAATTAAGGAGAGTGTTATGAAACAACTCACCCATGCTCCAGTCAAAATGTCTCTTTTTGACCTCATTCAGTCATCTCCCTAGCATCGCTGTGGATTTGATCGATAATATACACTATATCATAGTGAATTTAGATGAGCCCTATCCTTTGAGATGGTTGTTGGATTAAATAGACTATTAACCACCATTTCCTTCGAGGATTATGAAATTCCTCCCCTTTCTTCTGAAGATTTAGAGTCTCCTCTCTTTATCACAGTTTAAATCAATAACACTACGTTAAAACACACTATGATTGACAGTGGTGCTGTGCTCAACATCATTTCCTCCCACACATTTGAGAAACTTAAGTTACCAAAGAACGTAGTGTCACCACCACCTTTCGCCCTTTGATCATTTAACGATCAGCTGGTAGTTACTTTAGGAACTATGGTCCTGCCCATTCGGGTAGGCAAGAAATTGCTTCATGAGCTTTTTTACATTGTTGAAGGGAAATTCCACTACAATATGATCCTCGGACGCTCCTAGATTCATACAATGCACTGCGTCCCATCAACCCTCCATCGATGCATAAAATATCAGTATGAGGGAAAAATCTATACTCATCCAGGAGATCCTTTCCCTTCCACACAATGTGATATGACCACAGGGTCTGCCCCTCCAAAGGATAACACTTGTTCTCCTAACGAGGCCTCATCCTCTTCCATACCTATAACAAAATTACCATATTTACAAAATCTAGAAGAAACATTGCAGCATTTTTCGTTAGGAGAGCTTCCTCTTCTTTCTTTTGACGCCCATCTCAAACCTAACAAGTATGGTAGGCCAGACAAACAACCTAAATATCAATCCAGGTCTTGGTCACATCATCACCATTGGTCTGCCCAATCAACAGACTAACTTCATCTACGGTGGTCTTGATACACCTCACTATCATCTGGATTCTCCTCCTAGGGCCAAACCCTATTCAGAAGGGTTTGATTGTCTACAAAATCTAGCGTTCGCAAAAACTTATCTATATGATGCACATGGAAAGGCTTTGGCCTGGGAAAGTATGAACAGGGTGTGCATGACCTCGCACCCATTCCAACTCTTAAACCACATCAAAAATTTGGTTTAGGGTTTAAACCTCTCTCGAAATCATTGTCACCATTCTCGATGACCTCTTTCCATTGAGGAACCATCTTTTCTCCCATAAGGTCGGAAGCATCGAGTTAATGTGGATGACACTATTTCCATCTGCCTAACTTTTTTTTTTTTTAGTCAATACCATTTCCCTAGGTCCACTGACCTATAAGACTAATGGAAAATCCACTTCCATACCATTAGTCTTCCTTGAAATAGTTGGAGATGAATCTCCCACTATCAATACTATCCATTGTGTGGATGATGATTTTGTCCTTACCTATCTAGGGGTAGAGGATTCTTATCTTCCTAAAACCATTCCTTATGACATGTCTATGCTTCTCAACAAAGCCACTTTTGACCTTAATATAGGGACTTCTAAAGACCCTCGCATCATTAATGTCGGCCAATCTCTTAATCCACAGGACTTAGGAGACTTCACTACCTTTCTTTCCCACCATCACCAAGCATTTTCTTGGTCATACAAAGATATGCCAAGCCTCGATCCTAATATCATGGTCCACAATATCCTTACTCTTCCAGACATCAAACCAGTTAAACAAAAACTACGTAAGATGTACCCTTTTGTAGCTCTCCTCATTAAAGAAGAGTTACAAGCGCTTTGCTTTCTACCAACTTCATCTAACCCATTGACTATCCACAATGGGTTTCAAATTTAGTACCAGTAACCAAAGCTACTGGGAAAATTTAAATTTGCACCAACTTTCGGGATCTTAATCTCGCTTGTCCGAAAGATGATTTTCCTTTACCTAATATCAACCAACTCATGGATTTAACTGCAGGTCACGAGATGCTTTCTCTTATGGATGGTTTCTTTGGGTATAATCAAATTCTCATCGCACTAGAGGACCAACATAAGACTTCCTTCATAACTCCTTGGGGGAATTTTTGTTATCGCATCATGCCCTTGGGTCTTAAGAATGCAGGAGAAACTTATCAACGTGCAATGACCTACATCTTCCATGATCTCTTACAAAAAACTATGGAAGATTACATCGATGACCTCCTGGTAAGTCCAAACATCATCAGGATCATCTTTTCATTCTTGCGCCCCTCTTTGAGAGACTTATTCATTTTTGTCTTCACCTAAATCCATCTAAATGTGTGTTTGGTGTTCTCACTGGTAAACTCCTAGGCTTTATCATTTCTATTAGGGGCATTGAAGTTGATCCCACAAAAATAAAGGCTATCCTCGAGATGCCTCCCCCTTCCAACTTAAAGCAGCTCTGTGGTCTTCAATGATACCTTCAATCAATGCGTCATTTTATCTCATAGCTTTTAGACTGTTGTCAACCTTTTCATCATCTCCTTTGTAAAAATGTTCATTTTGAATGGGATGAGCATTGCCAAAAATCCTTTGATGATCTCAATGCTTATCTCCTTTCACCACTTGTGCTCATGCCTCCACGTGAGGGGAACCATTCTATCTTTATATTTACTCAGTAACTAACCATGCTTTGGGAGCCATGATCTCACATCGGGATGCTAATGATAAAGAATAAGTTGTCTATTATATTAGTCACACTCTTCATGAATTTGAAACATGCTATTCCGAAGCTGAAAAACTGTGTTGTCTCTCTTCTTTGCAACTTCTAAACTTCATCATTACCTCCTTAATCAAAACTTACATTGTTACAAGTGTAAATCCACTAAAGACAATGCATGTGAAACCTTATCACAATGATGATGTATCACTTATTGGCTCATGCTCATGATAGAGTTTGACCTCAAGTTCATCTCAAAAAAATCTATCAAGGGTCAGGTCGTTTGCGGATCAATTAGCTAATAATCCTCTTAGGACACTCAAATCCCCTTGCTCAATTCCCATACTTAGTACATCTAACAAATAAATTTTGGTCTATCTCCATTTATATTAAAACTCTTCTTTGATGGGTCTAAATGTTAGCAAGGGGAAGGTGCGGGTTTCATCATGATTCCTCCTTGGGGTGCACCTATCCCCGTCACACACAACCTTAACTTTGAATGTACCAATAATATGGCTAAATATGAAGCCCTCGTTTTAGGACTTCAAAATGCCATTGATCTTGGCACTCACCATATCAACTTCTTTGGTGATTCTGAGTTCATCGTTAATCAAGTCATTGGTGTCTCTGCGCAAGTGCAAAAATGATATCCTTCAAAAATATCACGATATCATTCTCTTTCAACTTCAATCTTTTGATAAATTTACTATCCAGGCTATTCCTCACACTATAAACCGGTTTGCAGATATAATGGCCTCTTTAGCCTCACTTATTCCTCCATTCCTTGAGGATTCGTGACTTTATGTGGTTTTCCAGCATCTGGATCAACCATCTCATCTCACGCAGTTGACCTCGATCAATGTAATCACAACTGATACTCAAGATGAGTGGTATCAGCACATCTTTGATTATCTATCTTATTCAGTGCTTCCTCTAGATCTGACTTCCAATGGCAGAAGATCTTTTATCCTTCATGCTAATCGCTATACTATTTTGGGTGGAATCCTCTACAAACATGGTTTTGATGGTATTTTCTTCGGTGCCTCAAAACCCTGAATCATCTAAAGCCATTCAGGAAGTCCATGATGGTATCTGTGGTGGACATTTTAGTGGCTTGGCCGTAGCTAAATGCATCTTACATTTAGGTTACTATTGGCCTTCTCTTAATCAATACTATTGCGAATACACTAAGAAATGTGTCAAGTGTCAACAACATTCCAATCTTACACATATCCCTAGTTAGGCTTTGTAACCTGCAGCGGATTTGTGGCCTTTTTCACAATGGGGTCTTGATCTCATTAGTCTCATCAATCCTTGCTCTTCACAACATCATCACTCTATCATTACTACCACGGAATACTTCACTAAGTGGGTGGAAGCTATTCCTCTTTCATCAACCAAAGCTAAACCCATTGTTGATTTTGTCTATCAACACATCATTTGTTACTTTTGTGTTCCACACAAACTCATCACGAGATAATGGTAAGTCTTTCAAAAAAATTGATTTATAGAACCTTTGTGATGCTTTCAATATCAAACTCAAATTTTCTTCTCTGTACTATCCCCAGCTAATGATTAAGATGAGGCTTCCAATAAAACTTTGCGTAATATCCTCAAAGGTAACTAGTGACTGGTAGGGATTGGTATTTACATATCCCTTTTACTCTTTGGGCTTATCAAACTAGAATTCATACTCCTACTAGTGCTACTCCCTTCTCTCTCATCTATAAGTCTAAGGATTTCCTTCCTTTGAAGTCAGATTCCATCTCTTTCGTGTCTCTCTCGGAGAATTTATCTCTAATGAGGACTATTGTTAAAAACCATCTAGTGCGGTTTGAGTTTCTAGATGAGCAACGTCTTAATGATCTTGAGCATCATCAAGTCTATCTTGAGCATTTCAAACGTGCTTATAACAAGCATTTTCAACACCAGTGACTTCAAATTTGGTGATCTTGTTCTTAAAGAAAACCAAAATGTCACCACACTAGAGTGGAGTCGGTGTGGTAATTTTTCTCCTAATTGGATGGGTCCGTACGTTGTCACTCATAAGTATGGGTTTAGGACTTATCGCATATCTTCCATGGATGGTGTACCTAAAATGGAACCTCTTAATTATTTGCATCGATGCCCTTCTCTTTGTTAAACTTTATCTTACATGATTTTAGTTGCAAAACAGATATTTCATCCATTTACAATCGGTCACACATTTTTAGTGATTCGAATTATGTGGTACTCTACATTACTATCTTTTATACTTTATATAAGAGTACAAAGCTCTACTCATGGAATTTTCCTTATGGTTTTTTCCGTCTCATGGTAGGAATACCTTAATCACTACTCCATCCACCCTAGGTGATCATCTAGATCAAAACAACTTTGGGGCATGCCTATACGTGCTTATATACATTTTCTTCCCCTCTATCTAATCCATCTGGTCTAAACTCAGCTTCTTCCAAAGCTCAAAAAAAAAGAGAGAGAGAGATACTATCCTAATTCCTAAAAAGATAGACTGATCCCTCGAAGGACAGCTATCCATGCCTTACCAATCAAAAAGTGTAGACCATTCCCTCGAAGGATGGCTACCATCAAAATCAAAATATGACTGCTCCCTGAAGGATGACTATTTGTTTTATGGCATTTTTAGCATTTGCTGATAACAAACTTTCTTTATTGGCCAGTTTGTTCACTTTTTAGCATCTTTGAAAGACTTCCCGTATCGATCAATCTTTCTATATCTAGCAAACTTCCTGCATCAATCAGTTTTCTCTTTTATCAAAAGAAACAAATCATGAAGCTGTGATATAAGACCTTTTAGATCATATGGAGATCTGGTTTTCCCCACATGGGCACGTATTTAATCCTTCATGTGTTCTGACAAGATGTATACTTATCTCTCATCCTTATCTACCTCCTAGATTTGGTTTGCGACTAACTAGTGTCAGGTTTATTTTAACCTCATCTATGGCCTTGTGTGCATCATTTTCAGTTTTCCGTCGAGGTCTCTATTTATGGTCAGTGAGGAGTCTAACTTATCATTCTTTTTCTATCTAGGTGTAGTTCCTTTTTAAGCACATTGCATCTCTTTCTTTATTCTAAATAGACATTTCCCATGTTTATTTGTTGTTCATCTAGTTAAGTTGACATTTAACATGTTAATTTACTCAGTCAAAGTCTATCATCTATGCTCATCTCATCAATCTCATCTAAATATCATCAAAAAGCATGTATTAAAAACACATGTGAATCCATATATCTATCTCATTTAATTAAATTAACATCTTAAAAATGTTTATTTTTCAATCTATCAAATCACATTAGATCACATCACATCTATTCATAGATCCTCTATAAACATGTGGGTAAGTGCGGGAAGTTGATGGACAACATCTAGGGTCATCCGTGGACATCATATTCAAATAACAACATAATATCAACTTGTAAGGATTATTAGCAATACATACACTCAAAATTAGACAAAATTATATTAATATGAATCGTAGCATCCAGAATCTAGTTTCTAAAATACTAATTTTTGTAAAAAATAGACAAGATTAGCTATATTAAACACTCAAGGCTACATTAGTGATTGGATTTTAAAAATAACGCATCGATAAGATTATAGTCGTTTGCCCACAATTTGGATGACCAAAAATTGATATATATATTTTTCCTTTGGTGAGAAGTTATATGCCACTATCTATCTTGGGATGGATTTTATTTTGGTATTTTTTGAGTAATCTTTTATTTTTTATGATTTTTCACGTGAAAGTGGTATGAAAACATAAAGAAAATAGAGCACTTTCCGTTTGCCCTCCATAACTTCATCAAAAATATTGAAATCAAATAATTTTTTTTTGAACATGTATATAATTTCACCACGGTTGGGATGGTATAAGTTTTATCACATTCGATAAGTGAAACAAATTTCGGTGCTTAAACGTAGACATAAACATTCACGGGAAAAAGTGTCTTAAAGACCTACTATTAGTAATAAGATTATAAAATGATATTTATCCTCTTCTATTCACTTTAAAATAAGTATTTCTAGAAGCTAATAGTCTCCCTATGCAGATCTTACCATTTTTATGACATAGTTTTTACTTTTCGGCATGGTTCATAACACGGAAGACTAAATTTGATGTGTTTTTAATGTACCAATTTGATTTGATGTCCACTTAATTGTCCCCAAGAATCACTTACCCATGTATTATATCCAAGCCTTTACTTGCATAAGATCTATCCATAACATCCATCCTATCTATCAAAATTAAATGCGTGAGTATAATCACATAACACAAAAGGATGAATATATAAATATATATATAATATATATTCTTAAAAAGTGAATGGCTTCATATCATAAGACCATCTATATCATACATCAAAATTCCTTAAATCGAGGCTACAAAATCATTATATCGATACAAAACCATGGGCACATCTAAATCGTATGAAGTCAGATAGGTGGAAAACCATGTCTCCTCCAAAAGTGTCCATAATCATCTACCATTAGGCGCCCGATGTTGTTAATAAACCACCATCTCAATCTTCATAGTGCTTCACCCTGATGCACCACTAGCCGTGGCTATCGTTGATCTCCTCCTCGAACCCCGTAATGAGGCACGTCGGGGCATCTTTGTGAGTGGGACATAGTATCTCACCTTAAAAGGATACCCGATAAGCTGTAAATCACATGAAGTGCTCGTACCACACTTAACATGAAAACATGGATAGCCCACCTGCTACCACACCCTATTCCCTAACTATGAGGTGGTGCCTATATCACCATATTTGGCCCTAAGGGCCTCTCTATGTCTATGATAGTGATCTCTCTCTGTTGTATTGTTATATCTTGCTCTGACGAGTGGTATCTCTCTCCAGTATCAATGCATCCCTCTCCTCCATCAAATCCCTAATCTCCTCGAGGGCATCCTGGTGTGTATGTGTCAAGGCAGCATGCTCTCCCTCTAGTCTCTCTAGCACTGCAGCTATGTCATCCTCATCTGCATCTACGGATGTTGGGAGGTGTCATGGTAGCTCTGTGGGGTACCATGCCCTATAGCCATCATCCACTCCTACATCGTCATCGCTATCTATGGGAGGTGGGGCCTCCCTCAATGGATCTTCCAGGATCAAAATCGGTAGGTCGGTCTCTCTGCTTGTCCCACCTATATGGCACATATGTGGTCGGGACCGTCTATACCAAACCAAACTACCTCATCACCCGTATAAATGGGACTCGCTCTAAAATCTCTGGCCTATGGCCCCTGACCACCCTACTCCATCTCAGCTCCACCAGGTGAGCATCCTAACCGGCCCATGTCGGGTAGACTCGGTATGGTCTCCATATAACCTACTCTAGTGTCAGAGTCCTGAATCACTCTATATACCACTCTGCAGATCTCCCTATATCTCCTGGGGCCATGTCTACCCACCATCATCAGAATCCATACTCGAGGGCCCCCTCTGCTCCTGGCATCCATGGAAGCCCTGATGGCCTAATCACTACTATATGCTCATATGCCTAGCAATGGAGCACAAAGCTGACATCAATACCTATCCATCTGCTGTGGTGTACATCCATAGCTCATGATATATTTGTGCTACTAAGGCATCTGCAAATGTGAACACCTACCTAAACTCCAGGATGTCACAGACACAGTCCAAGTAAAAGTAGTGGAAATCTCTACCTCTCCTGAATCTAGTAGAGCAAAGTAGGAGATCGCCATCTAAATCAATGTTATCCGTCTGCTCCTGGCATCATCCTATCTATAATGTGAGGCTATCCTCACTACCCTAGACACTATCTCTGAATCATCTACCTATCTCCATATAATCGTCCCAGGGCCCTCTGTTGCTACTCTCATGGAGTAGTCTCTATCAGGTCCCCCAGTAATCGGCAGCCTGAGGATCCTATAGATATCCTCGTGGGTGATGGTCATCTCACCCATCCTGAACCAGAACATGCATGTCCTGTTGTCCCATCATCGTATCAAGGCTCGCATCAACTCCATCTCGAGGCATCCATCGGCAGATGTGAAAGCCCTTGATCTGGCTAACTCTAGGTGCCGCAATCGACATCTGTCACATCAGGAAGAATAGTCTCCAAAAGCTCAAGAATAGCATCCCGCATGTGTAAAGCCTCTCGTGCCTACATCCACGAATGTCAAAAATGGTGTTAGCTTCTCATTTATTCAACTCGAAACATCAAAAGCACATTTCTCTACTTTCTAAGTCTCATCTATGCAATCGAGCTGATTGAGATCCAATCGACGTCGATCTAATCTAGTTGACGTCGATTGGAAACCTAATCGGCACCGATTGAACCTAATGGCGCCGATTTTGTCAATCGATGCCGATTGAGAGGCCGAGTGTCCAAAACACTCTGGCCTCCCACTTATCCCCACTTTTCCTAAAATCTAGCATCCTAGTATGCTAATTGAGTGATAAACACATACACGAAGCTAAAGTAGATCCACTTACCCCAGGTCATGTCCTCTTCCTTCTTACTACTCCCAGAGGCTTCCATGTTGCTCAAATTCAATTTTTGACTCTTTCTAAATCAATCGTCATAGTGTAAATAAATCATTAACGTTTTCCTTTCCCATATTTATAGGGTTTTTGGTATGCCAATTTCATGGTGCCGATTGGTTTAGTCGACGTTGATTTTGTATGATCGACGCCGATTGTGGCCGATTGATGCTGATTGGTTACATTCTTGTCTTTTCACATCATATTCTTCCAACGAGAATGTCTCTTCATCTTTTTTTTCCAAAGCGTTGATGCTTGGCTTGTTTATCTAATCATTATTATGACCTTAGTGTTGCCTTTTGGCACATATTTTTGATGTTATCACCCATTTCAAGTTTGTTCCCTGTACATGGGTCACTCACATTTGTGGCAGCCTAAAGATAGTGGGTCTGTAGGCACTAACATCATCTCATTCGTAGACCGTCTAGTTGTCCCTACCAATGTGTCACTCTTTAGTTGCTACTATTTTGTAGGCCTCCTTCCACTCACGGGTCTATAGCCACTAATGTCATCTCATATGAAGACCGTCTAGTCTGCCCTACCAATGTGAGTTCCTTAGGTTGCTGCCTTTTTTTAATTTTCATGCGTCATCAATGGTCAGATCTACTCCAGATATCTAGCTGGGGCATCCTTCATTCTCATCTACCTTTTTCAAACTTGGGATCGGTTGGTCTTTTGAGATTCATCCCATCCCTAGTTTGAGGGGGATCACATCATCACTTTTCTTCCTTTCTTCCAACTCCTTGTTTTTGTCTTGCAACTTTGCTTATCGCAAGTTACTCAACAAAAAGGGGCAAAATGTAGACACCTAAAATTGGTTACCCAATTTAGTGTCCCCGTGTTCATTTACCTTCTCGGGTAACCTAGGGCACCTTTATATCACCACTTTTCCTTTAGGGTATTAATTAAATATCTAATTGAACATCTATCCTAAGTTTATTATACCCCATTGTATTTTGCCCATGGATAATTAAATATTAACTATTTAATTATGCTTTTTACATGTATCTTAACCACTTATCTACCCCATATCAATTCCTAACCTCCCATATCAATTCTATCCATCTATCCCCCTATTTCTCCTCTCCCCAAACCATGCAACGGGATATTTCCCATATTTGAGTTAGAAGGATAATACTCTTATCTTTCCAATTCATCCTTTTTGGCCATTTTGGGAATCTGTTCCTGATCGGTACCGACTGGTACTCGGTCGATGCTGATTTTTCGGAATGGCACCGACTGTACCTCGGTCGGCACCGATTATAAATACAAGGCCAGAATTTAGTTCTGGTTAGACAGTAAGAGAGATAGAAAGCTTAATCCTTGAGCCTTCGAATCGTCAATCAGAAGAAGAGAGAATTTTGTCTAAATCAATCCCTGAGAGGTGTACCATTACTCTGCCCTCGCAACATCGACATCGTGAGGATTCATCAACCTCTCGGTGACTCTATTCCTACATCTAGCTAAGGTGAAACTTTGTCACATCTCTGCAGCTCCTGTAGGTGTTCACGATCTAGTCCTCATCAATCATCCATCAAGATTTCTACAACTTGCCTCCGGTCGACACCGACCCATTCCAGTCGACACCGATTTACCCTAATCGGTGCCGCTTAAAGAAATCAACACCGATTACAATCGGTCGACACCGTTGACAACCGTAGAATAGATGCCAAGTCTAGGTAACATAAATCTAGCATTGTTTTCACAATATTTTGTTTTTTACATTTTGTCTTTTACTTTTAATCAGAAAATATAAACATTTACCTACATCTTTTATCATGTATGCTTATTTCCTTAATTGAAAACATGGGTGACATCCACCAAGGAAGCTCATCGCTTCTGGACCCTTCCAGGCGGTCCACCCAAATATATTTTAATGTTGTTTTTTTCCAAGGATTTGTGCATCACAAGTTTCTCGGATCTACTTTACTGAGGTTTGCTCGTGTGCACCCATTTGGTCTACATTGGTTTTCCTCCCATCTACATCCTCAAACCCCATCTTAACTATCAGGTATCAATTTCATTTGAGTTTTTAAGGACTTTTGTGTTTAGTTTGGTGCATTAACTTGGACAAGTAACAAGCATAGAAATTCTTGATCTACAGGAACATATTATTACAAGGTATGGATGTCATTTAAGTTTGACCAGATGATAGGGCATACATTTTCTTAATGAGACAATCAAAATTTTATTGGATGAGTCCATGATTGCACACCATAAGACTACACCCTATTATCCTCGGGAAAATGGGCTCACGAGGCTTTCGATGAGATTTTGAGCTAGTCATTGACAAAAATTTGTGATTTTGGAAGAAAGGATTGGGATGAAAAAGTGTTTGCGAGTACTTTGGACATATTGAACAACATATAACGGTTAAAAAAGCCACACTATTTAGTTAGTGTTTGGCACATAATCCATTCTTCCTATAGAATTTATGTTACCTTCTTTACATATTTCACGTCTTTGGAGGACTAGTGATGAGAAAGATTTAGAAGAATGAATTGAAAAGATAATTACGTTTGGATGAATAAAGAACCATAGCGAGGTTGGATTCGGAAGCAAGGAAAGGCCGGTTAGAAAGCATGGCATGAGGTGAAACATAAGGGACAAGAAGTTTGAGATTGGATAAATGGTGTTTCTCTATGACTCTAAGTTCTTGTGCCATCCATGAAAAATTAAGGTACATTGGTTGGGGCTGTATGTTATCACTTACATCCTTGAAACAAGCGCTTGCCGAGTTAGAAACACTTAATGGAAAATGGCTACTGGTTACTTATAACGGGAGTATGATGAAGCCCTACTATAAATAATTCTTCTTGGTGTTTGTAATAAGATAACATTTCTTTTTAGATTAGGTTTTCAATTATGTATTTCCTTAATGTATTTCCTTCCTAGTCATTATGCTTTATCAATTTAGTTATTGTTCTTGTGTAATAAGCGCTTGTGCATGCATGAAGCTAATTACGATATGAAGCATGTTTATGCGCGAGAGGAATACACATAATTTTAGTGTGGGGTGGTTGTTGATATCCATGTAAAAATTGTGGGAATTGAAAGGTGAAAGGAATAAGTTCTTTGCTGAGTGATTTTCAAGTCAAAGGATTGCTTAAAAAGTGACCAAAGATGGAGATGAATGAAGGGAAAATATAACGTGAGGTGGAGAGGCCATAACAACTACCGGTGGAAGGTGTTGTGACAAGGTACTTGAGCACAAGGAAGCGTCTAAAGAGAAGTTTGTGACCGGAGGGTAGGAAGGTGCGTTAGAAGGTTATAGTTGGGTGTGAAGATGTACCACATGGAAATAACAAAGTTGGTCAATTAATGATAGGACATTTGGTAGGTGAAGAAGTAATAAATACATCAAAAATTTGAAAATCTATATAAGGATGGGATGCGAGTTCATTTTTATCGTTGCGATTAAGAGTATTTGAAAAAGAGCTAAGTGCGAAGGGCTAGTGATCGAATTGAGGTTTGAAAGGTGTGTGACTTTGTCGTAATGAAGAGATCTATGCATAGAAAGAGCTTGTGTCCCGGTGGTAAAGGGTTTGAGTAGAGCAAGGTGACAAAGAGGAGATAGGGCACGTGATTTCACCTAGGGCACGCTGAATCGATCTAGGGTTTGATTCACACATTGCAGAATTCAAGAGGTGAGTATTTATAAGGGATTGCAAGGTGGAAATGGCACCCAAGAAAGTAGTTGTAGCAGGTGTGAAGGGAAAGAAGAAGGTGGTCATAGAAGAAGAGGAGATGGCTCCCAAAAGTAATTTTTCTGAAATGTAATATCATGAGGGGGTTATCGTAGGCTAGGAGTGGGATTCTCACATAAGGAGAATCAAGGTGAGTGAGTAAAACCACCATACCATAAAGAATAAGAAGGAGCTTGATGGCTTGCTGAACACAGAGACGCATAAACACACGAAAGAAGACATGCTAATGTATGATGATGCTGGTGAGAAGCTCTTGAAGAAGATTGGAGTTTACTAGCTATACGAGCTCCCTTACTTTGGAAATATGAGCCTTGTACTAGTGGCTCATGAGCAGAGTGCACAAAGATTTTTCTACTTTGCAGGATACAGAGCCAAAATTTCAGCCGCACTAATCTCCACGGTAATAGGATTGAAGGGCACATGAGAAGATTTGAAGGATGATTTAACAAACAAGGCTGCAATCTTGGAGACCAGAAAGGAGCTAGGGTACACAAAGGGTCCACGCGGCATGGACATAGATAAACTAAAGAAGTATCCAGTTGTGCAAGCAGCCACACATCTTGTTACAAAGCTAAATGACCAGGAAAGGTGGTCACAAGTGAATACCATGTGGCTACACGTTGCTAAAAAGATGTCCGAAGGGGTAGTCTACAAAATTTCACATTACATTGTAGAAACTATCATTGAGGAAGTGCACCAGAAGGAAAGATCAACTTTGGAGCTATTCTTTTGTTCTTTGGTGTTCATGGAGATCAAAGTACCTGATGGACCAAAAGAGAAGATATGGGAGTATCCCATGGAGCACAAGTCACATGTAGAATACTTCAAAAAGTACTTGTGTGAAGGATCCATGATAGAAAAGGTCAAGTAAAGGGTTGAGAAATGGTAAGATAGGATTTTGTGGCGTTTGAAGAAGAATGTCACATCCCGAGGACTTTCCTTGGTGGTTGGAAAGGTAGTTTAGTTTATTGTATACCGAAATTTTGCATAGCGTGGTTTTCCATGAGGGATGGAGCATGGAGCCCTTGGTGTAAGTTACCATATGCCTTCACAACAAGGTACTTCTAGGTGTCAGTACACAGGTTCTTAGACACGCGACGCCTAACATTCAATGCGGAAAAGGTATATTGTGCCTATCACATGCTAAGGAAGAAATATGTGTATCTAGGGACGGGGTGCATATATTGAAAGGCTCATTTTAGATGTATTGAGCATTAAACCAGTAAGTTTGGTTGTGGGAGATGTTGGAGCAGCATTGGTGTACCTTCAACTAAAGCCCAAGTTGGAGAATAACAAGTATGTGGAAGATGAGTTCACACTTCCAGCACCACCAAAGGGTAAGCATACCATGGAGAACATTCTAGTGCCTAAGCCCACAAAGACAATTGAAGTAGAGGATGAGGAGGATGAGCACGAAGATAGTGGTGGTTTGGAACATAGAGGTAGAAGACATCCTATAAATAAGGATGAAGATGAGCGCATAACTACACCACCTCAGCCATAAGAGGGGGATGATGAGGACTTGGATGCAGTCTAAGGAGAGCACAAATTTAAGAGAGTGTTTAGGAGAACAAGGACCCAGGTGCTACTCCACAAATAGTGCACAAATCACCCAGACTCTCTCCATAGAAGGAGACAACCACAAAAATGAGAAGGAAACTAAAATTGAATGAGGAGGCAAAAGAGTTAGAGGAAAGCATGCCTAATTATCCTACACCTTCTAGAGAATATAGAAGAACAAAAAGATGAATAAATGAAGGAAGGAAAAGAGGAGGAAAAGGGAATAGATGAGATAGCTACAGAGACTTCTCAGGACATGGAAACACAAGTCCCAAATCTCAAAGCTAAATTTCCTAAAGCCTAGGTCTAAAAGAACAAGTGGGGAGCACATTCAACCAGCCATGGGTTATCTTTGAGGACATAGGTAAAATTATCCGCACTTTTGTTTCAGAGCACACTCACACAAAAGGAGCTATATGGATAGGAATTAATGGATGAAGATATGGAAAACATGTGCACAAGGAAGTAGTTATCATGGTTAATGCAAACACACATGGATGAACCAAATTTTGATGTGTGTGAGGAGTCATGCATATCGAGGAGGTTGAAAAATACACCTCAGGCTAGACACATGACAATAAAGCCTACTGTTATGTCAGATGAATAGGTGAGCAATGCATTGGTGAAAGTCTCAACTAGAGGTGGCGAGGTAGAATATGGACAAGGCTGCCATAATTAGGGTGCTAAGGGAAGAGATTAAAACTAAGGATGGGGAAATAACATGCCTAACGCAGGAAAGAGACTTAGTGTAGAAGAATAACGCTATATTTATCAACATCACAGAGGAAATTGGTGATAATGTTGTAAGGGCTAGGCCACACTTAGAGCCAAAGGTACTAAAGATGTTTCCTTTGGCGATGCACTATGTAGGTACATTGATGGACCTAGTGCTTGAAGATGAAACTCTGTGCATGCCAACACCAAAGGATATAGCATAAGAGGTAGAGTGAGAAAAGGCTTCAGTGATGCAAAATATTACATCATATGAAGGACTGCTGCAAGTGCTCTGTAGGAAGAAATAGCAAAGGCGGACCAAGCCTTGACATCTGTATAAATCTAGAGGTGCTAATCAACATAAAAACCCTAGAGGAGAACAATGAGGTCCATAAGGTGATGAAGGACAACACATTTGGTGGCATAGAAAGGTTAGCAATGGTTAAATAGAATCTCGAAGCCTTGGCATCAACACAAGAACCACACAAGAATCAATTAGAGAAGCTTGGGAAACTCATTGTGTAGAAGATGGATTTTCTAGAGGGAAGGATGACTGCTAATGTCCAACATTGTGTTGGTCTTGCAGAATGAGAAAGGGGAGATTACAAAGGATGAACTAGAGTCCATTGTTGTGGACATTCCAGAAAAAGTAGAGGAAGTGCTTGCTGAGTGGCAGGCCTTGGAGGCAGAAATAAAGGAGAAATATCCGAGTTGGTCCTTCAAGTTGAAGCTAGATGAAGCTATCGTATAGACATTATTCTTTATTTATAAAGAAAATTATTTTTATTCTTTCCATTCAAATTCTTTACTTCAGTTTTGGAGATAACCATTTATGGGTGAAAATGAAATTAGTGTGGGGTAATGTTGATCAGAGAACACTTGACAAAAATCACACAAGAAGTCCGTGTGGGAAAATAGGTCATATTCAAAGGCACAAATGGATAGGGAGAACACACGTGTGGAGCATAAGTTCATCTTTCGGAGACTTAGCCATTTTTTCTCATGAAGGTCTATTTTTAGAGATGGCATGCAGAGCACAAAAATGAGGCAGAGATGTGTGCGCCACATATTGGATATTTTTGGAGGATTGGATACAAATAAATTTGCATGGACACATGCCGAAAAATATATCTACTCTATGTCGTTAACTACCGTAGTCTATTGTTAGTGCACTTGCATGTGTGGCTATTTTTGTAACGGCACATGGATAATAATAACATGTGACCTATTTTGGGAATTGATAAGCGGTGAAGGGAAAGTCCCCACCCTTATAAGTATGTAGTAAATTGTGTAATAGAGAGATCAACATATACAGAGATATGCATACATAGTGAGATTATGCTACTAAATCTATTATGCACATACTATTGTTATTGTAATGAAGCTTCTATATAATTGTTATCTTTAATATAATGGAGGATATTGGCTGAATCCAAGTGTTAGTTCTGTGTGTATCTGAATCTAGTATGTTTTTGATCTCATCATGGTTAATATTTAGTTTTGTTCTCCCTTAGAGATATATATGGTATGCTCTGTAGAATGATGTGTTGATTATGGAATTGCATGTGTTAAGTCTTCATCATGCTAACATCCTACAATAACCCTAAAGAGGAACCTAGTACCTTTGCGCACTTCGGGTGAGTGCTCGGTCTAGGCCGAGTGATGTTCCAACACGTCTAGGGTCTTATTATGCTTGTGTCACTAAATTATAGGCTACATCTAACTCCTCAAATGACCTAACTCCATCATGCCTAATCCACCTAGTTTCCACCCATATACATATAACAATAGAAATTAAAGCAACTACATCATCCATACCATAAATCCCATCATCTATACCAATGAAAGTCTACACATCAATACAAATGTACACCGATACAAATACATAAAAGTATCTCAAAACTCTCATATACAGCCTCACTATCTTTGGCACGTAAGTTGGTATATGATCAAAATCTCAAAAAACTCTCATGTACATCCTCACTATCTTTGGCATGTAGGCGATGGTATATATAAAAAATATACAAAACTCTATACCCTAAACATATATGGTGACTAATCTTCACCCCACTTGATGTCGAAACCAATATCATACCTCCTCTACTCCTCTAACCTGGGTCAGGTCTCTCCACCTCTCTCGGCTCAGGTCCCACCTGCTGCTTAGGCTGGGTCGGGCCTCGTGAGCTAGTGGTATCTCCCCGACCCTACCTCCGGGCTCTTTGACCCCCTATAATCTCTGCACTATGTGTGTGAGATCTCATCCTCTCACTCGAGGCTTGTTGTACCCTGTACTCTGCATAGGAAGGGACATCTATCCCAACAACGATCAAATGATCCTAGTAGTACCTAGCCTCATTTAGGGCATCCTTGAATCTGGCCATTAACATTGTCTGTGACGTTGCCATAGGTCTCACCATAACCTACACACTTTACCCCCTACTCTTTGGTGGCCTTGGCCCCCTGTACATGTGAACCTTTCCCTCCTCTCTGTACCATGGGACCCTTTCTTTGAGCTTGAGGTGTTGCGTGTGTTGTGCCTAGGGCATGTAAGGCCATAATCTAAGCTTGTGCATTAGCCAAATAGCCCTACAACCATACGTTATCTATGCACTGTAGGCGGTTACTTGTCCCCATCTCCATCTCCACCTTATGCGGGTGCATGTCCCTCTGTAATCTAGGCCTATAAATCCACTACATGTTCTGCAATGTGGTGACCTATGCCTCAGACCCTTTCACCTGCCCCTATGTAATACTATGATCTGGGCTCATAAAGTGACATGACCTACCATTTGAAAAGTATCCTCTAAAATGTAAGGGTAGCCAAGTCTAGCTGCCCTAGCCTAGGTGGTGCTTCCCATAGCTACGCTGACCACCACTTCTTATATATGTCTGTCACTCCAGCGTCATCAATCCACTTGAGTCCACTGCCTTCTCCTCCTGCCTTGCCATCAGCCTGTCGGGTTGTGGTAGAGGCATAGGCCTCTCCATGTCATCTCTCTTGTACTAAGGGAATGGTGGAGGCACATCTTAAGTCATCCCAAATTGTCATCTAACCCTATCCATGGGTATCATCTCATGCTTTCTCTAAGACAATGCCCTCTATCCATTTGAGCATTTATAACTTGTCTCACTCCACTACCATATACCTGTAGGAAGGAAATCCAACATATGGCCTCCAAATAATGTCCACTTGAAAGCCCCCTAGTATATGCCTATAGTATGCTACATCGTGTGTAGCCCTGACAGGTCATGCACTCTCCAACAATAGAACTCAATGCCTATCTAACTTTAATCAAGCCCATATAAAATGCATCTGGCCAAGGCATACCAACTCGATGCATACATATGATGTGCTCGTATGCCCAACAATGAAGAAGAAAGGTGCAACACAAACTAAACCTCTAAAGCCTCCCATAAGCCCATATCTCTCCTGTATAATCGCACGAGTATGTTGGTGCCCAAGAAAAATGGGTCCTATCCTCCATCATGTCATGGAGAACCCCATTCACGTGCGTGGGAATCTCCCACCCTCCGCATCTAGTAGTGCAAAACAACACACTACCTCCATAATCAGGACCACTAACCTCATCTCCTCAGGATGGGCCACGTACATATCTCCATAAATTAGGCTCACATTATGGAACTTCATCTCTGCCATCCCCTCTCCAAACACCATCAACATCATCTCCTCCGATGTCTCTTAGGTAATAGAATAAATGTACGTCCCCCATATCAGAATCGTAAGATCCTCTACACGTCCTCCGTGGTGAGTTTGTGATCTCACCGTTGGTAGATAAAATGTGTTGGTCAATGAATCCCATCTGTCGATGAGTGCAAAAATCAAGATCGGATCCCAAACTATGTGCCTGTAGCATATAATGCCAATCAAGATGACATCTATAATGTGATGCCACTCCTCTATTGTCACGCTCCCTTGTACCGCTAGTAACATAGGTGGTACTATATTTCTCATCCGCAACTAGTCCCTAGCCTATACCCAACAAACCCACCATTATTAAATCTTGACCACACTTAACATATCACTTACCTAACTAACCTATTCTTGAAATTCTTATTATTTATTTCCCATAACCCTAATGACCTACCCCTTTCCCCATCCCACTTTCACACCCCTCAACTTGTATCATATATACCTTTTACCCTACCTATTCTCAACACACTTACATTTATACCTCACTACCTCTCTTTCTCTTTCCCTCCCACCATAACCCTTTCTCGATCTATTTTTCCTCAAAAGTCAATAGGCATTGGTCATTAGTGAGGGCATCGGTCCATCATGGTTGGCATCGGTCACCTGCTATTTGACCGATGTGCCGCTCCCTCGATGACCGATGTTCGGCCACCCTTGTCACACCGACCAAACCCGCAAAACCCTCCCCCATTTCTCAAAATTTGACCATACCGACCTAAATACCTACCCTATCCTACCCAAATCTCCCTACCTTTCTCCCTACCCCTATTTAACCCACATTGGACTTCCTACCCTTCATATTTCATCAATTTTACTTCCAAATTCAAATTTAATTCCTACCCAAAACCATTTCTACCCAAACCAATTTCTACAAACTATTTCAACTAATAAGAGTAGAATTGGATCGAATCTTACCTCATCTTGGTTCTTTCGGCGTGGTGGTATGTCTGGCCACTACACCGGTGGCCCACCCAAACCCTCTCCTACCTTTTCCATGCCAAAATCCACTCCTCACCTCCAACCAATCAAATTGATCACACCGCTCTCGTGGACCCATCTACTAGCTCCTCTCACCAACTCGTAATCTCCACCTCAGCCTGGTATAATGCCTTGTCCTTCTCTCTCGGAAAGGTGCAAAAAGGTCAAACAACTTTGTCATTTTCTCAAAAGTCACAACACAACAATGATTCCATAAAATATGGAATTTTTATTTTATAAACCCAAATCGACTTGAGTAACGTTGGTCATATTTATGCCCTAGCCCGCAGACATAGTCACCATATAACTAGAATTGGTCAACCCTTATAGCTATTTTCCCTTTCTAAGCTTCTTTTTACCTGCAACCATAGATCTCAAACACCTTTTATCATTATGGACACCTATTGAACCATACATACAAGCTTAAACTACCCCTACATTTCCTTTGTTACATCTTGGGATTTGTTATCTTATCCATACCCCGACCTTACCCATGCCATGACCTATTTTCCTAAACTGTCCTCTTGGTGTGACCATCGACCTTATGTACTCACTATACCTTGTGATGTTGTTACTTATTTTGTTTAGCCTAACAACCATACCTTTCCTATTCTTTATGTTGTTTATCACGAACCAAACCTTTGGTGTATTGGAACATACCTAAACGTTCCTACACCGACCTACGTTGTGTTTCCGGACCATATCCTATACCTTAGATACCTGAATCACTTCACCCTTGTTTGGATAAACCTATCGAACTTGGATGATGTAGATTTTACAAGCTCTTAACCTAGTACCATGTTGCAATCTATACGTGTGTGTGCATTTGATTGTCATTGCCACATTACTTATTCACCCTCCCTCGCCACCTACCTTCACTTCCATTAACTACACATTTATCAACCCACTCACCAATTCCGTATTACACCTCATCAGTTCCTGGTTTGAGGGGGATCACCTTCACCCACACATGGGGCAATCACTTCTTGTTTTTGTTAGCATCGCTTACCAATACAAGCTACGTGACAAAAAGGGAAAAATGTAGACACCAAATTTAGGTCACACTCCCCTTTAGCCCACATGTATATTAATTTAATTACCCTCAATTAAATTAAGGCTCATGCTCACAATATTCATTATTTAATTACCTTAATTAAACTAATTTCCACCTCACCTAGACACCTCATCATAAACCTATTCTTAGCATGTTTCCCTTTTACTAGGACTCAATATCCACTCACCATAACTAACTAAGACTTAGTCCTACCTACCTTAATTAACTAAGACTTAGTTCAACCCTAAAATCACATGCCTATTCTTCCTCTAACCACATTCCCACTTATCTAAGTGCAACATTCTATTTTGATCTATGAGAATAGATAGAGATGGCCAAAAAGATTACCAAGATTTGTCATTTTTAGTAAACCTAGGATTTCCCACCTTAATTGACAGTCAACCCTAAACCGACGCCGGTCACCCTAAACTATCATCGGTTACCATATATTCATTTTGGTAACCTTGTTTGAGAGGTTGGAAGAATTATTCAAGTCTTGGAGAAGAGAGATCTCGCATGCAATCACGCCGTGAGCACTCGCACACCCGGACACCTGAACAACAACCAAGCACTGATCTGAAAGGAAAGCATTCACGGTAACATTCTAGGAAGCATAACCATGGCTCTGACCACTAGTTCCATGGATCAACCATCACCTCCATCCAACCACCAAGTCTATAAAACACCAGTAAGTACCTTTGGATCTGCACCTTCCCATATTTATTTAGATTAGTTTCTTTATATCTGTTAGAGAGTTATAGTTTCCCTTACATCCCATTAACTCTCACCTCCTTGGTCAATCCCTTTACACAACCACCTAAAACCTCCCGACCTCCATACCGACTCCAGGACACCTCTGACTACCCCTAGCATTGTTATATACCTCCCTATTATCTATCCATTCCCTGGGAAATCCCAGAGAATCGCCAAAACCCACCGTCACTAAGTTTCTACCATCCAACCCTATTGATGCGGTTAACCCGAAATGGTGTTAGTTTCTTCTCAACCAACATCGGTCATACGATATCAACATCGCGTCGGTCTTGTGTCTGAAAACCTTCATATAGCAACAACCTCATACCGTTCATCCAAAACAACCCAAATCACCTAAAACTTGACCCTGACCTATCCCGACCACTTTATTTACCTGTTTGACTTTCAGATATGATCCTAACCTAGCCTATTAGATTATATTTTTTTATTGTACTTGAACAAGATGCCTAAATCATATCAACTACAGTAGGACATTATTGGTTCATATTATTTCTTGCATTAAGTTATTTTAAATAGTGGATTGACAACCATCTAGGAAGTACCACACTTCCAGATCTAGCATACACTAGGTAGTCCACTAACATATATTGTTTAATATTTCTTGTGTGGTCTTGTTTGTATTTGTAGGTAGTTCCTCCTAGCAAAAAGGAAGTTCTCGCAATCAGCATTGGATCGAGAAATTAGAATGCGCACATCTACCTTCCACCTTCACTCATAGGTATTCCTCCTCACCCTTACCTTATCTTTTTTTTTCTCTTACATACGCACACTATTTGGCAAAACAACAAGACCATTTTTTCCCTCAATTGTATATGTGTGAAACCTAAAAAAACATGCCAAAATATGTATTAATATTTAATAGAGATGCATATATAAATTAGTAAATGAAAAATTAAAATTAAAAATGATGAAATTCATATAATTGTGTTGTAATGTAAAATTTATATGAATTTTACTTGACAATCCCATGAATATTATTGTCACTTCTCAAGAAAATTGGTCAAAATTGCCAAATTTGTCAATTTATAAGTATCGACTTATATGAAGTGTTTTAGAAGCTCCAAGTGGCTTCAAAAGTTCATATTATATTCATCAAAAATATTTCTATGTTTACTTCATATCAGTATGGTTTAGGGAACATTCTGGAAGCTTTGGACTAGTTTTGGAAGCATATTCACCTCTAGCACTTTTTATAGGAAAAATGTTTTTGGGCATCATAGAAGAGTCATCTTGTTTGAAATGGTTTGGGAGGCTCATTTGGTTTTGAATCATAGACCAGATATAATGGAAAGGTTTCAAAGTATATTACATTCAAATATGTTCAAGATAAGGTTTTAGAAGAAAAAAATGGAATCCTTTCGATATTGGGGCACATTAGTCTTTATGAAAGACATAACTTGCACAAAAGGTTTCAAGAACCTATAATGGATTCGTAAAACTAAAAAAATAGTCAAATTTAATCTCATTGAGTACTCTTTAAGTTCCAAGTGTTGGTTTTTTTCCTCCTCTAAAATTCTCGCAACAACTCAACTCATTGTTTCTTCTTCATACACCAAAAACGTAAGCTGGATCAAACACAAAAATAAATAAATTTCATCTCTTGGAAATGGTTGAATGGATTCAAATGGATGTTTTCATTCAATATTATGTATCATATGGCCTCAGAATTCCTACTCTTTCTCCATGAATGAAGGTTGTACTATTCATTTCATGTTCGAGTCTCTAGATGTGCTTTTGAAACTTTAATTCATTTTTACAACCCAAAATGAACTTTTGGAACTTTTTGGTTCGAATTTGAAGTTATAAATGTTCCCAAGTTCATTATGAAGGTTCATAATTCAATGTTTGGAAATTTTGAGGTTTCATGGTTCTAATTTAGTGTTGGCATGCACTTTTTGGAACTTAAGTTCCTCATGGAGTTCAAAATGTACTTTTTTTTTAACTCAAGTGAGTTCCAAGGGTCTAATTTTGAGTTGGATTTCACTTTTCATATCTTAAATGATTTCAATGGTTCTAATTTTGAGTTGGGGTTGCACTTTTTGGAACTTAAGTGACTTCCAAGTTCTAATTTTGAGTTAGGGTATACTTTATTAGTTCTCGTGTTCTAATTTTCCATTGACATTACACTTATTCACTTGAGGATCCACTTGGGAACCAAAAATGCACCCTTATTATCCTCATAAGGCTCAAAAATGTGTTTTGGTTCCATATGGGAACCAAAAGTGTGCTTTTGGAACTCTAACCTCCCTCTCCCAAAAATGCACCCAAGGTTCCTATGGAATTTAAAAGTGTGATTTCCCTCCAAAAAATCAAGTTGAAATAAATTAAAACTCATCCTAAACTCCTAAATCCATTTTATAAAAAAATCATTCTCCTTTTCTCCATGAAAGCCATGAAAATCCATATCCATTACCTAACCTCTATGACACATATTTTCTCATAGCTAGTTGCTCGATAGATGAAATCATTTGAAATTATGTCAAGTTTCTATCCTAAAATATTCCTTTAGAATGATATATCATGCATGGGATATGATGAACTCATTTATTTTCTATATCCATTTTCATTTGCTGCTTTAAAAATGCCTATTTAGTTTTGCCCAAAATATTTTTTTCTTATTGTTGGAGATCCCATGATGCAAACCTTATTAAGTTTTAACCATAGACTATCCTTGTAAAATCCCTTATTTTGAATCATTTATTAAATTATAAGGTGGAGGAATCCATTATAAGTATTAAAAATCATTTTTCATCTCTGAATCCATTAAGAAATCATTGTGCAAGTAGAAATTGTTTTGTAATTTCCCACAAATTTCAATGAGAGATATTCACAAAAATTTGAGCATCCCTTATTCTCAAAAATACATTTCAAATGGATGAAGTCTCATATGATTTAGATAATCATCGCTCATGGTTATATAATCAAGGTTGTAGTTAATAAACTTTATTAAGACCTTAATTTTTCCCAAAACAACTTAAAATGTTTTAAATTTTTCCATTTGACTCAGTAAGTCAAATTGCCTAAAATTTGGAGAAAATATTCTTCTTAAAATCACATTTTATTATATATATATATATATATATATATATGATTGATTTTTCATATTATTATACTTGATTTTTTCATATTATTATACCCATTAATGCACCTAGAATTTACTATGAATAACCGAGTGTGCATCGACACATCACTCAACCTAAGTGAGTGCTCACCCAAAGTGCACAAAGGCACTAGGTCCCTCTTTAGAGTTGCTTTTACAGAATGTTAGCATGATGATGTTTAAACATATTCAGATTCATAGCTAGACATAAGCATTCCACAATGCATAATCTAGATTTATATCTTAGAGAATCATAATAAATGAACTAGACATTAACTATGATAAGATTAACCATATAAGAACCATATTCATTCATGTCTAATACCAATATCTAGCCAATATACACCATTGATTTAAATAATGTAAAATAGAAAATCCTCTTACACTATATCAACATCTCCATGAGTCATGTGCGTTAAAACCAACAACACAACTCTACAAACAATTCACCACTTACTAAACTACACAAATCAACACATATTTATAGGGGTGGTACTTGCCCTTCACCACCCATGGAATTCTCAAAATAGGTCATATGATGATAATAGACATGCGCCTTTATAATAGTATGCACAACAAAACGCTCTAACAATAGATGTATTATAGTTAACTCCAAGTAGAAATCCTATTATTAGCTTAAACTATGCATGGCACTTATCTGCTGCTTGTTCCCAAAATATCATTGCGTGGAGCGCAAGTCTTCATCTCTATGTGTTCTCCGCATGTTATCTCCAAAAATAGCCCTTATCCATCAAAAATGGCTAAGTCTTGAGCCAAAGTGTTCTAACATGTGTTTCCTTTCCTATCTTCCCATGCCTTCAAATGCACCTTGTTCCCATGTGTGCATCCTTTGTGTGTCTTCTCCTTAGAGAAACTTTTCTGTCTGCTCAACATTACCCCACACTAAAGTACATTACCATCCTGAAAATGGGAATTATTTCTAATGTCTCTAATAATAAAGAATAAGTAATGAAAGAATGAATGAAACATTGTACAAAAGAATGAAATTTACTCTCGCAACACCCTCTTCTTCAAATGTGAGGATTAAATTTAGGATATTCAATTTTGATTTCAACCTCCAATGTCTGCCAACCACTTAGTGCGTTCCTTTTTTTCCCTAGAATATCTATGGCTATTGCATCCACTTCATCCTCTATGATCTTCTCTTTCTCATTTTGTAGCACCCGGACAAAATTGGCCATACCTGAAAGCATTCCCTCCATGAGATTCATCTTCTACGCTATGAGTTTCCTAATCTCATAAATTCTATCCTGTGCAGATCTTGAGATGCGCAAGGGCCTCACGCTTTTTTTTACCAAGACTAATCTTTGCGGACACCCAAGTGTTTAATATTTCATTTCCTTAAGAACTTAATTGTCCTCTACTATATTCTGATCCTTATTATGGCTTCAGCATCACACATATATTGATAGCTTGGTCATATTTCTTCAGCTCATCTTTCAAGGTTTGGAGCAATGCCTCATAAGTTAAAACTTGTCTAACAATATTGGCCCTTTCTCTTTTTTCTTCTTGTGTAGAATCCTTTGGTGTGGGAATTTGAATTGTCTCATCATCTAATACCAAATTGACCAAAGTGTGCACATAATGTATAGCAGAAGGAATTTTTTAAGAACTTGAGATTCTAAATGAGGCCTTGCTTTAAGAATGTGATCACCAAGTTCCTCAGCCATGCTAACGAAGGCCTCATTATTTTCATGTTCTCATTCCTTCTCTTATTTTAAGCATGTTATCTCTACAGTTTTATCCTTGTTATCTTCAAGCAACACTCAAATGGTGGTGGCCTTATCAATGTTCCTCTATGCCACCTCAAAGTAGATACCTTGACCAAGGCATTGTTGACCTACTCATCGGACATTACAGTGGGTTTTATTGTCATGTGTCTACTCTGGGGTGCCTTCTTCACTCTGCACAAGACACATGACTCTTCACACACGTAAAAATCAGGTTCATCCATATGAGTTTGCATGGACCAGATATAATTCTTCCTTGTGCATGTAGTAGCCATATCTGGATCCATCAACTCCCACCCATATAACTCTTTTATGACCACAGTTCTCTAAAAATGGGTGTAGATAATTTTTTCATGTATTCAACATGGCCCATATAAAGGACAACATATTCTTCACATGTCCTCTCCCTTTTGTCCTTGTCCCCTTAGGAACCGGGTGCCAAGGTCTCAGATTTGGCCCTTCTACTTCCTGAGTAGTAATGGGTACATTAGGTGGCTTGCCCACAACTTCCTCTGCTTCTTTCACCCCTTCCTCATCATATCTCATCTCTTCATCCTTGGGGATCCTTTACATCTTTAGTTAAATTGGGGTTCCGAGTGCACTCTCCATGACTCCTCATCCTCGTCCTCTTTAATCTTCATTTTCCTTCTCTTCTTTTTCTTAGGTGTTTATTTTTGAGGGGAGAGTCAAGGTGACCTTCATAAAAGTTGAGATGTTCCTACACCTTGGGTTTTGGTCCTTTGAACACCCTCTTGAACTGGTGTTCCTCATGGACTATGTTTACGTCCAAGTCTTCCTCTTCTCCTTGTAGATGTGGAGGATTATCTGCATACTCACTCTCTTGCTTTGTTAGTGGGATGCCTCTAGACTCTTTGGTCCAAGCCTCCACTATCCTTGTTGATTTCTTCTTCCTCTTCTTCCTCTAGGGTCGAGGCAGGATTTGGAGCTACCACATTTTCAATTGTATGCTTGCCTTTAGGTAGCCCTGGTAACATGAAATAATTCTCCACGTACTTTCCATTTTCCATCCTAGGCTTAAGCTAGAGATAGATAAGCATGGCCCCATTGTCCCCAATATCCAAACTTACTAGCTTCATACTTATGACATCAGAAATAAGCCTCTCAATGTAGGAAGATTGACCTGGATAAACATAAGTTTTCCTTAAAGTATGGTAGTCACAATCTACCTTGTCCACATTATAGCTCAACCGGCATGCATATGTAAAGTTGTGTACTATTGCCTAGAAGAATCACAATGTGAAGGAATATGGTAGTTTACACCAGGGACTCCATGTCCCATTCTTCATTGTGAACCGCGTGATGTAAAATTATTGATATACCATGAACGCACATGGCCTTACCCGCCACTAAGGGTAACTCCTTTGGAATGCACCATTCCTCCTCGAAGGTCAGTGCGAAGATGGTCATACCATAACTCCACCCTTTTCTTGAATAGACCACTCATTGATCCTTCACATAGATATTTTTCAAACCTCTCTGTGAGGGACTTATTTTCCATGGGGTATTCCCAAATTTTATTGTTTGGCCCATCGGGCACTCCAATTTCTACAAACACAAGTGATAACAGGATATAGCAGTGCCAAAACTTATCTTCTCACCTGTGCGCGCTTCCTCAACAATTGTATCTACTATGTACCTAGCTAAGTTGTAAACTTCTCCTTGTGAAATCTTCTTAGCAACATGTAGCCACATGGTGTTCACTTGTGACCACCTTTCCTGATCATTCAATTTAGTGAGTAAATGCGTAGCCACTGTATCATAGGGTACTTCCTCAACTTGTAGATATTCATCCCACGTGGACCCTTCATATATCCTAACTCCTTGCTAGTGGCCATGAAATATACCTTATCAGTTAGATCACTACTAACCTCTATCCCTGTGCCCTTCAATCTTGTCAACATAGCAATTAAGGGTGATGCAGTGTTCCTTACCCGCCATCTAACAAAATAGAAGAATTCCTCATGGATTTTCTCATCATCACCACCAAGTATATATTTTTTTGTTTTCCAAAGTATGGGATTTCGTATAGTGCTGGTATACTCCTAGCTTCTTGAGTAAAATTCTCTCTAGCATCATCATATAATGGCATGTCATCAACCGTTCACTTGTTGGTCTTCCTATTCAAAAATGCGTCCAATTCCTCCTTGTTCTTGGTGGTGCGATGCTTGTAATCACACACCTTACACCTAAGGATATGGGAATCCCAATCCCATCCGATAGTTACTTATTTTGGATATTGCATTTCTAAAAAATTGCTCTTAGGAGCATCCTCAACCTCGGTTTCCACCTTCTTCTTCCCCTTTTCTCATGCTCCAGGTGCTTTCCTTGGTGCCATGATAAAAGTTGTGCCTTTTTCTTTGTTGAGAAAGATCCAATGCCCTAGCTCAAAACCACATGCCCTAGCTCCTTCTCAATGCTTCTGCTTCACTCAAACCCTTCTCAAATGGGGACGCAAGCCAATTCTGTGCACAAATCTACTCTCCTCACTGGTTTCACATCTCTCCGCACCTCAATGCATTTCACTTGGTTTGGTCACAACTAGCTCACTCAAATACTTGTGATCACAAAGGTAGAAATGAACCCACATCACATCTTTATATAGAGTTGTGAAAATTTAACGCATTTATTTCTCCTTTACCTACCACCGATCCTCTCATTAATTGACCATTTTTCCAATTTCCACGTAATACACCTATGCACCATAGCTATAACCTTCTAGCGCACCTTCCTACCTTCTGGCTACAGACCTCCTTCTACACACTTCCATGCACCAAAGTACCTCACCACTGTGCCTTCCTCTAGTAGTTTTTATGGCCGCAACTTACCTCGTCGTTATACTATTCATTCATTCATTTCCATATTTGGTCCTTTTTAGGAGCAATTTTTTCTCTAACAAGTGCCTTTCCATACTATCTACACTTTTTAATCAAGAGAAATCACATGTAACATTATTTTCTTATGTGTACCCATTTTTGAATGACAACCACCCCACACCAAGGGTATGTGTAGTCATTTATGCATAAAAACACTTCAAATTGTAATTCACGCGCATGCAAATTGCGCTTATTACACAAAACACTAAACTAAATTGAAAAGCATATGACGAAGAAGGAAACACAGTAAAGGAAATACAATAAGGGAAATATATACTAAATGGAAATACTTCCTTATTACAAACACCAAGAAGGATTATTTATAGTAGGGCTTCAACCTACTCCCGTTGAAGTAACCGGGTAACTGTGTTCCATCAAGCACCTCTAATTGGAAAACATTTGATTCAAGTATGTGAGTGATAACATACGGTCCCAACCAATGCACCTTAAGCTTTCCTGGGTGGCACAAAAACTTTGAATCATAAAGAAGCACCATCTACCCAACCTCAAGCTTCTTGTCCTTGATATGTCTATCATGCCATGCCTTCTATTTGGCATTTTCCTTCTTTTGAATCCAATGTGTTATGGTGCATCTCTCATCCAAAATATTAAGTTTTCAATTCTCTCTTCCAAAGCTTTCTCATCAGCTAGACCTCCAACACGCATAATACACAAAGAAGGTAACATAAATTCCATAGGGAAAATTTTCTTCTATGCCAAACACCAATTGAAAGGGTGTGGCCTTATTCAACCTTTTGTAGGTTGTTCTATATGCCCAAAGTACAATAGAAACTTTATCATCCCAATATTTCCTTCCACCATCACAAATTTGTCAAGGTATGGCTCAATATCTTATTAAATGCCTAAGCAGTCCCATTTTCTTGAGGGTTATATGGTGTGGTCTTGTGGTGCGTGACCATAAATTCATCCAATAATATCCTGATTGTCTCATTCAAGAAATGTGTGCCCCTATCACTTGTTAGACTCAATGGAAATCCATACCTAATAAGAATATTTTCCCATAAGAACCTTGTTATTGTAGCCGTTATACAATCCTTTGTAGGTGTTGCTTCTTCCCACCTTGTAAGATAATGTACAAGTGATGATGTAACGCGATCTAGTTCTACGTGTGGTTGGGGAAATAGGACCCACAAAATCTATTGCCCATTTTTCAAATGGATTTGTTCTAGTAATAGGTCTTAAAGGCATTTCATCTCTTTTCCTAGGTTTTCAAGGCGCTAACAGTGATCACATACCTTACAATACTCCTTGTAATCCTTGTACAAGGTTTCCCACCATAAACCAGTGAGTAGAATATTGCGTGCGGTGGTGTCACCTGCATAGTGTCCACTTGTAATTCTGCCATGAGCCTCTTCCATGATTGATGTGCGCTCATGCTCCAAAGTACACACACTAGCGTAATACTTCATCTCATCCTAGTTTGTATAGGTCACCACTGATCAACATGAAAGGTGTGGAGTAATTACAAGTTGTTTCTTTTCCAAGGCTTTCATTCCTTTGGCGCCATACCTGTGTGTAAAAACAAAAATATCCTCCAATTCTGAGGGCGTGTAGTTTAACATGTACAAATGTGCATTTGGCATTATATCTTCAATTTTTACGTGTCCTCTCCTGATTGAATTCTTGATAAGTGGTCTAGACTAGAATTGCTTTTTCCTGGTTTTACCACAATTGTAAAATCAAACTCTTGGAATAAGAGAACCCATCAACATATGTGCCCCTGTAAAATGGGATTATTTACCAAGTATTTCAATGTCATGTGATCTGTATAAAACACAAAAGGTGTTGCTAGCAAGTACTATCTAAACTTATGTAGTGCGTAGATCATTGACAAGGCCTCACGCTCTGTAGTTGTATAATTTTTTCTGTAGGTGTCAACTTTCTACTAGAAAAATAGATAGGATGATCTATAATACCTTCTCCAGGCTGAGCTAATACTACTTTAATGGCCATGCCAGAGGCGTCCAAATGTATGTGAAAAGGTTGGTTCCATGAGGGAAAGCACAAAATAGGCATCATAGTAAGCCTCTCCTTCAACACTTCAAATGCATGTTGTTGTAGTTCTCCCCAATAGAATGTCCCTTTTCCTTTTAGTAATTCCTCCAAGGGTGCAAAAATCTTACATATCCTTTGATAAAATTTTTTGTAATACCCTGTGTGGCCCAAGAATCTACATGCAACTCACTCTCGACTCAGTAGCTTCCTCTAGGCGTAAGATAACTACAACCTTGGTGGATCTACTAACAAACCCTCCTTACAGATGATATGCCCTAGTAGAGTTCCAAAAGGTGTAGAAAATACACACTTCTTGATGTTTAAAGAGATGTTTAACTATTTTGCACCTCTCAAACATTAATGCAAGTTGTCACAATGATCCTTGACAAGCCCATATATTGTCCAATCATCCAAGTAAACCTATAAGAATTTGTGAATAAATTCCTGGAATGCTTGAACCACAATGTGTGAAAATACTGTAGGTGCGTTCTTTAGTCCAAAGGGCATCACCATGTATGTAAAACTTCCCCATTCAATGGTGAAGGTTTTTTTCTTGATCCTCCTTTGCAATTCTTACCTGGTGATATCAGAGAATCCATCTATAAAAGAGTAAATTTTGTGCCCTGCAATGCCTTCTAATATTTCCTTAGTGAAAGGTGTAGGAAAATGATCAATCACACATGCAACATTCAGCTCCTTGTAGTCCACACAAATTCTTATCCTACCATATTTATTTATACTAATTACCATGGGGCTAACCCACTCTGATTCTTCTAGGGGCTTAATGATGCCAGATTTCAACATCTTTTCAATTTCTTCTTTAACTTTTACGCACATGTTAGGTTCATCCTGTAAGGTCTCTTCCTAACCGGGTGCACACATTCCTTTAACTTAATCCTCATCTCGCCCAAAGACTCATGCACTCCCTTTAACTCATGATATCCCCTAGGAAATAAGTCATGGAAATCACGTAGTAACTCAATTATCTTAGCCACTTCAGAATCAAACCAATAATCTCCAATTATGGCCTCCTTGGGTTTAGCATCTGTGCCAATGTTCACTTTCTTGGTCTTCATAGGTTCATGATAGGCATGTTCCTTCTTATCCACATTGTCTAAGAATTCATGCATACCTTTTGAATGATCTATGTCTAAATTTTATACTTCTTCATCATCCACTATATAGACCATCTTTCCTTTCTCTTTCTCAAGGCAAGCACGCTCAAGTAGTTTGACATCGGTCTCATGTACTTCAGCAAAATGCACTCCTAGGTCTTTCTCACCAAATAACTCCTGAATGATTTCTTTAGCCTTTTTAGTGTCTCCCATAGTCAATCACTCCATGGATTATAATGCCTCTTTCATTAGAGGTTTAGTGGAGAAGTAGTCAAAAGTCTAGATCATTCATGTAGTCAAGTCTTACAAAATCTAGTCTCCCCTATACACTCGCATAAACATACGAAGCGCGTGCACAACCATCACAAAGTGAAATAAAGTTTGTGCACCCATAGTGAAGGTGGTAAAGCTTCCTACCCCCTCTGTCTAGAGTCTCTCACACTATTGAATGTGGTGCTAAATAGGATGATTACCATGATATGTGTAGATTTGAGTAGGCGCATTACTCTTGAGAAACCGGGTTGTTAGAGTAATTCTCACTTCATTCCATTCTATGAGATAATCCCTATGAACCATCCATAAAACGTGCTTCTGCCCCCAAATAGGGTATACACTAACATATTTTTTCCACTTGATCCTTCCACTATTCCTCCATGGCACACAGGAATACCATAGGGTCTCCTTCTAGTGTACCGGGGTACAAGGTTGTTACTTATCCTCCTAATATAGTGAGGTTTTCCTCCTCACGCAGATGCACTCTTTACTTTGTGCCTAACCATCTCATAAGTTCCATGTGCCCAATTGTCATAAGAAATACTTGTAGTATCACTAATAGAATGTGCATCTTCCCACTGGAGGATTCCTTCCTTAGATGGCTCAAGTACTTCTCGGATCTCGAATGACACACACATAAATTTTATTCAGGTCTTCCTCACTCAAAGGTTCAACATAAGGTGCATATTTCCCATCTGTCAAAGGGATAATAACTCATTCTTCCTTGTTCTCAAATCTTATATACCCCTTGTTGAACCATAGATCAACATTATTTGCATAACACCAAGGGTGCCCAAGTAGATCTAGGAAGTTGTCTGCTTCTGCAAGCGCTAAAACCTCAAAGTCCCCAATGAACTTGGCCCCTTATATAGTAATGGATGCATCCTTTAAAACCCTTATTGGAGTGGCCTTAGTTGATTTTCCATAAATAGTACATTAGAGGATGGCTGTAATGGAGGTCGACCATCTATACCCATGCATCTAAAGTAAGCACATTAACTTATGCACTTGTGTCAATCAATATATTTCTCAAAAGCCACCCATCCACAACAACATTTAGAGTGATCTCCTTATCATAATCCAAGCTATGAGGGGGAGATTAGCATACAAGATCTGCCTTCCATTCTCAATACCTACATGAGGAGTGTTTCCTTTAACCAATTCCCTAATAATGGAATGATATTCTCCTAGTGCAACATCTTTCATACTTATTTCAAATCATCAACATCTAGATGGACCATCTCTACTACCTTCTTTTGTTCCACCTTCCGTGATTGTTCCTTTAAACATTGTATCTCACCCTGAAGATTTTGAGCACCTCCATGGTTTCCTGATAAACCTCCTTCTGATGTGTAGGATCTGGGTATCTTGCATGCAATACCTCTTCCCTAGTAATGGTAGGATTTTTTGCAATGCTTCTCGGTGCATGCAACTTAAGCACATGTAGTAATTTTCATGCGCAGTACTACCTCAAGTTCGGTTCCAACTTTCATCATCCATTGGTTTTCCATGGCGTGTTCTATTCTAACCATTCCTATGCCATTGTTCTCCTTTTATATGCTACTTGATAAGATATTCATATAAGTCGTGAACTCCTCATAGTTATGATTCTTCCCACAAAATAAAAAGTAGTACTGAGGGAATTCATGCCTGTAGTGGTCGAGAGATCTACATGTATAACATGTTCCATAAGGAAACTCACTTTTTCCACCACCACGGCCTCGGTTTGACTTTGAATCCACCATGGTATCCTCGAACTCTACCATGACCTCCTTCGAAGCGTCCTTTATTTTGATCGTAGTGCCCTTGTGTGTGATCAAAATCATGGTGCTCACTTTTACCTTTAGATTTATTTGATACTCTTGTCTGTCATACACCAATATCAATGACATCATAGATCTGATCAATCAACTTGCAATCTTCGGTATTATGAGTCATGGACCAGAAAATCTTACAGTAACAAGATATGTTTTTACTTATCACACATTGTAATAATGGAACAACGGCTTACATCATGGTCTAAATGACATATCTCACAATGTAGAAACAATGAACACACTGACCTATGGGGAAAAATATCCTTAGTGTGCCCCTCAACTTCATAATATGTATACATGAAATCTTAGTGTGCATCTCATACGCTGAATTGGCCAATAGTTTATACAACTACTTTTCCATAGCTATAATTTGAGCTTCCAGGAATGGGCTCACTTCAATGTCTATACTTTGACTTCCTCAATGCTTCTTCAAGTGCCACATGGATCCATTTATGTCTTATGTGAAAGTACCCTCCTAAAAGGTGTGATCAATCCTCTGAAGAACCACTGTGCATGTTGGCTTGCATGGATATCATATGAAAGTTTAGACAAAAGCATTTTGAAATGGGCATCATATTCTAAACACTCTCACTAGAGCCCTACTTAATATCCTTGAGTACGCTTATACTCTTCTGCTCAAACTTAGGGATATAAAATTCCTTAAGGAAAGCATCCCATAACGTTATATAATCTACATAAGTATGATTAGGGTAAAACTTCCTATACCAATTGTGTGCGCATCCCTATAACGTAGTTACAAACTGGCTTGCCTTACTCTCAGAATCCATGATCCCTTTCACATGCCACAGTATCTCACACATGTGCACATGCTCAGCAACATATTCTATTCCCTTATACTCTGGAAGATGAAGCAACATCTCCATATAAATATTCTAGGGTTGGTGAGGACCATTCCCACTGGATCTAGAACCTCCTGTGTTACCTCTACCTCCAGACCCACTAGATCCACAGAACCAGATCCACCTATGCCCCCGATCCTCCACCATAGAAAGAAGTGGACTAGAGGATGTACTACCCCGTGTCCCGAAAGTGGTACTAAACTGAACTCCTATAGTCTGTGAGGTGGTACTACTCCTAGAGGTGAGTCCAAAATTCTACACGCCTAAGTTCTATGTTGATGACACCTAAAAGGTACCTCCAAATAACAAGGAAGACATCTTCCCGACCATAGATGTACTTTATTTGATTTACTCCTATTATTTTACTACCCAAAATATCTTGCTAACTACTAACTGTACTCAAAACTAGAAAACCAAGTGCAAGGGCTAGGTTATCAAGTAGATTTAAATGTGCACTTCCAGCCCATGTCATCTTTACTGGCATACTTTCATAAGAGTCGATGAGGGTTCCTTGTCATGCTTTCCTATATGGGGGAGTTCTAAATGCTCTGGCTCCACGCCCTCTGCGTGAGCTCTAAATCCTTCATGATCCATCTCTCTCCTTAATGCCATTCATTCTGTAATCTTGCGTTGTTTTCCTAACTCCATCTCACACCTCATTGTACTTAAGTTTCCTTTCTTCTCTTTTCCTCTCTGCCGCTAGGTCTACCATCCTTCACCAAACCTGCTCCTTCCCCCATGTATGGTGGGGTTTAGCTATCCATTGACTTCTCTTCCAAATTTAGGGTTACCATCAAGATTTTAATCACTAGTGGAATGCCTTGTAGATAGGTTCCCTTGGGATAATGTAAAAACTGGAACTCAGCTACCTCTAAGCAAGAATAAGTGGAAATTGAGTACTCAAAATATATTTATTTAGAACACCACATAACCAAGTGTCCATAAAGCACACGTCCAAATCAGATCAACATCATAGAGGGCCTAAAATTCTTCATGCATCTAGAAAAGTGTGTGAAACCTCTAATTCCTTTTAGATGCATAAGCAACTAGCCACTTGTATAACTCTATCATAAAGATAGCAAAGAAACTCTCATATAAATAGTCATACAAGTTCTGCTCCACCCACATGCACGCGTAAAACTCAGATCTAGTGTTGAATCTCTGAGTGTATTCTTCTTCCAGATCTACTATCCACTCCTCAACACTTGATAAGGTCAACTGGTACATCTTCATCACAAAACATCCTGAAAACAACTGAAAAAGAGGTCTCGCAATGGAACCAATGATGCAACCTAGAATTTACTATGAATAACCAGTGCACTGGCACATCACTTAGCTTAAAATGAGTGCTCACTCAAAGCATGAAGGCACTGAGTCCCTCTTTAGAATTTATTATACAAAATGTTAGCATGATGATGTTTAAACATATTCATATTCATAACTAGACATAAGAATTCCACTAGTGCATAATCCATATTTATATCTTAGAGAATCATAATAAATGAACTAGACATTAACTATGATAAGATTAACCATACAATAACTAGATTCATTCATGTCTAATACCATTATCCAACCAATATACTCCATTACATTAAATACTATAAAACACAAGAATCCTCTTACACTATATAAACATCTTCATGAGTCATGTGGGCATCAAAACCAGCAACACAACTCTACATAGTAATTCACCACTTACTAAACTACACAAATCAATACATATTTATAGGGGTGGGGATTTCCCTTCACCACCCATGCACTTCTCAAAATAGGTCACATGCTGATAATAGCCATGTGCCTTTACAATAGTATGCACAACATGCAAGTTCTCTAACAATAGATGTCCTATAGTTAACTCCAAGTAGAAATCCTATTATTATCTTAAACTATGCATGGCGCTTATCTGTTGCTTGTTCCCAAAATACCATTGTGTGGAGTGCAAGTCTTCATCTCTATGTGTGCTCTCGCATGTTATCTCCAAAAATAGTTCTTATCCATAAAAATGGCTAAGTCCTAAGCCAAAGTGTTCTTATGGGTGTTTCATTTCCTATCTTCCCGCACCTTCAAATGTGCCTTGTTCCTACATGCGCATCCTTTGTTTGTCTTCTCCTTAGAGAAACATTTTGTATTCTCAACACCGATTCATTGGATTTTACATCTTCCCACCGATTCCGACGAGAGAATCGTATCAAACATGGAACATCAATCCTCTCAAGAACCTTTCAAACAAATCCATACATGATTAATTTATATAATTCATTTATCTATGGTGACCTCATCTATTTTGCATCTAAAATCATCATCAAAAACACCTAAAAAGGTAGAAAAATCATTTTACAACCTAATCCAAATAGCATGAGAGTTTATAAAGCCAAGAAGGAAGCCATGTTTATAAATCTTGATATGGAAAAAGCCTATGACAAAGTTTCTTGGCCCTTCCTTCTGAAGATTCTTTCAAGGTTTAGCTTTAGAGAGGACTTTAAGGAGTTGATTCTCTCATGTATTTCCATAGCCAAGTTCTCGATCCTGGTTAATGGGACCCCTTGTGGGTTTTTTAATAGCACGTGGGGTTTAAGACAAGGTGATCCTATCTCACCCTTTCTTTTCATTATTATGGTTGAGACCCTTAGTAGAGCTCTAAATAAGGCTACCGAGGATGGTAGAATCAGAGGTATTTCTCCCACTGTCAACTGTAACAGAGTTTCTCACCAAGAATTTGTTGATGACACAATGTTGGTTGGTGTTGCTTCTGTCCCAGAGGCCATGGAATTCAAATAGTTAATGAAGGATTATGAGGAGGTGCATTGATCAATTGATCAATTATGGGAAAATCTCAATCTTCTTCATCAATACCCCTGAAAGAAGAAGAAACAAAATTGCTGGTATTCTTGGTTGTGTTTCTAAAACCCTCCAACTCGGTATCTCATGATGCTTATAGGGGTGGAAAAACCTAATAATACTTGAATGGAATTTATTAATTGATAGTTTTCTAAAGAAACTTGAAGGATGTAAAGGGTCACTACTATCTAAAGCTAGAAAAGCTATTCTTCTCAAATGTTTGATTCAAAATTTACTTGTTTATATGATGTCTATCTACAAAGTTACCCCTCGAGGTCTTAGTAAGAAGCTAGAAAGCATACAAAAATATTTCTATGGAGTGGATCTACGAATCTAAAGACAAATTTCTTCTAATTTCTAGGAAAAGGTTTGTGCCCCAAAAAACTTGGTGGTCTTAGTATCAGGATTGGAGCAAAATGAATAAAGCTATATGTCGAAAATGAGTGGAGACCGATTAAGGAAGAGACTATTTGGAGTAGTATTATAAGAAGGAAATACTGGCCTAATCTATCTGCTAATGAATGGTACTTCATCACCCGTAACTCTAATGGTTTTCTTGTTTATGGAAATCTTTAAATGGGCTAAACATGTTATCTCTGAGGGATGTAAATGGTTAGTGGGAAATGGTGAACCATTAACTTCTGGGAGGAAAAATGGTTAGAGGACCTTCCCCTCAAGGTTATTTACCCTATGGTCTATAGAGATTCTATGACCAATTATGGGACAAGGTTAGAGATTTCTTCAATTTAGATGATCCTTTGGGACAATGGAAAACCATAGCTATGGATCATTCTAACAACATTGAGATTGCTTCTATTAACAACAGATTAAGAGGAGTTATTATTAATAAAGAGAATCTGAAGAGGATAATATTTACTGGTCAAAGGAAGATAATGGTAACTTCTCGGTCAAAAGTGCCTACAAATCTTTCTTTCCTAAGGGGGAAGGGGAAAATTATAACTGGGGAAGTGTTTGGGTCAAATATTTAATCCCCAAGATTAATATGTTTTGGTGGCTGGTCATCCATGACAAGATTCTTACGGTCGACAACCTAAACAAGAGAAATTTCCACATGGTTAATAGATGTGTTTTGTGTGAATCTGATTGTGAAGATACCTCTCACCTTTTCCTAAACTACCCCTTTCTTGTCTTGGTTAGGAAAACCATTCTCAATCTTTTTGAAGTCAATTGGGTTTTTCCGAATCCATAAAACTGTTGTGGACCCAATGGTCTAACCCTTTTAAGAGCCAAGGTTTACATTTTTATGGACCTTCTCTATTATGCATTTGGCTTGGGAGATATGGAAGGAGAGAAATAGAAGAATATTTAAAGGCAAAAAGAGCCTCCCAAAAAATTGGAGCCCGTTGTGTGAATTCCATTTTGGCTAATTTCTCTAACCTAAACTCCTAAAAAGTCCTTTTTCCATAATGAATCCAAATTTTCCTTGAAGTGGGGTTTGGGATCCACTACCTTTAGCCCCCTGCTCTTAACCCTAGACTTAAAGGTTGGGAGAAACCTAACAAGGAGTGTTTAAAATTGAACTTTGATGGTGCCTCTAAAGGAAACCCTGGTCATGCTGGTTGTGGTGGGGTTTTTCGTGATTCTGAAGGAAGTTTTATTCTAGGGTACCATCACAATCTGGGCACTCAAACTAATAATGTTGTTGAGGCTGCTGGGGTATTTTGGGGGCTGTCTATAGCTCTTCAACACAATTTTGTCAATCTGGAGGTGGAAGGAGACTCCCTGAACATAATTAACAACATAAATGGGAAAGGATCCATCTCTATTTCCAACCATAACTCTATTAAGAGTATTAAGGAAATGACCCTTTCTTTTAATCTTATCACCTTTAAACATGTTTATAGGGAGGATAATGTCATGGTGAAACTTCTTTGCTAATATGGGGGTTAATGGTTTTGAGTTGACACTTATGAAGGAGGTGGAAATCCTCGATCCCAAGGTGTGGGCACACTTATTAAAAGACATCAATGAACACGTATAAGGTCCTTTCATGGGGTGTCAATCTCATCATGGTCATATGCCATAGGATGAATGTGCATTTATCTTTCAATAATGAGAAGATCGGGAAGGAGATCCACTCGTGTTCTTGGAGAGCTCTTATTGCTTCCCGGGTCTGTAGAAATTTCACTTCTTGGCATGCGAGTAATCTTCTAGTTCTTTAGATTTTGGGTCTTTTTGTGAAGAGGTTTTTGTTGTTTGGCCAAATGGGTGGTGATCTTGTTAATTGAACCTATTGACCTTGAAGGGGTCACGCCTGAGCTATGGATCTATTTGATAGCAAGGGATTTACTCCCTTTCTGAAAATTTTCAAAGGGCATTATGAAAATCTTAGCAAATATTTTGCTAGCGCATGGAAAGTGACCAAAAAGGAGAAGTTGTGGAAATGAAGGGGATCAGTATCGATATCACTGTGGATTCGGTGGCCAAAGTGATGGGCATCCTTGCCATGGGGAGGGAGGTCTACAAACCTAAGAAGGAAGCCTTTGAAGAACTGAATCTTTTCCTTAAAGGTAATGAGAATCTCACTTCCCATTTTGTTGGTTACCTTCACTTGTCTCTTCCTAATCCTTATGATGAGGTGGCTCTCACCCTTATTCAATTTTTAACTCTAGAGGGTCACCACAAATGTATTTATGCCTACCACCTCCCTATGCTAAATCATTTTAGGCGTGGCTAGGATTTTAGTTTTCCCTACTTTTCTGTTTCATTCCCTATGTGCCTCTATTTCATAGTTCAAAATGAGAAGAATATTTGTCCCTCTCCATCAAGGCTTTATCCTTTCCCTTGTAAAAAGAGTGGCTCTAGACATAGATAAAACTGGCTCCCTTACCATGGCTCTGGAAGCTTATGTGGATGACACTGGCTCGGAATCGAGAGGATGAGGATTTGAGTGATGATACTAACTCTCAGGATGGGGACTTAGATGATGACTAGGATGAGGTGGAGGTGGTGGTGGCTCAGAATCTTAAGGATTTGAAATCAAAGCAGGTCCCTTGTACTTCACCGTACACCAAGGGTGAGTCCAAGTAAACAGGAAGTCGAGACCCTTATCAATGCTCAACTAGAACAACACTTTGAGGCTTTGGGTCATGTCGGACCAGTAAAAGGGAAAACCATTTGGCTAGGATGGTGATGGATATTGAGGAACTCAAGGGTGATATACGGCTCACTAAGAGCTTGGTTCAATTTTTTGTTTAATGATTGGCATAAGATGAAAGTGCAGGTGGAGGAAGTGGTCAGCAACGGGCATGGCAAGAGAGATTGAGGTTTTAAAGGCCAACTTTGGTTTCATAACCAAAGAGATGGATCATGTTTGGGCTATCCTCCATAGCTACATGGAATGGAGCGTAGTCATGGTGAAATCGACTCTGTAACACCTTCAAAACTCTGGGGCATCTCACCAATGCCTATTGTGCCATGGATAGTCTGGGAAAGAAGAGAAAGGTGACCCTAATGGTTTTGACTTGGGCACCTTGGTGGGTAATATTGATGCTTTGGTGAAGGAATGGGCTAAGGTGCTGGAGGGGCTTGAAAAAGCCTATAAATGATCTGGGGTGGGATGTTTTGGTTTTTTTACTGTCTTTGATCTAGGCTATTACTTTTATCACTATTGTTAGTTTCTCTATGTTTTTTGATGTTGTAGTTTTTGTAATTATCTACTCTTTTGGAGTGGTGTTGGTGTATCGGGGTAGGCCCCCATCAACCCTTTTTTACCTCTTATAAAAAAAGAGCATGAGAGGATTATTGAGCAAGAAACATCTAGTTGAATCAATTAAAGGATTTTATGATGGGAGACCATGGTTTTGGTGTATTATCAATATCCTTACCATCCTCCATTTAGGAGACATCATAGAAAGTACTCTACTCTTCAGGAATAAATTGTCCATTTAGTTAGTACTTGATTCCATCTCAAAAATAGAAAGTGTTTCCATTCAAAGGATTGCTATGTTTCCATTGAGGATTCTCAGGAATCTTTGATACTATCAAATCTAAGAGGGCTCATGGTGTGATTTTTCTTATCAACTATAGGGAATGTGTGATGTGAGTTCCTACTTCTTGATTATTACAAGATAATTTTTTCTCATGTAGGATATATGAGATTGTTTTTTGACTAAGAGTTTATTTGTGTAGCCTACCATCACTCACAAAGATGAGTTGAAAGATAGATTTTGAGGCATGAACACAAATGATCATTTTGGATAAGATGTGGAGGATCATTTCTAAGTCTAATAAAGGCATGATCTAATAATAGAAGCAAATGAGGAAGATCCTATTTAGTTGTAACATTCATCTCCACAATGAAGGAAGAGTAGAACTTAATCCTAGATCATCTTATTTTGATCACACATCCTCTCTCTCTTCTTGTATCTCTCTAGCATTCTATTTCTCCATTGAGAAATAAATTTTGTAAAAGTCACTTAATTCACTTAAAGTTTCTATTTCTTCATTGAGATTTCACTTTAAGTTGAAAATTCACATGGGAATGCAAAGAGTCACTTGTTTTGGCTATAAATTAGAATTCTCTCTCCATTCAAAATGATCCACTTTTTACCCTCTCTAACAAGTTATATTCTTCTATTTCCTACCTAGAAATTTTTCCTCAATTTCTCATCTTGTCACCAACCGAGAACATGCCGACATTTGTAATAAGTTAAAGGAATCTTTTCCATATTTATGGAATGAATATATCTTAAGGCTTTGTATTTATCTTGCATTATTTATTTCATTATCTTGTTATGATGTTGTGTTGTGCTTTCTTGTTTCCTCCAATTGAAAATGGAATCACCTCTGAGTTGTAGTTAGTGAAATTTGATTTCAAATCATTAATAAAATCCCCCTTCTCATTTTCTCTCTTCCCTTACCTATAAATTTATCCTCCTCTATTCTATTGTTACAATCACAACAAGGATGTTTTTGTGCATTCTCCATCCTCTAGCCACCTTGTATATTAGTCTAGTGTACCTAATTTATATCTTTCAATGAATGAGAGATTCCCCATTCTAGGAGGAGGGACCTTTTCCTACGTGCGCATTGATGAAATTACACATTTTTTCCTTGACAAAATATTTCACCAAAAATTTGATTTCCACTTATGTCATTTTATATGGTGTGTATGAGTAGTGTTTATGAGAACATTAGCATATGGGCTTGGTGATTAGTAAACATATAGCACTTGGGCCTACTAGTGGCCAACTTGGGCCTACTAGTGACCAACCTATAACACTTAGTATTGTTAGTGGTCATTTGATAGGATGTCAATATATGTATGCAAATGTGTAAGACTTATAATATGTCCTAAATAAATTTGTGAATACTATCACGTTGTATACCCTAAATAATTTTGTTTTTAATTTTTTTGAACTATTATAAAATCTCACAATATGTTTCACTACAGACACTAAAATTTGGTAACTTGTCCTTGTACAATGCCAAGTTTGACCGTGTATCTTGTTCAAGATGAATGCTCACATTCAAAATCCAATATCAAAATCTCTTTATTCATTCCACAACTTTATGATCTTTAATAATGCTATTTTGAAAAATATAGAAATATTATTCAATCAAAGAGGTGTAAACATCTTATATTCACTGCAAAATTTCAGTTTAGGAGTTTCTCTATCCTATCCAAAACCATATGGAAGGGTCAAGATGTGGGGTCTAGTCTTGGCCAATATGTATGGTCATGGCCCTTCTAATCATCAACTTTACTTTCAATGCTAAATCATTCTTTGGGTCATTTTACCTTCTTAGGGTTGTCATTATCATAATATCTCACCTATGGAAGACTATATAAGAAAGTCATTATCACATTATAACTCACTTAGCATTATTACAAGCTCATATTACAAACATCATTCCAAAATCACTCAAAGGGTTCTTAAATATACTCAAATTAGTTACATATCATCTAGGGTAGTCCCTACTACAATTTTGAAGCACTAAACTAGGTCAAGGAGTCTAGATTCACCCATATAAAATATACAAAGATCATATAACCAAGTCTTAAACAAGAGAAAATTCATCCCAAACATTACAAAAGGGTTTAAAACAACATAAGGGCTTGTTCACATAGTTAAGTCACACTACCTATCACTAATATTGCATTAGGTACATTATATACTAGACAATTAGCCCACTATCTTTATATCAAGTGACATGAGGGTACCTTTATGGGTTGGTTATCTTTACACACTTACTTGAACACCTATGAGAACTATATGAGGCTTGATTTTTCATCAAGGATATATAATGCAACATTGGGATTGGTTCAACAACTAGGAGTATTACTTCCTAGAGTAGTCCTTCCTAAAATCACACACATACATGTTGTATCCTTTGGTTTGTTAATGCTCTAATGAAGGTTTCTATAGGTTATTAGGGTTTCTACTTTATTGCAAATCATTACAGTCATATTGAAGTTGTGTAAAGAAGAGTGACACATAAAGAGCACCTTTTTTAGACAAGTGAAGCACATAAAAAGTTTCATAACCAAAATATCTTTTAGTCCAAGACCATACAATCCTTGTCATGTACAATATAACTCTTTCCTAGACCATATAAATCATATATGCTCCTTAACCTATAAATTTTCTAGTTCTAGAATCTTTTTATAGAATGAAGAGTCTCAAATTCTCTTGTTTCACTTCTAATACATCAATATCATTATAGAATATATTTGAACAAGTTAAGTATCTCTCTTCTCTTGTATTTTAAACAAGTTACTTATCGTGTATCAATTGTTTAGTTTAGTTCAAGTTAAAATGCATTATTTTTTCCATGCAATGTTGTAAGTTAGCTAGATTAGAATAGTCTACCTATTTCTAATATGTACAAATTTCTCATTATAAATCTAAATAAGGGTTTAAAACCCACCTTTTGAGATGAGAGATGTTGTAAGTATAATTGAGCTTAAAATAAAAGTATTGCTATTATTTTTGGTTTATATATCCCATAGTTATGGTGCCCATGGTAATATAATACCACTTGAATGGTTTTTATTGGTGTGCTTGCATTTATTCACATATGTATTAAGGTGAAGTAGAAATTAGAAGTACATTATTATATTGTAAACTATTGGGTTAAAGTAGTAAAGGATTTATTGTATTGGGATTTTTCCCAAAAAGGTTTTTCTAGACAAATTCATGCATGTAATCTTGTGTATGCCATTTTTCCTATTCTATTTAGCTTAAATATTTTATTGAGTATTACTTTCTCTTATTATTCTATCAAGTAATTTTCTCTTCATTTGGCATTACAAATAATTTTTAGCTTTTTTTATATAGAGTTAGGTTTTTATAACCTATTTTTACTTGAGTGGGAGCTCTATATGAGAATTTATTTGAATAAAGTAAAATGGATGGAAGTCATAATGATTAAATTTGATAAATTGAAATTCCAACATTTTGCGATATGGAAGCTAAATATGGAATATCTTCTCATGGAAAGATATCAATAGTTTTTATGTCCAGATTGTTTTGTGGGTATGAAGGTAGTGGATTGGGACAATATTGATAGGAAGGTGAAGATTTTGATTAGATTATGTCTATCAATCAATTTTTTGAATGTATCAATAGCGATAACTAATCATAAGCTATGAAATAATTTTTGGTCTTTGTATTAAACAAAGTCCATAGTAAACAAATTGTTTCTCCAAGATTTTTATTCATTGAGAATGGGTGATAGTGAATTTATGGGAGAACATATGAACACTTTTAATAAAATGGAAATTAATTACTTTCTATTGAAATTAAAATTTAGGAAGAATAATAATATATTAATTATTTTTTGTTCTTTTCCTTACTCTAACTAATACATAAAGTGTGAATAACACCATTTTTTTGTTCTATTTCACATTGGAAATCAACATTTTTGGGTTTTGTCCATTTTTATTTAAGGAAATCATGTCATGAAGGGTGGCGTAAACTTGATGCAAATAGAGATTATTAATTGCATCACATTTTCACCAACATTGTGCCAAATCTGCGCCATACATACATGATGCCAACCATGCCACTTTTGCACTTCCAAGTGGCGCACATGTGGCACAAATTTCATTCAATAAATTAAAAAAAGTAATATAATTATTTAAACTATCAAATAATTATATTACATGTTATATATATATATATATATATATATATATATATGTATAATGTTTATAAATGTAAAATGAAATGGTCATATTTTAAATTACTAATACATATACTAAAATATGATATCTTTGAATACCATTTGTACAAAAATAAATAATAAGATTATAGTAATATTTATATAAAATAATATAATTTTAAAAATTAGAAATTTATTTTTAAAATGTAAATTACAATACTAAAATAAAATATCATACATAAAAAATATTCTAAATGAACATAAAATTATATTTAAACATAAAATAATGTTTTAGGTAAGTTAATCAAAAAGATAGCAATATACTCTTAAATATGAGAAAATAATTAATTTCTCATGTACAATACAATAACATGAATTTGAATTACAATTTATATAAAAGTTACTACTATAAACTAGCTAAATCATCAATTGTTCATCACCATCATCATTTATGAGCTCATTATCATCATGATAATATATGTGCTCATTGTCTATATTGTTTGGACTTTGCTCCATTCCATGTAATAATGGGTTTCCATAGTTATAGTCAAGATCACCATCATTAGTACCCTCTCTAAAGTTAGGGACATCAACTAAAACTGATGGTTTATTCACCTACAATGACATTATTTAATAATGATTAAAATATTTCAATTTTTTTAAAATTATTGGTAAATAGTTTTGAAGGGACTATACCCTATTACATAAAGGGCTCAACAGCCAAATAGAGCTATATAGGGACAACAAAAGAGGATCAAAATCCATATAAAACACTATGTCTAACAGTATCCAAAAGATAGTTACAAGTAAAAAGTAAAACAAAACAGAAGCCAGAATAATACAACAATAAAGCAAGATAGAAGGTAAGAAAAAGACCTAAAAAAGTAAATGACTACAACAATGCCCTCCGCTTTGAGGGAGATTAATTCTTGGAAGCTTTGTTGATCATGGATTGGATTGTTTGCAAGCGAAGTGAACAATGCCAAAGTGGTGATGTGTGTGGGGTCAGTTGCGTTCAGCTTCGATATGGTTTGGCTTCTCTCTTTTTCAGTCCCCCAAATAGTGTTAGGGATCCCGCTAAGCATGGTAATGCTTCGAACATGCTGCTCTAAGAAGTCACTAATGGCATTGAAGATAGCCATGTTATGATCATGCCTATCTTTGGATCTCCCTAATCTATTGTCAAAGAGTTCAATTTCTTGTAAATTTCAGCAATCTGATCCTTCCCATTATCAATATCATCATCAATCTTTCTTTTTCCTTTTTCTTGTCCATGTGTTGCAGGTCCTTCTTTAACTACTTCATCTCTTTCTCCAGAGATTCCAACCTATGAGGTATGTTATTCCCCTCCTGATGCAAGGCCGTATCAAGCCAACATTACTAATATGCAGCAAATTATGCACAACTTCCAGCTCTTTGGTGCTTCTAAGAACCCAAGTAGAGTGAGGGATGTTGGGAAGTTTTGGGTTCTTAGTCTTGGGTTTGGAAGAGGTGTCTAGAATGGGAGTGGGAGTAGTGGAGGTAGTGATGTGTGGATCGTTGGGAGAGGATGGGAAGCTAGGGAATTTGGAGACACAGAGCTTATGAAGTAGGAAGATGAGGCCCTAGTGGAGAGGGATAGCATGAGAGTGCTTCTGGAAGTCCAAAATGGAGCGTTGAAGGGAATTTAATAGGTAATGTAGGAAGTAGACCACAAATTTCCTTCTAAAGTGATTAAGAAAGACCTAGGTGCTTGACAAGGACATTTTTGTAGTGCCCTTCTAGAGAAAATGTACCTAACCATCATTTTTGTAACTTCATCAAATGGCTTGGGGATAGAGCTTACCCTAACACCCATAGAAACAAATTCAAGCTCCTCTCCCTCTTAGATAATTTCTTAGCCTCGGCAGCCCTGTCAATCCTTTTTTTGAAAAAATGATATCCCTCCAACTCGAGGCTATTGCCTCAGCAATCAATTCTTCATTAATAGTAACATGGTGACCACCATATTCCACCTTTCTGTCCTTCCTAGTCCATTGCGAAATGAACTAAAATATTTTGGTCGTGCCCCTGAATGTGTTCTATAAAATTAGAAATGCTACCCTTTTGTAGGAGGTTCCATAGCTCCTCATTGTTCTTCCAAGCCGGATCACTACAAGGCTCCAGTTGGCATGGGGCACCTCCCATCTCCTTCTCCCTGTTATTCCTACAATTTTTTTGTTCAAAACCCTCATTTGAATCTTTATCTTCCTTATGTCTATCCCGGTTTTTAAGAACCCAACCACCAATAAGGGAAACTATTTCAAATTTAATTTATGTTAACTAATTGATTTTAATAATTATGAAGACATTAATGAATTATTGTTGGCATAAAACCATGTGAATGTGCTTATTCATTGAATGCATTTTTGCTTCATCTATAGGATTTGAGTTGAGTGAGTCCGCACTTTTTCAATGCCTTTGAAGTCATACATCTTCTCCTAAAAATAATTTAAAGTTATAAATATAAATTTAAGTATGAATTAATAAATTTTATATACTACATTATTTAAATAAACTTACAAGTTTGTAAATAGCCTCATATATGCTCATTTTTACTAGACAATGAGTCACCAACTTCCCCTTACTCATCCTGGCTTGGTGGTATTTTTTTACATACTTTGGACCCTATATTAATATGAATACATAAAAAACTTAGAATTAATGAATATAATGAAAAAATAAATTATTTAATTTTTGTCTTTGTTTTTCAAATTACTAGAAGCTCATTTTTGTCCTATTTGAGCCACTTTTCACATTGTATTTTTCATGAATATGCATTCATGTCTATAGGTTAGGAAAGTCTCTCCTCATGCGTAATACCCCTATAATTCTCTTTACACATTAAATTTATCACAAATTAATAAAAAAGAAAGAAATAAACATAATTTTCATTTATTTCATTTTCATACCCATATATGTTACCTCATCCTCATAGCGCCTCATGATAATTTTTCAATAATGCACATCATCACGGTAGATACTACTACATTCTTTTTATTAGACAAAACCAACCATTTTCTATACTTAACTGGAAACAATTTGTATTCCAAGTGGTTTTTTTTAGAAAATAGTATTTTTTTCTCATATATATATTTTTAAATGCCTAAAAGAAAACAACGAAATTTAAGTAATTTAAGTTTTTGAAAAAATGATAACATGTAAAAATTGATTAAATTAAAACAAAATATAAACTAATACTTACTTGCTAACAACATCTTGTATTATTATCATTCATAGTTCACATATAATTTCACATGCCAACTCCCCACACTTGATACTTGTAATCATTTAATGTTAGATGAGATGGTTAGTCCTCCTCAAATTAAGTGGAGAATTTATATGCCCCTCATCACTTGTGGGAGTGGTCTCTTATTTCCTCATGAGTACTACTTTATGAGGTTGCATCTAATATGTTGGCATGGAAGACAATGACACAGAAGATGATGCCATGTGATTATACAATAAACTAAAAAGATCAAATAAATTATAAAAAATAATTTATGAACATGAATACAAATATTATAGAATAAAATAACAATTTACATCTTTGCCTCCCTTGAAGAAAGTGAAACATGATAGGCCACTTGAGAAATGTCACCACTTATGTATTAGCAATCACAAGATATACGAGACTATGAATATGTTGACACTAAAGAGGAGGATCTGGGTCAAAACACAATAAATGTCCCACTTTTTTGTATGTTTTGTACCTTTATAAACATGAATTTTCAATTTCATTGATTTTCTAAAGGTAATAGCCACAAAACCATATGCATTCATGAAATTCCACAAACTAACGGAATGTTGTGTTTAGAGTGTAGAATACATGTATATTTAAAAAAATTGGTAAATTTTTTGGTGTTTTTCTTAATTTTATTCATACATTGTTTCTTATGTTATAAAAGAGGAACGATTGTCCCCGATGGTATTTTTAAATGAAAATTTTTTTTCACCATGAAATTTTAGATATATGTTCAAGATTTGACTTTTGAGGTCCTATCAAATTTTTGTATTTTTGACTTATATTTTTTAATTAATTATTTAGTAAAAATATTTTCAAATAAATAGCATACATATGTCTATGCCAATAAATTTTAAGATTTATATCAAAATTGAGTTTTTTTTTCATAGGTAAGAAGAAGACTTCAACAAATAGTAAGTTTATTTTTTTCAAAAAAATTGATATATTTTACTATTTTTCAAATTTGGTTGATTGTGTACTATTGATTGTCCTAAAATACCATATGTTAGCAAAAATAAAAAAAATAAATGATAAAACAAATTTTTAAAAAACGAAAAATAATATTTTTAGAAAGCTAATCAAAATATGAATTTTGTGTTAAAATTTTATAATTTTACTAGTTCGTTTATCCTAAGTACGTGGCAAATAAGTGGAAGATTTTGGCTTACAATTATCCTCCAAATGGATTTGGCACCAAAATGTGCCACATAGGTGCCACATAAGAGCCACGCTTGAGGGTGTTCGCGAACACCCATTCGTGCGAATGTGGTTTCAATGCGAACCCCTCTCCGCACCACCAAAGTGCCACCCGTACGCTTCCCTTCTAAATTTAATGTTTTGCAATATTTTTTTTATAACTACGGTTTTAAAATAACATTGTTCATTTTTAATGTTTTAAATTTAGTTTTTATAAAAAAAAAATTTAAAACTAGAGTTTTAAAGCAAGTTTGGTTTTTTTTAATTGTTTTTAACCAAAAATATATAATATGTTATTATATTTTTGAAAAATATTTATTATTATTTATATATAATAGAATTGACTTTAAAGCATATAGTTATTTTATTTAAAAATATATTACAAAACTAAATAATTGTATATTAAATTTAAATTCTATTAAAATTAGAAAAGTTGTTTTAAAGTTATAAAAACTAAAATTAAAAATAACCTAATTTCTAACCTAATTTCTATTGAGATTTGTATATAATAAGAGTTGCATGTGTATAGTTTTCTATTGAGTTTACTCTTAGAAATTCATATCTATCTCAATTTATGTGTGCAGGTGAAAATTATTGAAGTGGATGAATCATGGGAAATGCAAAGAATGAGAAACGAAAATATACCGAGGAAGAGAATGCAGAGAAGAATGCTAGAAGATTAGTTCGTAGGAAGACACAAAAAGTGAAAGACAAGGCTGCAAAAATTGGTACATACATAGAAACCCTTGATAGATCGTAATTTTATTTTTGTTCTAAGGTAAATATGATAATATGTTTTTTAGATTGGGTAAAGGTAAGGGTTTTGATAGGATCCCATAACCTAAAACAATAGAAACAATATGTGAAAATAAAAGGCTCTAACAAAAAAACAATGTAAGAACCAACCAAGTACCGAAAAGGATCCACATAGAAAAATCATTCAACGAAACACTAATTGTTGAAATATCAACAAAACATGAAGCTAATCTCCCTAAATATAAAACATGGTAAAAAATATTGCAACCACTCAATAGTATAATTTGGATCTTGATCTAGCCATCTACTTTGTTTTTATTGCTTATTACTCTCTAGGAGACATGGTTGTATTTATCTCTTAGTTAAATCTAGGGTTTCTATTTAACATCAACTTCCATTCTTCAACATCCTCTCTCACCTCTTAGAGAGGCTCTATTTCAGTACCCACCAACACCTTTCTAACTTAATCCTCATATAATTGGGTCATTCCCAAAAAACAAGAACCTTTGTATTCCTCCCATCTATATCTCTATAGTTAACCCCTTGACATTTTGTTTCTTTATTCTACATTTTACCTTCTCGTACATCTTTCAAAATTTGGCATTTTTCACCCATCGTGCTTATGTGTTCCATTCAAAATAATTTTCTATCTCTGGATATAGGCCTTAACCCAATTCCTCTTTATCAATGGTAGCCTCTAAATTCTAGCTCACCATCATAAGATGAGCTCCCAAACAGGTCATATTCCTTATTTACTTATTGTTTATCTAGTTGTAATATATGTTTTCCCATTATTTAGGTATGCTTCTATCATTTTCTCCTTTCTAACCTCACCTTTTCCCACTCATCATTTCTCTCTTTCAGTTGCGAAAAGGTTGTCTTCATCTAGATACAAACATGATCCTCTCAACATACCTTTATTTCTTAGCACTCTTTTTTATCCACATACTCTTCATGGAGATAAAACACCTTCCAAAACACTTTGCAGTAAAGAACCACATTAATTTTTTTCCTTGATTACCTCTTCCAAACATCCCATTATATCATAGATCATTTTGTGAGAATGATTAAGTATGATGCATAACACAAGAGATCCTAGTTGAATGAAATATTAGGCTTGTACCATGCCATCTTTCATAAATTAGATAACTCTAACACCATATATATATATATATATATATATATATATAATAATATATAATATATATATATTTATGAAAAAAATAATTGAAAGATCAAATGATGAAGAGCCAATATCTACTATAAGGAAATTTTGATCTCCTAAATCAAATATTAGTTGGAAATTTTGATCTCCCAAATCAAATATTAGTAAGGATTGATATTAGCATGTTAATAACATCATATGCATCTTACAACCTTTGAAAAAATAATATTTATACGAAAAATTTGGTAATTGTTCATTTGGAGTAACAAAGATTCATTACACATGCTACATCAACATTAAAATTATAGCTATACTGTATGCATATTAAAAATATAATAGTGATTTAATATTTGATTACTCCATACTACCTTAAATAGTTTCTTAGTTTTCTTAGACAATGTATGTAAATTTAGATAATAGTTTCATCCTTGATTTATTATATATATGTCCTATCCCGTCAACTACATAATGCACGTCAAATCCAAGGTTGATTGAACCAATGCATGGTAAAATTATTTTGAGTTAGTAAGACTATTCCTCTACATATTATTTTCTGTCACAATGTATGAAATTTCCTAAACCTTTTGAGATTCAGACTAAGGCATCCAAATATGCATTTGGTATCTGGAAGTAGTCATCCAACAAGGAAATTAAGTTGATTACTAAGTTTAGATACGTTCGATGACATGGTGAAAATTTACTCCACATAATAAATGTGAACTATGTGGCATTTTTGTAAGAAAATAAAATAAAAATGAAAGTGGGAAAAGGGAAAGTAGGTTTTAGACCAAAGTAATCAATAATATATCATTATGTCGACTCAAACACTTGAGTTGAAAAGGTCCACGAATACAAATGCAAAAGTATATTATTGTTTAGTAAATTTCAAGAAGGACCTCATGAAGCATGAATGTGCACATATATAAATACAATTAGCTTGAAGTCAACTTAATATTATTGTTTACTTACAGGCGAGGTTGTTGCTTTCAAATCCATAGATGATAAGGTTATCATTTCTAATCGCTATACCTTGCAAAAAGCTTGAGTGTAAAAATACCTTATTTTAAAACCCCGGTTCCCATCTTTCAACCCTCTCATGGAATCTTTCTCATGCAGTGAGGAGGATTTGGATGGGATTACCCCAAAAAATTTCCTCCAAGCAAGGAACGGGATCATAAATCCTCGATATGGGCAATACATGGGCTCGAAAGATCATTAAATTGACTCCAAAGCCTGCTCGAAATTCACGATGGGAACCTATCACTAAAAATATTCTTGTTGAGGTTGATACCTTATAAAAGAAATGAATAGTGCTCATATTGAGCTAAAGGTGCAAAATGTCGTTTTAAACTGGAGTGGACGCAACCTCTGGACTTCGAGGGCACCCAATTTTAGATGTAAATTAGGAATTGTTTTCTCTGTGGAATTCGGACAACAATTAATTGTGAAATGATAAAACACAAAAAGGAGAACGCTAACTAGTGGAAAAATGCTCTCACAGAACATTTGAGATTCGATCCTCTGAATATCCCTGTTGCTGAGAAGGAAGTATATTGGAGTTTTCGGTCCAGGAAACTCCTCATCTTTGAATGAGCTTATTGTGTTACAATTTTGATCTTATGTTCATACTACAGGAAAGACACTTAGAGTGGATTAATGTACAAGGAAAGTCCCTTTCAAGAAATTTCAATAAATATAGCGGATATATATAGAATATTCCTAGATCTCATTGCTCATACAATAATTTTCAGCCAATTAAGGATTCTGAAGTTCTCATTCCTTTACACAAATCTATGGATGAATGGATTTTGAGTTAGTAAGACTATTCCTAATAAGAACAATGCATGAAACTACCTTTTGAGATTCAAAATAGCATAATTAATTGGAAACAAGTCATCTAAGAATGGTTGTTGGTAATTTTATTACTAAGTTTAGATATGTTCGATGACATGGTGAAAATTTATGTCCACATGTTTAGTTGTTGTTTTTTGTAAGTTGTTTTTCACCGTTAAAAAGGAAAGTGGGAAAAGGGGAAAGTATTTTTTTACTAAAGTTAATCAATAATTGATTCATATCACTGGACTCATCGATCCTCTTTGCAATTTGAAAATGTTACTTGGCTATATCTATAGTTTTGAGTCATGTTGTAAGAAGGGACCTCAGTCCATTTATCTAAAACTATTAGCAATAATAATATATATATATATATATTATTGTTTACTAGATAGTAAGTTAATTTTTCAAATATTAAATTTTTTACTAGCTTGGTCATTAATGGTGTAATAAAACATTTGTATCTTAATTTTTTTAAAATTTGGTGTAATCACATGTGTATATTTATGGACATAGATAATGATGCACAACATTATGCTAAAGTGATAAGAAAAGTTATGGAATTACTTCCCAAAGAAAAATGTGAAACACTTGGTGAAGATGGATTTACAAAAATTAAAAGAATTTTCCCAATAAGAACCACTATCATGAAAGAAAACAACAAAAAGTGTAGAGATAATATATGGTGAATTTGTTAATTTGACTATAGTTGCTAGAGCACATTTGTTGGTTACATTCTTGAATCATGTTGATATGAAGGAAACATTAGAATTTTTGGGTGTCAATTTTAGATGGGAAAAGTCAAAACATATGGAAGAAGAATTTTTTGGGAATGTTTCTAAAGGAATAAGTTCTTTGGGTAAAAATCAGGTTTGTTGATAAGAGTATTTCTTGTAGAGAAATATTAACTTCATTTGTAAGTGAAGATACAACAAAAAAATCATCATGTTACCTCCATTGCCAAGGCATTGGGTTTATCTAGAAAGATGGTCAACAGTATGCAAAGAGGAGGAAGACATTGGATGAATCTAATGTGGAAGGAAATTGGGCACTAATGTGTAGAAATCCAAGTTCTGATAAAATAGAGGATAATATTGTGAAGATAGTTTCTAATTTTTGGACTGAGAGGACTCGTCCTTCTCCAAATGTGAGGATGTTTTAAAACATAGAGGATAACCACAATAACTATGATGAACATATAAAACATTGGATTGAAATAACTCAACATGAGATGTACATAAAGTTTACAGAATAAAATCTAGATGTTAAGATTAGACAATGAATGTTTGAAAATTTGAAGCCTTGGTATGTGCGAGTTGATAAATTCCTTGACACATGTTGTTGCCACTATCACATTGAGTTTTATTATCACTATCAGTTATAAAAAAATTATATCATGTATATATATTTTGAGGTGTGCTTTCATTTATATCTATATATTTGAAATTTGATTAAATTTCATTTTGAGATGTGATTTAAAATTAATGTATTTCAAAATCTATGTTTTTTCAGGTGTATAGAAAGTTACTGAGAAGCATCAAATGGTCCTGAAAATTCCCCACCTACACATGTCAGTGAATTCATAACTTCTATTCTTTGCACAATATTTGATGATCATGTCGATGATCGTATGACTTGCATCAAAGGTGTATGTGACAAGTGTGGGGACTTGAAATTATTGCTAGAAACAAATGAAGATTTGGACACAACTCAAATAGTGGCTTGCAAGAGGTGATTAATAAATGTGTGTGTGTGTGTGTGTGTGTGTGTGTGTGTGTGTGTGTGTGTGCGTGCGTGTGTGTTTAAATTTGGATGTACATATTTTATTTTAATTTTTATGTTTACTGCAAATGAATATGAAAATTTTTCCATTATGTATTGATTTTATAGGTTCAAATACATAAAATATTCAACACGGATTGGAAAATATGTAACCAAGTTGGATTTGGTAGAAGAGGAAAAGCCCTATTGCTACATTCATGCAAAGTTTCCAAAGTTTAATTAGTTCGTACATCAAACATTCTCACTATGCAAAGTGGAAGGCTACACAATTCAAGAATAATAGAGACACATTCCTATTGGTTCCATATTGTCCATGGTTGATTTTCTTTGAGAATTACTCATTTTCTCATCATAAAAATAAATTCGGACATAGTATTATCATATTGAACATGTTACTATCATGGTTCAAGTATTTTATAGGCATGCACAATTGGATTTGGATGGGGTTGAAAGTACATATGTGAAGTGAATGATCAAGGAGTATCACTTCTATATAAGTGATGACAAGGAACATGACACCCACTTTGTGTAGCATTATTTTGGTTTGTTCTTTCAATATCTTCATCAACGAGGAGTACAAATACATAAACATTTTGTTTGGTCATATGGTTGTGCATCACAATTCAAATCCTCTCGCCCTTTCTTTACACTCACTCGTTATCATCGTCATCACAAAATACCTCATTTATGGATTTTTTAGAGTGGTCATGGGAAGGGAGAACACGATGGTGTGGGTGCATACATCAAACATGCTCTAAATAAACAAAGATTTGATTATGAGGGAGATCGATTGATTGATGCCCACACCGTTGTTGAATGGTGTAAGAAACATTTTGTGAGTTTAGGTTTCAACCTCACAGGATTCAAACTCACACACTTTAACCCCACAAAATTCAACCCCACACAGAGTGTTTGGGAGATAAACAAGTACATGCACATTTAAAACATAGATGTAGATCTTGATGTGATTTATTAAGTTCTACAAGTTACAAACTTTAAAATATTTTATTCTAAATTTTGATGTTTGTTTTAAACTTTATTTATCTTTTGAGCATGATTAATTAAAGGTATTGATCGAAGGACAAAGTATGGATGTGAAAGGATTCCTAATTCTAGGTCTTTGCACTCTTTGATGACTATGGATAGTAATAACTGGACAATATTTACAAGAGATTATTCTTATTTTTGTTATGAATGCATGAACAAATCATATTCAAAGTGCAATAGTAAAAACATGGGTATGTAGGTGAGTGGAAGAAATTTCCTTTAGTTGTGGATGAAACATATGGATCATATCATGATGATAGTTTTGAATATGTGCCATTAATTTCAACTGATTATGACCACATATCTAGATTGGTTAAACAAGGTATGTTTTATTTAAAAGGATTGTATAATTTGATCATTAAATATATATGTATAATTTATAGTATATGGATCATTGAATATTTCTTTGCATTTTGTTGTAGGTGATGTATTTTTAGTCATTGTTGAAGAAGACAATATTGAGAAAGTGGAGTACTACTTTTTGCATTGCAAAGAAGAGACAAAAAATTTAACATGTGAAATAACAAGTGAGGAGACAACATTTTATACTGGCTCGGTTATAATACAAGGAACATACTTACAACAAGTGAAATCCCTCCAAAGTGGGATTCACTTTGATGATTATAAATCAAACAAAAGGTGTATCATTACACCCATCACATAATTGCTACAAGGTTACAATTGCATTAGGTGAAGACTAAAAGTGGTCAATGCAAAAAATGGAGACTAGATGTAGAAGACCATGGAAAAATTTTTATAGGTCATTGAACAACAAGCAAAGAGCCACTTGGTATTATATAGAAGGACCTAGAATATTATATATTGATGTCTTCTAGGAATAAAATATTTTATCTATTTTATTTGTTATTTGGCATACATATTTGACAACTTTCTTGTTATGATATTAAGGATGGGTTAATTAATGATGTAATTTTGTTCCCTAGTATCTCCAATAATATTCTTTCCATATATATCAATGTTTATATCATGAAGGATTTGGATACTTGAATTACGTATATATATATACACACATAATATAATAGTTTATATATATAAAACTTATATATATATTAGGTCTACCTAAAATGTCTATAACAATTGATGGTGTTTTAAGATATTGTGTACTATGTAAAATGACATTAATGGTTTTTCATAAATTGAGTTCATGATTTCTTCGCTCATGGATGATGTTTTAACATGCAGTTGAAAGTTCATCAAATGGAAAAGCAATGGATATTAATTTATATATTATTTTTTCCTCATTTTAGTTTCTCTTTTCCGACATCTTTTATAACAATTTGAAACAAGTTCTTAGTGTCAATAAATCTAACTTGAATCATTTAAAATTTCAGCTGATTATAGAATTTTTAAAATTTTCATAGACAATTAAATTTTGATATAGACAATTAAGAACTATATGACTCAAGGTATTGAAAGATATTATGACTCAAGGTACCATTTGAGTGTCCTAAAAAACATACCATTGATGGTGGTAGAAATGTGAGTGCACATATTACAAATGCACATGAAGAAAGGTTTGCATCAATGCATCACACCATGAACCTGAAACTAGTGAAGCACTCATGATGAAGATAATATTGCATAGAAGTGAATATAACATTATTTCTTAGGAATTGGTAGATAAATTGAAATTGAAGAGGATAACACATTACATTCCACAATTGGGGTATAATCTACACATTAGTTCTTATATTGAGTAACATATTACTCTTTATGAGGTAGGTTGCCACGAGTTTTATCTCCAAAGACTTTGGTTTACAGAGAGGAGTTTTACGTTAGGTCAATTTAGGAGTGTTTAGATTGTTGTATATTTCATGTTTATGACTAAGTGTGGGATAATTTCAACTAGAGTTGTGTTACCAATGTACCCTCATTATCTATATTTTACCTAAGTGGTGGTCTCAACAAGTGTTTTAATAGGGTCAGAACAATGAACTTAAGCTTTCATCATATATGATTCAAATCATAATTTTCAACATTAGATGTTACACATGACATACTTATTTTGATCAAGATGAAATTTCATGATATTCACTAATGTTATCCCTTGCATTAACAATCAACCATCACTTAAACATGTTCACTACCCAATATATATTGAATACATTCTTAAATTAATCTTTATAAATTCCTTTCTTCCCATCTCCAAATAAAGTCAAATTTACAATTACATTAAAATAATACAAATCATGGAAATGTATTACATTACATTTACTTCCTTTTCCATCATTTCACACACCTACAACAACACAGTCTCCAAAAATTTGGCATGGATTCACCGTTTTCCCTACTAGATACACACATTTTTTTATTACCTTTATATTTCCTAAGTTTTAGAGAAATGATAGATAAAGAGAGGGAATCTATTATTTTCACAAGCTTTTAAGTTACTATAGAGTTTCAGAGAGATAGTTTAATACTAACAACTCTTTCCTAGAACAATGAATATTGAATTGGCAAGATTTACCTAGAGTCAAATTTTGAGTTATAAGACTTAGTAGTGATATGAATAAAAACAACTAAGGTGGATAGGAAATGGCCTTTGAAAAGATTTGACAAGTGCATAAATAAAGAAGAATTCACTAAGCCATGGAATGTTTAATGTAACATAAAGTATTACTAAATTACCTAAGCATCAAATGATTCAATATAGAATTTTAAAGAAGTTTACAATGTTATATCACAAAAATGAAGGGTATTTAATATATTATCTATCATTATACCTATTATGATTTCATCAAGAGACAAAAATGAAAGATAAGGGGGTGTCTTATATTCACATCCATAATTGTAAATATACACCAACTCATAAAAATATAAAATTATGCGGTCTTACATATAAATATATGAAATTCATGTCGAATGAATATATAAAAACCACATATCTAATGTATATATATATATATATATATATATATATATATATATATATATATATATATTGGAACATATTATTACAAGGTATAGATGTCCTTTAAGTTTGACCGAGTGATAGGGGTACACATTTTTTTAATGAGACAATCAGAATTTTATTTAATGAATTCATGATTGCACACCATAAGACTACACCCTATCATCCTTAAGAAAATGGAACTCGCCGAGGCTTTCAACAAAATTTTGAGCTAGACATTAACAAAAATCTTTGATGTTGGAAGAAAGTATTGGGATGATAAAGTATCTACAATACTTTGGGCATATAGAACAATGTATAAAAGGTTGACTAAAGCCACACCATTTCGATAGGCTTAGTGCTTGGCATGGAAGCAGCTTCTTCCTATGGAATTTATGCTACCTTCTTTACGTAATACACATGTTGGAGGTCTTACTAATGAGAAATCATTAGAAGAATAGATTGAAAAGTTAATCAAGTTGGATGAGCGACAAGCCATAACACGTTGGAGTCAAAAACAAGAGAAGGCCAGGCATAAAGCATGGCATGACATGCACATCAGGGATAAAAATATTGAGATAGAATAGATGGTGCTCCTTTATGATTCTAAGTTTTTGCACCATCCAGGAAAACTCAAGGTACATTGGTTGGGGCTGTATGTTATTACTCACATACTGAATCAAGCACTTTTTAGTTAGAGGCACTTGATGGAATACGCTTACCCTCCATTACTTCAACTGAAGTAGGATGAATCCCTACTATAAATAAGTCTTCTTAGTGTTTGTAATAAGGAAGTGTTTCCATTTAGATTAGGTTTTCAATTCTACATTTCCTTAATGTGTTTCCTTCTTTATCGTTATGATTTGTCAATTTAGTTGGTGTGTTTGTGTAATAAGTGCGTTTATGCGCCAGAAGCTACTTACTATTTGTAGAATCTTTATTCGCAGAGGACTACACATACCCTTAGTGTGGGGTAGGTTGTTGATATCCAAGTATAGGACTATTGAAAATAAGTACACATGAAAGGAATTATCTACGGGTTTTATTCAATGTTGGAGAATTGAAAAAAAGATTTCTTCTAGACATAAGGAAAATCGATAGAGAGGAATGAAGAAACAAGTATAACATGAGGTAAGCAGACATGAAGACTATTAGTGGAAGGTGCAATGACAAGGTACTCAATTGCATGGAAGCGCATTGAAGAGAAGTCTATAACCAAAAGGTAGAAGCTTATGCGTCTTCTAAGGTTATAGCTTGGGTGCGAAGATGTACCACGTGAAAAGAATGAAAATGGTCAATTAATAAGAGGATTGTTGGTAGGTGGAGGAGCAATAAATGCATTAAATTTTTGAAATTCTATTTAAGGATGGGACGTGACTTCATTTTTACCATTGTAATTGAGAGAATTTGAAAAGGGCTAAGTGAAATAGGCAGCCGAGCAATGGTTGAGGTACGAAGAGTGTGAAACCAAACATGGAGAGAAGGTTTATGAGGAGGAAAACTTGTGTTTCATATGGTGAATGGTTTTAGCCTAGGAGATACATTACAAATGAGCTAGGGCATGTGATTTCCACTGGGAATGAAGATTTAAACTAGGGTTTTGACCTCGCTTGATTAGAGAGGGAATAAAAGAGAGATTTTTTCAGATTACATGAAGAAAGCACTGTAGTAGGAGAAAAAGGGAAGAAGAAGGTTGAAGTGGAAGAAGAAATTGATCTTAAGAGTAATTTCTTAAAAATACAAAAAAGATTCAGAGGGCATGATTATGGGTCAAGAATGGAATTCCCACATCCATCAATATAAAATCAATGGTTACAAACCATCAAACATCAGATAATAAGAAGGATCTTGATGCGTTGTTGAGCACAAAAATGAACAAGCGCATAGCAAAAGATATGTCAGTGTAGGATGACACTAGTGATAATTTACTAAAGTAGAATGGAGTCTACTAGTTTACGAGCTGCCATACTTTGGAAAGTTTGAACCATTGTATCATTGGTTGATGAAAGATTCCATGAGGACTTCTACTTTGCATAAGATAGAGGGTTATAATCATAGCTGCTTTGATTTCAATAGTGATAGGACTAAGGGCCTTAGGAGTGGATTTGGATAGAAATTTAACTGATAAGGCCATAATCCTAGAGATAAGAAAGGAGCTAGGGTATACCAAAGGTTTACTTGTGACATGGACATTGAAGAATTGAAGAAGTGCCCAAGAGTACTGTAGTTGCACATCTTGTAACAAAGTTGAATGACCAAGAAAGATGGTCGCAGGTAAACACAATGTGGCTACATGTTGCAAAGAAGATGTCTAAAGGAGTGGTCTACAATATTATAGATCACATAACAAATACAATCATTGAAGAAGTGTGAAAGTGACAAAAATAAGTTTTGGCATTGTGTTATTGTCTTTAGTGTTTATGGAGATTAGAGTTCTGATGGGCCAAAGGAGAATATTTAAAGTACTCCCACGGATCCAAGTCACCTACATGGAAAGATTTGGCAAATACTTGTGCACATGACCAGTTAATGAGTGGACCATTCAATAAGAGGGTAGAGATGTGGTATGATAGACTCTCGCGCGACATTTGAAGAAGAGTGGCACATATCCAAGGAGTTACCTTTTTGGTGGTGGGTAAGGCGACTTTAGTTTAGTAGTGTACCAACATTTTTGCATCACTTGATTTGATGAATTATAGGGCTTGGAGATCATGGTGTAAAATATCATATGCCTTCATAAAGAAAGGTATTTCCAAGCATCATATTCACCAATTTTTAGATGCATACCACCTAACCTTAAATACGAGATAAGGTAGATTGTAACTACCACACTCGAGAAAGAAATATGTATATCTAGGTGGAATTTCTACATTAAGAGGCTTATCTCATATATTATAAGCATGAAGCATGTAATATTAGTAGTTGGGGACACAGAGAGAAGCACTTGTGTACCTGCAACTCAAACCTAAGTTGGAGAACACTAAGTATGTGGAGAATGAGTTCATGCTCCTAGGGCTTCCAAAAGGTAAGCATACAATGGAAAATGTTCCAACACCTAAGCCCACAGAAACAATTCAAGTAGATGATGAAGAAGAAGAGCATGAAGATAGTGGTGGTTTAGAGCATAGAGGAAAAGAAAACTCTAAATAAGGAAAAAGCTAAGCATGCGACTACACCACCTCAGCCACAAGAGGGAGATGATGAGGACTTGGATGCAGTCCAAGGAGAGTGTCATTTCAAAAGAGTATTCAGGAGAACAAAGACCCTAGGTGCTACTCCACAATCATGTGCAGATCACCTCAACTCTCTCCATGAAGGAGATAATTGAGAAAAGAAGAAGGAAATTGAAGTTGAATGAGGAAGCATAAGAGTTTGAGGAAAGTGTGCCCAATTCCCCTACACCTCTAGAGAACAAGGATGAACCAGAAGAAAAATATATGAAGGATAGAGAGGAAGGAGGAAATGAGGTAGATGAGATATCAACCGAGACTTCTCAGAGACAACAACACAAGTTCCAAATCTTAAAGCCCAAGTTCCTAAGAAGCCTAGATAAAAAAAAACAAGTGGAGAATATCTTCCACTAGTCATGGGCTACGCCGAGGACACATAGGTAAAATTATCCACGCCCATTTCCAAATCACAATGACATAAAAGGATTTATATGGCTAGGAGTTGATGGATGAAGATATGGAAACCCGTATGCACAAGGAAGCAACTTCATGGTCGATGCACATGCACATGGATGAACCATATTTTGATGTATGTGAAGAGTCATGTGTTTCAAGGAGGTTGAAGAAGACACCTCAATTTTGGTGAACATAAACGTAAACCTACCTAGTGTTATTTTAGATGAACAAGTGCGTAATAAATTTGGTGAAAGTCTCGATAGAAGTGACACGATGGAATATGGATAAAGCTGCAATAATTAGGGTGCTACAAGAGGAGATCAAGACTAAGGATGAGGAAATAGTGTGCCTAAAGTGGGAAAAATAATTGGCTCCTTTTAAGAAGAATGCTATTTTTATCAAAGATGGAAGAGGAGATTGGGGACAATGTCATGAAGGCTAGGCAACACTTAGAGCCAAAGGTACCCAAAATGTTTCCTTTGGAAATACATTATGTAAGTACATTGGTGGACTTAGTACTTGAAGATGAACCTCTACGCATGCTATGAAAGTGCTAAAGGATCCAACACAAGAAGTAAAGTAGGAAAAGGCCTTTAGTGACGTGTGTTGAGTTGTGGAGCTCAATTACTTCAGATTAGCATGGAATGTAAAAATTTCTGAAAACAAAGTAACCATCATCGATCAGAGGGACCAAGCATTGGTCACTAGGACCAAAATCACTTGGGAAAGGAGGAACCAACATCGGTTAGGAGAACCGACATATGAGTGTTTTGATTAACTCTCAAGAATTAGATATATTTTTAGCATTAAAGTATATATATATATATATATATATATATATATATATATATATATTGATTGTAATTGCATGGCTAAGTTCCCCAAGTTTATAAATGCCTATATAAGCATGAAAGCTAGGGTTTAGAAGTGTGAGATTCAAAATAATTAAGAACTTGCAAAAGTTGGTGAGAGAGATAATTCTTGGTGATGAAGCAAAATTTGAGAGAAAGAAAGTACTGTACATCTGAGAGGTGTGGAAGATTGTAAATCTTCATTGTATATCTTGTCAAAGCTTTGGATAATAGATTGGATTGTTTCTTAGTGGACGTAGCCCACACTGGGTGAACCACATTAAATTTGGTGTTGATTTATGTCTCTTGTTTTGTATATTTCTTTTGGTAGAATATTCACTTTTATTTGCATGTATGCTTAGATATGATATATTGTCTATACAACTGGTGTGATAACCCCAACAACTGGTATCAGAGCTTTTTTTGAGGGTTTTGTGTGTTGACAGATTTACTCATAGAGGGTTTTCTGATTGAGTGGGAGCTATAACAATGGCAGAAGAAAACAAATACAAGGTAGAGAAATTTGATGGCCGAAATTATCAATTATGGAAGATATAGATTGAGGATTATCTGTATCAAAGAGATTTTTATTTACCATTAGATGATAATTCTAGACCTATGAAGATGACTGATGAAGAATGGAAGATTCTTGGCAGAAAGGCTTTGGGATCTATAAGATTGATCCTGGCATCATTCGTGGCTTCCAATATTACAGAAGTGAATTCTATGGTAGGGTTAATGAAATCTCTTGCTAATTTATATGAAAAACCTAGTGCTTCAAATAAACTTTATTTGATGAAGAAATTATTTAGTTCTAAGATGCATGAAGGTGGATCTGTATCTAGTCATTTGAATGATTTTGATCTATTGTAAATTAGTTAAAATTGGTTGATATACCATTTGATGATGAAGTGAAAGTACTTTTATTCTTATGTTCTTTTCCTGATAGTTGGGATAACTTGGTAATATTTGTTAGTAATACAACATATGCTAATAATATTTTGAAGTTTTATGATGTGGTTAGTATAATCTTGAATGAAGAAATTTATAGGAAGAGTACAGAGAATCATCATCTAGGAATGATTTGAATGTAGAAAGCAGGGGCAAGAAGAAGGAGAGATCCAAGAATAAGAGTAATGGGAAATAAAAGTCAAGGGATAGTAGATCTAAATCCGAAGTAAGGGAATTACTTGTTGGAAATGTGGAAAGAAAGGACATGCAAAGAAAGATTGTTGGTCAAAGGACAAAGAGAACCAACAACCAGACAAAGGTAAAGAAGAAAATCTTGCTACATCAGAGGTAATGCAAGATGCTCTTATTCTTTCTTTAGATAATAGAATTGAATCATGGGTTTTAGATTCAGGAGCTTTTTTCCATGCAACCCCTAATAAGGGTTATTTAGAAATTATGTCTAGGGAAATTTTGGGCATGTTTATTTGGGTGATGATGAACCTTTTCAGTATTACTGGTAAAGGGGAAGTTCATCTAAAATTTTAGAATGGAAATACATGGGTATTGAAAGATGTGAGGCATGTGCCAAGCCTCGGGAGGAATCTTATTTTTGTAGGGAAACTAGGTGAATAGTCAGATGGTTACTTTTATAGAGACTCTTGGAAAGTCACCAAGGGTGATTTTGTTGTGGCAAGAGGTAAGAAGGTAGGAACATTATATTTATCTACTGTGTATTATTGATTCCTTTTCTCGCATTATCTACTTCAGATTCATAGATGCATGCATGTGGCATAACCGGATGGGTCCATATGAGTCAAAAAGGAATGCATATCTTAAAGGCTAAGGGTAAGTTATCAGATTTGAAATATTTAGATCTTGATTTTGTGAGCATTTAGTGTCTTTGGAAAGAAAAAGAGAGTGAGATTTCTTAAAGTTGGGGAAACTAAGAAGGAACAAAAAATTGGAGCTTGTACACTCCGGATGTGTGGGGACCACTCAGTAGCTTCTCATGGAGGATCCTAGTATTATGTTACTTTATTGATGATGCTACAAGAAAGGTATGGGTTTATTGTATTAAATGTAAATATGATGTTTTGAGACTTTTAAAAGATGGAAAGCCCTTGTTGAGAATGAATCAAATTCTAAGTTAAAGTGCCTTAGATATGACAATGGTGGTGAATACTGTAGTAAGGATTTTAATGATTATTGTTCAGTGAATGGGATACGTAGAGAAAGAATGGTTCCAAGAACACCACAGGAGAATGGTGTTGCAGAAAGAATGAACATGATAATCATGGAACATGCTAGAAGTATGAGGATACATTTTGGACTGCCCTTATATTTTGGGTAAGAATTAGTTGATACAACGGTTTATTTGATTAACCGTGGGCCTTCAAGTTCACTAGATGGAGGAATACTAGAGGAAGCTTGGACCGAAAAGAGGTAGATCTTTCTTTTCTTAAATTTTTGGTTTAGAAGCTTTTGTGCATGTTGATAAGGAAAATAGAAAAAAGTTGGATGTAAAATCCAAGAGATGCACTTTCATTGGTTATGGATCTGGTGATTTTGATTCCATTTTTGGGATTTAGAGAATTCTAAAATTATTAGGAGTCATGATGTTGAATGGAATGAAAAGAGAATGTACATGGATCAAATTTTGGTACCCAAGGATGAACCAGTTGAGAAGTTTTTGAATGAAAATGAACTCTCAGATTTAAAAGTATTACCTACAGGGTTACACAAGAATAAACCAGTGTCAGCTTACACCGATCGACATCGATCAACAGAACCGGTATTGGTTACAGAAGAGCCAAACCGACATCGGTTAGCATAACCAACATCGGTTACATAGGTGACTAACGCGTCGGTCACTATCAAATTTGGATACAAATGTCCAGGAGGTCCAGATTGAGCCTCCGATACCCCAAACTCTTGTGAGAAGGTCACAAATGGTAAGTAAACCTCCAGAAAGATTTACACCTTCTCTATTTTATTTATTATTGACTGATAATGGTGAACCAAGAGATTTGAAGAAGCAATGCAGATAAGACCACATCCAGTGGGAGCATGGCATGGATGAGGAGATGGACTCCTTAGAACATAACTAGACTTGGGATTTGGTTAAGTTTTCAGTAGGTAAGAGGACATTGCAAAACAAGTGGGTTTACAAGATTAAGGAAGAAGAGGGTGGATAGAAAAGATACAAGGTAAGGCTTGTAGTAAAAGGATTTACACAGAAAGTAGGTATTGACTTTAGTGAAATATTTTCTCCTGTTGTTAAAATGACTTCTATTTGTATTGTATTGAGTTTAGTTACAGTAGAGAAGATTTACATTTAGAGAAACTAGATGTGAAGATGGCTTTCCTTCATGGTGATTTGGATGAAGAGATTTTATATGCAACGCTGCTTGGGTATGAAGTCAAGGGTAAGGAGAAATTAGTGTGCAAGTTGAAAAAGAGCCTATATGGGCTCAAGAAAGCTCCAAGGCAATGGTACATGAGGTTTGATAGTTTTATGCATGAGCATGGTTACTTGAGATGTGAATCTAACCATTGTGTTTATTTCAAGAAGCTTGAAAATGGGAGCTATATTATTTTGTTACTGTATGTGGATGATATGCTTATTGTATGATCTAGTATGTAGGACATTGGTGAGCTTAAGGGAAAGCTAGCTCACACATTTTCTATGAAGGATTTAGGAGCTGCAAAAATAATCCTTGGTATGCAAATACACAGAGACAGGAAAATAAGAAATTATATTTGTCTCAGGAGGATTATATCTACAAGGTGTTAGAAAGGTTCAAGATGCAGAATGCAAAACCTATTAGGACACCTATGGATGGACACTTCAAAATAATCAAAGATAAGTGTCCATCATCACATGAGGAGGTCAAATACATGGCACGAGTGACATATGCTTCAACAGTTAGGAGTCTCATGTATGCTATGATTTGTACTGCACTGAGGACATTTCACTGGTAAAGTGGGAGTTGTGAGTAGATATATGGCCAATCTAGGTAAAGAGCATTGGAAAGCAGTCTAATGGATACTCAGGTATTTGAAAGGGACATCTAGCATGCAGTTATGTTATGGAGGTTCGGATATTTTATTATGTGGCTATGTTGATTCAGATATGGCTAGAGATCTGGATGGTAGAAGGAGCACTACTGGATATATTTTCATAGTAGGTGGGATGACAAGTTAGCTGGATTTCAAGATTACAGAAGGTTGTGGCTTTTTTTACTATAGAGGTAGAGTATGTTACAGCTACAAAGGATAGAAAGGAGATGATATGGATGAGTAGGTTCATGGAAGAGTTGGGAAAGGAGCAAGATGATTGTAAATTGTTTAGTGATAATCAGAGTGCAATTCATTTGGAAAATAACTCAGTGTTTCATTCGAGAATGAAACACATTCAGTTGAGGTATCACTTCATATACCTAAGGTATGGAGGATGGATTAGATGAATCTAGAAAAGATTCATACTAGAAGAATATTCGTGGATATGCTAAAAATCCATTAGCAAAGGAGAAGGAGCCACACTCCAGAATGTTGGTCTTGAGTTTGAGACTGAAGAGGAAGAAACAAAGTAATAAGATCTAAGAATGAGATTGTATGAGTATGTATGGAGCTAATTAATCTCCAAGTGGGAGATTGTTGAGTTGTGGAGCTCAATTACTTTTAGTTTAGAAAAAACTTGCTGAAAAACTCATCATTGGTTAGGAGGACCGGCATCACACCTAGGACCGACATCGGTATGAAAGGAGGAACCGATATCGGTTAGGAGAACCGACATCGGTTACCTATGTGTGAGTGTTTTAATTAACTCTTAGGAATTAGATATATTTTTAGCATTAAATTATATATATCTATTGATTTTAATGTAATTGCATGGCTAAGTGCCCTAAGTTTATAAATGCCTATATAAGCATGAAAGATAGGGTTTAGAAGTGTGAGATTAAAAAATTAAGAAGAACTTACAAAAGTTGGAGAGAGAGAATTCTTAGTGATGAAGCAAAAGCTTGAGAGAAATAAAAGTATCAGACATCGAGAGGTGTGGAAGATTATAAATCTTCATTGTATATCTTGTCAAAGCTTTGGATAATAGATTGGCTTGTTTCTTGGTGGATGTAGCCCACACTGGGTGAACCACGTTAAATATGGTGTTGATTTATGTCTCTTGTTTTATATATTTCTTCTCGTAGAATATCTGATTTTATTTGCATGTATGCTTAGATATGATATATTATCTATACAACCGGTGTGCTAACCCCAATAATGCGGAAGATTGCATCATATGAGGGGTTACTTCAGAGCTTGTAGGAGGAACTAAAGAAGGAAGATCAAGCATTAAATATTTGTACAACGCCAAAATCAGTTATAAGGACCAAGACCATTTTGGAAGACAATGAAGTCCTGAAGGCCATGAAAGATGAAAACATGGGCCATAGAATGATTAGCGCTTGTCAAACAGAAGCATGAGGCCCTTACAAAAGCTCAAGAACCACACAAGGAAAGGTTGGATGAGCTTGGAAAACTCATCACACAAAATATGGACTTATTATAAGGGAGAATGACTTTGTCATGTCTAGCATTGTGTTGGTCTTGCATAATGAGAAAGGAGAGATTGCAAAGGATGATTTAGAATCAATCATGCAAAGTGGGATATTCTAGAGAAGGTAGAGGTTGTGCTCAATGATTGAAATACTCTAGAGATAGGAATAAAAAAATAATATCTAGAATCGATTCTTCATATTGAAGCAGAAGATATTGTAGGGTAAAGATATTTTTTATTCATCAAAATATTTTCTATTCTTTATTCGCATTCTTTGATTCATTTTGGAGACAACCTTTTCCAAGGTGAAAATGCAATTAGTGTGGGGTAATGTTGGTCATTCAATCGGCATTAGTGAATGAAATATAGAAGGTTTGTGGAAGAGAGAGACCACATTCAAAGGTGAGAGAGTATCGGAAAGGATCGCACGTGAAGAAGAGAGATAGATTCAGGACTTAGTTGTTTTCAAGATGAGGATATATTTTTGGAGATAGCGTGTGGAGCACTCAAATCAGTTGGAGACTTACGTGACATGCATTGGCTATTTTTGGATGATCGGCTACAAAACCCTTTGCATGGATACATGTTGAGAGTAGATCTACTATTGTCAATTAACTAAAAGTGGTTTACTGTTAGCGCATTTGAATGTGGCTATTTTTGTGATGGCACATGGATATTAATAGCATGATGACCTATTTTGGGATTAGATAAGTGATGAAGGCAAGTCCCCACCCTTATAAATATTTAGTGAACTATGTAGTAGAGTGTGTGTGAGAACTGTGTTATAGTAAGATTATGCCAAATTTTATACGCACATGAGCGTATACTATTGTTATTGTAAGGAAGGAAGATTCGTATTATTACTGAATTTAATATAATGGATACTATGGACTAAAGTAAGGAGTTTTCATGGTTATAGTTCAAGATTGCATGCTTGATTTCATCATGGTTATCTTTTAAGTCTCATATTCTCTAGATCTAGATCGAACATGCACCGTAGAATGATATATTAGTAATAGATCCGAATGCTTCAAGTATTCATCATGCTAACATCCGCAACAAAAACCTTAAAGAGGGGCATGGTACCTTTGCATGCTTTTGTGAGCACTTTGGGTGAGTGATGTGCCAAAGATGCCTAGGCTTGATGGTGAATTCTAGGATGCATCAACCAATATGCATGTAAGAAAATCTATTTAATTATATAAATGTGTACAACTTATTTTCTTGTTCAATATGCTTTCCCAATTAGTTAAGGAAGCCAATGGATGTGGTAAAATGTAATTTGAATTGGCACCGATAAATGTTAGCAATCATCCTATTTATCTATACCAATAGCTTACTATCCTAGGAATACGCTACTCTATCCTTATAGCTATGTTCAGTGTGGAGTCCATTGGTATCCTCTCCCTCCAAATTATATCTATCCAGAGGCCCCTCTCCCTATCTATTTATGTGGCACTCAATTGATAAATCGAGAGCCATGGCTTCATTTCCCTCAGTATTCTGAAGTTGAAGTCAGTGTGAGGGCTAATCTATATTTACTTGGCCTCAATAGTATTGAGTGTGACACTTGTTACTTACGTAAATAGGTATGGGTATGGAAACATGCCAAAAATGCAAGGCAAGGCAGGTCAAGGTTGTACTGTTCATGTTTTCAGTCTACCCTAATTATTGGATTGAAATCTTATGTGTCTTGCTTTGTTATGGGTATATGTATTAAATTGAATCAATATTGTTTTGTTCCTTGTAATAGTCGATGTAGTCAGTTTCTTAACTCTATTTCTTTCAATGGAAAATTTGGGATTGAAGTCAAAATTGGAATTGGGGCTGCCTATTTCCACACCGTGTGTAACCACTATGTACTTTTTCTACATGAAATAATCATCCACTTTGCAAAATTAGGTGTACTTGTAGAAATTTCAAGACTATAACTTTTCTCCATATATTCTGAAAACATTTCCTATAAGTAATAATTACTTCCAAAGAAGGTAGGACTTCTCTGCTAGGTTCCTAAATCTAGTAATTTCCAAATTAATAAGCACACTGCAAGAAGCCCACATCATACTCGTGATGCACATTAAACACCCAAATTTGTGAAACATGGTCATGATACAAGAGATTTAAGAAAATGGGGTTTTGAAAAGAACAAGCTAGGGTTTCAATTATTTTAAGTGGGAAACAACATAAAATCCTCCATTTTCACCAAAAAAAAACTATTCCATACCTAGATCATCAATGGGGCTTGTTGGTGGGATGGATCTAGGTTAGGTGGGATCGCTCTTCACTATGGAGTATTCACACAAAGGAGGCGGGTAGAGGAAAAGTGAATTCCTCCGCAGTGCCTCCAATATATAAATAGGGGGTTTTCAAGCAAACTTTCTTTGCACAAATGGGTGTTCGCATGAACACCCCCTTCATGCAAACCACATTCAATGCCATACGTGGAAAAATAATACCCTACGTGGCACTTCACATGAAATGGGTTCACACGAAGAGGGTGTTCGTGAAACACCCATGTTATTACACCCCACCATATTCCCCACTCGTATTTTCTCGGACAATAAGTGGAACACAACACCATGAATTGACCCTAGAATTATACGATAAATTAAATTTCTAATAAATTAAAACTCCAATAAATTATAAAATAAATTTGTGAACACGACAACAAATATTATAGAATAAAATTAAATTTTACCTCCTTGGCTCCTCAGTAGCATGTGAAACAAGATAGAGGGTCTCGAGGATCTCATAACTTGTGTACCATAAACATACATCAGAATATAATACACATCTGAATCTTGATGTACATGATATTATTATTGAGGCACATAACTAGTGTCATATTGAAGGGTCAACTACTCCTCTATATCTCATGTGCCATTTTCATGAACACTAGTTCCACCACACCCCACACTATGTAACATCTTGTTTAAAAAAATTTAACCAATGATCACATGGTTTCTTTTTTGTTATGTGCTAAATATTAAAAATAACAATAATTTATCAAATTTAAAAAAATCATGGTGTTTCTTATATTAAAAAAATTATTAGCATTTGTTGTGTTTTGGTTAGGGTTTGTTGTTTTGTAAGAGAGTTTGTTATTTTTTCATAGCATTTTTTTTACGCAAGGATTTTTGTTACGTTTGGTTTGTTTTCCTAGTTTTTGACTAGATTTTGTTGTTTTTTTACTAAGGTTTGTTGCCTTTTTTATAGAGATATTTTTCTTTTGCTAGTTTTTTTATTTTTAGTTAGATTTTTTGTTATTTATTTGTTATGAAGTATTGTTTTCTTTCTATGTTTTTTATTTTTTCTAGGATTTGATGTTTGTTTTCATATAAAAAATTATTAGGCTTGTTTTTTTGGCTAGGTTTTGTTGTTTTTCAAGGGCTAGGGTTTGCTATTTTTGTTGGGATTTGTTATTTTTTTCCTTGTTTTTTTGTTAAGGTTTGTTGTTTTTTGGGCTAGGGTTTGTTACTTTTAGGCCAAGAGTTTTCTATTTATTCCTAGGGTTTGTTGTTTTTATTTCTATAGATTGTTATTTTTTGCTAAAATATGAATTTTTCTATAAAATAAATCTTTGTTTAATGCAAAAATAAATCCAATAAAAACCATGTACATACCTCTATTATTCTATCCCTATATTATTCATCCTCTTCCACCTACTCATCATTATTTGTACACAATTTTTATTTCCCTTTGTCTCTATCATGTTCCTCCTCTTCAAATGTAGTGTGTATTTGTTTTCTCCATACCCTTATTTTTCCATTTTATTCTTCTTCCACATATATTATTTGTTATTTTTCCCTCTTCCTAATTTTCCTCTTATATATTTGATCCTTGACATGTTTCTATCACACTATTAATTTTTTTACATTTAAAAAAATCACATATACTTTTAAAAAATAAAATGATGTGAATGGGCATGTATATTTTATTTTTGAAGTTAACGATAACTATGATGTAAATGTGATGCTAATATCTTCATTTTTTGTTGTGTAGAGCAGAAACAATACAGGAAAAATGGGGGACCTCCATGCAAAACCGAACCCATTCATGATCCAACCTAGAAAAATGACACAATTCTTTGGAATTATCTACAAATGGGGGGTATTTCAAATTTCATTGAAAAGATGAAGGGATTTGACCAGACATCTCGGTGAAATTTTCTAATGGATGGAGAAATCATGTGGTTGAGTATGGGGAAGTTAGGGTCAAGATCTTTGAGGAACTCATTGCCCAAGTCACATGAACCTAGATGGAGCCAAGTTCTTCAACAAACGAGTCGACAGAGAGGTGGAGGTGAAAAAATTTCTTGATGAAGGGGAGAACCTCGATTTTGTTACGGTTGGGATAATGGTGACCTCTATCTTTGAGCCCTTTGCTTGCAAGATAATGCACATGATTAGGTACATCTCTTTGGAGGGAAGATATGTCACCATTCCCCTGAAACATTTAATATTCCTCAATCATTTTTGTAGGAATCTTACCATAAATTTCCCACATTATTTACTTAATTCCTTAGAGAAGTCTATTCTTGAAGTTCAGAAACATACCAGGGTTGTTCCCCTTCACCAAGGTCTGATCCTGCTCATCCACCACCATTGCTTCTCCAGCTCTCGCCCTCTGCCTACTCCCCCTGTTATTATCCCTCTCCCAGCTGACAGAGATCTGGACACTGCTACCTCAGATAGGAAGAGGAAAGACAAGAAGGCTAAGGTTGCTCTACCTTCTTCGCAGAGGATTTTGCGTAGTCATAGGGATTTGGAACTTGCGGAGAACTTATTGCACATAAGTAAATTTGTTGATAATTCTAGAGAAGTGGACCTTCTTACCAGGGTTAGTAAGCTTGAAGAGGAGATCAAAGACCTCAAAAATGCTATGAGGAATATGGAAAAAACAAAAGGTAAGAGGAAGTTGCAAAATTCTGAGGACATGGATACTATTGCTGAGATTTTCAAGAAGCTACTTTCACTTGATATGCAGTAATTTTGTAGCGTGAGGGCATCGAGGATTGCATCCTCTCTACTCTAAAAGGTGTCTATAATTTTATGGAACAACACATGAGAAGTGTGTGCAGCCTTAGTGGCATTCCTGATAACATCTAGGATTCTAATGAGACCCGTGACCTTGCACTTGCTCAAAGTGGACATGAACGATCCTTCTCATGCCACGGCCATTGCACTCTTCACCTCTCTCTAGAAAATTAAGGTCAAGATTGACAGCGGTCAAGTGATGTGGTGCCCAGATGTTGCTTTGTTGCTGTGATGGTGTTGTTTTTCAGCGGTTTTGATGTTATTTTCTTCTTTGGGATGCCCTGTTTTGGATCCCTCTTTGCTATTTTTTTGCCCTTTTATTCTTCTTCGGACCACTGTTTGGATTGATCATTTTGTACTCTCTTTACTGATTTATCTGGCTTTTGAGCCTCCATGTTTAAGGTATTTATCCTTTCTTGGATGGGGTCAGTATACGGCTTTTTGAGCCTTTTTATACACAGGTATAATCCCTTCAAAACTATTTATTCATAATAATAAAAATATCTTCATTTTTACATCATATTCTCATCATAATTGTATATAGCTTGATATCAAAAGCTGGAAAAAAATTAAAACACGAAACAACAAAAAAATTGATACAAATTGTGATGTTCTTTTATATATTAGTGTCTTTGGATAACCTAGTTATGGTTGTGAAGGAATAAAGGGATTCCTTATATAAAATCATACATATGACTTAGTGAATTAAGCGGGATCATCAAATCTAGAGTGTATATAAGGATGGAAACATCCAATTTTGGCTTGAAGGTGTGGTAATAGGTCCTAAAGGTCATTAAGAGTCTAGTTATTATGTTAGTTTTGGTCTAGGCTTATCAAAATTCAAATGGAGCATTTTCCCTCCAAAATGTAAGATTTGAATATGAAGGCCATTTTTTTCTTGATATAGTTGTTTTAATGGATTCTTGGAGCTTAAAATATTTTAAAGGGAGTAAATGAGGTGTAATTAAGTTTCGTAGGTCCTCTTTAGGGTCTAGAAATCATAATATGAGTTAGAAATCAAAGACTTGGGTCTATAGCTAAGTAACTTGATGTTAAGTCTAAAATAACTCATATGACCAAGTGGTCTATATGTCTTATTCAGTTAGAACTGGATGAAAAGAGCTATAAAATTCCAATTGTAACTGATTTCATATCATTCCATTTGGATAAGAATCAAGAGGATTTTCAAGAAGGAATTTTTTGATGGAAAATCTGGTTATATAATAGTCCATGCATGGGTTTCAAAAGCTGTTTGGTGTATCTTTTGATAATAAATTAATTTTATGCATGATAATTAGAGGAAAATATTATGTAGTTGGAATTATCTATTGTCTATATTGATTCTTTATGTGTTCATTAGTTTGTGCAAGTTGATACCCTATTAAGTGAGAAAATATTGTATGATAAGAATAACTAGTGGATAAGCCCCTGCCAAGTCAGGACATTTTGATGAGTAGAGTTGAAGCAAGGAAGCACTTGATAGTTTTATAAGTATATTTAATCCATTCATATATAAACATTGTATGTCTAATATTGGAAGTTGATGCGAGTCAACTTTATATTGGGATTAAATTTTGAATAAGTCCAACTTAGTGTGAGTGATTAAGAATATTTAGGAAGATTGAGAACGTATATATCCATCAAGGAGAAGATGATTTTGTAACTAAAATTTTGTGACAATAATATAGGAAAATGCTTGAATTTTAAATACCTATTTTTCCCGTTTAATACCTTGAAGACTATTTTTCACTAAGTGAGTAGAGTGGTGTAAAGTGAAGAATTACGCTATGTCAAAGACTACTAGAAAATATGACACAATGAGAATATTGAGACAATCATACATGTAAGTTTTTAAGTATATAAATAGTGATTGGAAATTCTATTTGTAAAAACACTGCGTCTAGGGTTTGCATAGTGTTGAGAACCCTCAAACTAGGGTTTACAAGACAAGAAGTCACATTTCATGAACCAACCAATGAAATCCTATAAAAATTGTAGAAATCTATGTGAAGTGGTAATCTATATGTTATTGAAGGAATTAGAGAAAGTTGATAATTATCCTTCGAGTTATTCATAACAATTTCTTGTGCAAGAAGGTTTGAGTCTCAGGGTTTACAAAAGCTCGGGGTTCTTGAAGTTACCTTCAATATCACGAAGAAGGAAAATGAATGAATATTAAATAGATCATTTAGCTTAATTTTATGAATGGTTTTGAAGCATTAACAATTTTCCTCAAGCTACAAGATAAGACAATTCATGATAGACTGTAGAAGGTGTTGTAGAAGATACATAATTGTGGTTTTTTTGTTAATAATTAGTGTTATCAAAGGAATTAGACTCCCGAATTGATAAAATAATATATTGATGGGAAAAGTAAAGATATTTTAGTGGTTTTGGTCTCTCCTTATACCCAAACTCAAACAATATTTAGCATAGAACCTACAATACAATAGGATAATAAAGTGAGACCTAATTTGAGAATATGAGACAATGTTATTTAAAGGAAATTTTGCAAAGGATGCAACCACGATATTTTTCACACTAAAAATACCTCTAATGGGTACCTAAAAATGTTAGTGGCTAGTCAATTGATTCATGACCACTAAATTTATGCTTAAAAGGAGTTTGTGTAGGGCTCTTAGGGAAAGAATCTTGTAAGTAGGTGTAAGGTGAAATTGAGGGAGTTCCATTATGAATGAAGAAATGAAATTTTGAATACACTTTGTAGATATAAAGAGTTTATAAAATAGTTCACATATTTTTCAAAAGGTCTGTAACTCTTCCAACCACCACTCTACATGTGGCATGTTTCCCAAAAGCCTAATAAGGTAGTTTGCAAATAGGTAAGGTTTTGAACTTTTGGTCAATTTGGATCATTTTGATGGTGTAAATAGTGATGAATGAGATATATAAATAGGGATAATGAAAATTAAATCCTAAGTAGATATTTTAAGTCAAATTTGACTCAAGGAAGTGAGAAGTTGAGCTTGTGTAAATAAGGACCCAACTTGAGAAAAACTTTGTTTGAGGATTTGTGATCAATTTAACTTTGAGCATTATAAGGTAGAAGTTTATACTTTGCATCGGTGAAGTTACTTCCTTGGAAAAAAATGGGTGGCTATAAATGGGGATTAAAGAAGAAATATAACACATAAGGGTAAATGGAGAAATATAAATCTCCCTACTAGCTAAGGTTTACAATCGAGTTAAGGATCTTGATTTTGGTGAGATTTTTTCTCATGTTATTAAGTTACATTAATTTATATTTATTTCAACCATTTTTTTGCTTTTAATTTAGATATAGAATAGGTAGATGTAAAGAAAAAAATTTCTACATGGTGAGTTTCAAAAGGAAATCTACATGACACAGTTAAAAATGTAAGGTAAATGGAAAGAAGTATTTTTGTGCATGAAAAAAATTATAGCTTGAAGAAATAACTAAGAATGTGGAACTATAAATTTTACAGGTATGTGTTGGGAATTAGGCTCAGAAGAAGCAAAGTTGATCCATGTGCTCATTTTAAACAGAAAGGTGGATTTTTTTAATCATAATATTATATGTGGATGATGTGTTTTTAATTTTTTATCACAAGTAATATTATCATTCAAGTCTCAATTATAGTCTCAATTATCATCTCAATTTGATATAAAGTACCTAGGTGTTATTAAATATATTTTTGGCATGGATATTAAAACAAATCGTGTAAATAGGAAAATGTCGTTAAATCAAAGGAAATGTTTTTTTTTTTATTATTGGCAAATAGTTTTTTGAAAGGGACTATACCCTTGAATACAAAAGAAGGCCTGAGAGCCGGAATAAGAGTGAGAAACAGAGAGAATGGAACAAGATCCAAGTGTTACAATGCAGCTCCAAGTAGCTCAGAAACAACTACACAAACGAGACAAAACAGCAAAACAACAGCAAAAAAATAGTAAACAGACCGCAGAGAGACAGCAAAAAAACAACAAAAAGCAGCAGAAGCATCCAGACTACTTCTTGGCAGCTTTATCGATACTGATCTTGACTCTCTTCCAGGCATGAAACATACCCAAAGCAGTCATTTGGGTAGCATCAGTCTTATCAAGCTCCTCAATGGTTCTTTTGCTTTCTTTTTCGTTGCCCCAAAGTGCAGCCGGGACACCGCTTAGGTTGGAAACACTTTTGGCATGACCCTCGATGAACTCCTCAATCGCCCTAAAGGCGGCAATGTTATAGTCATGTCTAGTCTTGGCCTTCCCTAAGCGTGAGTCTAAGGAGGTCAGCTTCTTGTATATATCTTCAATCTGACTGTTATCAATGCTCCCCTCCCCCTCCATGCTTTTCTTACCTTTCTGTTTAGCTAGGTTCTTGACCTCATCCTTCAGCAATTTTATCTCAGCCTCTAAGGCCTCCAACCTCTTAGAAGAGCTATCCATCTGCACTTCCCGGGGACTGGCACTACTAATATTCAGCAGGTCATGTGCAATCTCAAGTTCAAAAGGCTCCTTCTCCACAGCAAGAGTCTCAAGGTTGAGCCTCCTGGAAGCCCTGGTGACTGGTCTTTTAGAGGTAGAGGCGAGGTGGGTGATGGGAGCAGCAGCAGGGGGAATGGAAGGAGAAGTTTGTGCAGCCGGCATGGGGGTGGCAGCAACGGTGGAGGGGGCAGCAGCAGGGGCAGCAGGAGAAGCAGGGCTGGCAGCAGCAGAGCCCATCAAAGGGGGAGCCGGGCTAGGAGAGGAAGGAAGACCAAGGTATGCAATGGTATACAATGGTATTATGTTAAGATGATAATATAAATGTTAATGCGCATGAAATAAATATTGTTAGTACTCTCTTTCTTTTTGGAAATTTGATGTATGCAATGGTATACACAAACCTTATATTACTCATGAAGTAGGAATAGTGAGTAGATTCATGTAAAATATAGGAAACAAACATTGGATTATTGTGAAGATGATCTTCAAGTATTTTGCAAGACATCGACTATGTAATTTTTTATTAGGGTAATCATGGTGAAAGTAGGACATTGATTTTGCATGGTTTTGTAGATTTAGAATGGAGTTGAGATCCCAATGTGTGTAGATTTACCAATGGATATGTTTTAACTTGTTTGGTAAAGTGGTAAATCAGATGAGAAAATTTCAAGAAAGTTATTTGATATACACCACAGAGGTTTAGTACATGGTAACTAGTCATGCAAGCAAGGAAGTGGTTTGGCTTTAAATTTTGATTTCCACTATTAGGTTCATTCAAAATGATTTAAGGATATATTATGAAAATATTAGTACAATTTGTATAGCGAAGTACCTTAGGTATCACTCTCTAATGGAACAAATTGATGCGCAATACCATTTTTTTAATGGAAATGGTGGAGGAAAAGAATATACTACTAAGAAGTTTGACACATGAGAATATTTTTGATTCACCGATAAAGGATGTGAGTATTAAGAATATTTATTGGTGTAGAAAAATAATGGGTATGATTATCATTAGCTTCTAATTATATGCCATTGGTAACCCTATGGAAATTTTTGTAATAAAATTTTTATAGTTTCTTATTGATGTACTTGAATATAACTATATAAACCTAATTTTCACATTTACTTTTGGCTCTTCACATGCATTATTAGCACATTGGATTCCCCATATCATGTCCTCAATAACATTGAAGGGAGTGGAGAGTAACCAAAAATGGTTATATACAACCTTTAGTAGTTGCAATGGACAAGTTATCATTAGTACTTATGAGATGACCTTTATGTGTAATCCAAATATATCATAGTTCACATGTTTTTATACCTTTACAGTTGTCTTTTTAAATCCTCCCTATGACATCACCTTATTATCCTCTTACACTCACCTCCATACCTAATTTTAGCATAAACATACCTTTATTATGACACATTCAAGTGGATTTGAGTCTCCTTCCACCACATGGGAATTCCTTTTGACCCCTATGATATTTCATTTCCCATAGACAATAGTATCAAACATAATATATTAAGAGCATATGGTATCAACCATGGTCGATACCATCAGCTAACAACTTCATAGTTCCCAATAATGATTTTTATATATACTCACCATTTGAGTGATCATTCCCTAACATCATCATTACTTGATTGGTCTGTTGGTGCTCACCAATTTTTCATTAAAATATTATAGGTTTAATTTGGTCTCACTTATCTTTTTTGAGTCTACACTTGGAGCATTAGGTACTTATGATTCTCAAGCATAGGAGTTAAAATTATTATAGTTCGTTTAACCTTTGAAGTCTTTAAAACATGTCTTATATATGTCTTTTCTTATTCATTTGTGATCCCACATATCAAATATCTCATAAAATGATACTAACCCTGGAGGGAGTTTCATACTATAATGATGTTTGTAATCAGGTAAATTAGAGTAGAGTAACATATTATTCATCTATGTAATTGTTTATCTAATTCTCATTGCCTTAAAATCCACCCTTTTGGCTTTATAACCCTTTACAACATATTCATCCTTACAACCCATGTTTACAAACCTAGCATAAGAATCTTTATCTTGTTACAATATGATTACAACCTTGTTATCATTAAATTATTATCAAGACCTAGTTATATGCTGCTACCATATTCTATTTATAAGTTTTGGAACCGTACATATCCTATATAGTGTGGACTATCACCTTACTAGTTATATATCTTTGAAAACCTACAACCATAAGGTGTGTGTATTTAACATGGCCCCTCTCATTATACTAGTCTAGATTACCCCGAGATACAAAGAGGGTAATCTATTATTCCATTCTTTATTTGTATACATTCTAGAAATTTTACTCTCTTATCTAATTGAATCACATTCACATTTTCTTTTATCTTTCCTTCACTAAAAATTCACCATCATTATACTCTAGTGAAACCGGTGTGAATCCTACTCTATTGATTGATTCATAGTCATATTTATTTTTTATCTTTCATCCTTTCAAATTTTATTATAATCATATTATGATAATTTCATCACCTATTAGATTTTTTTAGCAATCTTCAACCCATTTATATTTTATATGGTATTTTACTTTCTCCTTCTTGTATCCATTGTTGATTTTAATCATTCATGGTGCAATTTTTCTCAATCACAACCAACATCAACCATTAAATGCAATCTAGTCCAAATAGCATAAATAAAACCTAATCTTATATTTAGGAACTTAGATATTAAGAATGTAGTCACTCCTAACAAGGATGGTTCCCTCATTCAATTACGTAAAATTGAGATGATCATGGAATTAACTTCCCATAAAACCAATTTATACCCTCTACTCAAATATATGGATACTCTCTTTAATGATTTTATTATGGATCCAAATTCTAGTCCCAAAAGTACCCCAAATATTAACCATTCTTTTAACCCTTATAATCCATTGAATCCATATTAAAATCTAATAAATCATGATACAAACCCTTTTTCCTCCTCTATTTATCCCCCAATCAAAACCAAAATTTTAATGGTTCAATTATTAGGGAAATGTGGGACAAATGGATCAAATGTAATCAATGACAAATAAAAACATGGTCCGAAATGTAAAATCAAATACTTCAAATGACATATCAACATTATCAAATCATTATAGGACCTATTATTCCCACTTTGACACATCCATTACATTTAAAAATCTTATGAAACCCAATACCCAACCACCCATCTATAACAAGGTTCTTCCAATTACATAAAATGAATCCATGTATCCTTATATTGTTTTTATGGATATATGGGAGATTTTGCCACCTCTTTCTTATAACAGGACAATGGATCCTTCTATTCATCTTATATAGTTTATAAACATTTAAAAATAATGGATCCAAAATAATACCTACATAGTTACCAAATTACTCAGTACGACCCTTATGGGTGATGCCTTAGAATGGTATAATCAGCTTCCATAACATTTAATCACTAAATTAGAAGCTTTAGTTATCCTCTAATTAAGGAATTCTAATAGTAGGAACTTCTTAAAATAATCCTTTTAAATATTTTGAACATAAAAAATCTTAATGATCTCACTTAGTACTTCTAAGGAATGTGGAAGATCATTGGGGGAGGAATCTAATCATACTCTTGATGAAAAACCATTTTACATCTCTTTCTTCAAGTCTTGAATCTTACTCTACAATATAATGTTTGGTATTTTTCCCCAATACTTTGGAGGAGGAATTCAAACAAGATAATATGTAGGATTATCTTATGAAAGCATTCAATCCACCTCCAATATCAATTAAAATCCCTATTCATCAACCAATAACACTATCGACCCTTCTCAAAATCAAACCCCTCCTAGTATTAAATTTCTTTTTTATTCTTCCCCTTCTTACATCAAAAATACTTTAACCTCTCACTCTAATTCTCATCACTCATATTTGATATGTCAATTACTTAAACAAATCATGCCTATACTATAATCACTCACAATTATTATTCTAAACATGTACCCACTTTATATGACCCCAATTGATTTTATTGGTGACATATTAATGTGGGAAATTTTCATAAAAACTCCCATGATATTCATAAATCCACCTTTGAATTTTTCTTATGTCTTAACCTTGATCTTCAAGATCTCATGCAAGAGCATTATAATAACTATGAATATTTTCTTCAAGCTCATAGCAAAAATTAAAAATGAAACACTAGAACAATCTATAACCCCAAAAGGGACCCTATGAATAACTTCATGGGAATCATTGATGGATATGATAACCAAAACCTATTTTATTCCCAATGTGTAAATACAACTAAGGTTGACTACCAATTAAATATTATACACAAATATCTTATCCGAAACCCAAAAATTCATCTCAAGTTGAGATGTCACTTAAGGATACTTCTAATGACTAGCCTATTCATGAAAATAATACTTCAACACTAGATCATCAACCTATGAAACTCATTCCTCTTTAAGAAAATATTCCTTCCACTTTTATTCAAATATTTAATACCATTGAATACCCAAACACCTATAATTCTTCTCGGATAAGTATCATTACGGGTCATATCAAAACTACCATGGAACATATTTGATGAACACAATGTTATGTCTTGTGAGATTATCCTAATGAAAATTATGGGCACCTCTTCTCAACATCATATATCTATTATAAAAAATACTTTAATATTTATAAGATTCTCTTGCAACCATTTAAGAAGACCCTTCCCTTCAATCCCTCCCACTTTAATCAACATTATTGAAATCATGAATCCTTCTTAGCCTAACAAGAAACACTCTATAGTGTTTCGAGGATGACATGGTCAATGATGAAATCCTACTTTGAGATAATTACCCTCCACTCCTTATTATAATTCTCTAGGAGAACAAATTAATAAATAATGTCATTATAGATGATGGTTCAAGAATCAATGTTGCATCCTTTTGGTTAATCAAAACCTTAGGATTTACCAAAAATAATTTTAAGACCCAATTTTTCTATCATGAATTTGATAAATTCCATCAAAATTATCTTTTATATTGCTCTATCTTCCCATCATGATGGGACCAAAATTGTGTGCACCAAGGTCATGATCGTTTACTAACTCGTAGCTTATAATCTTCTCTTAGGTTGATAATGGACACACCACATGAGAGTAGTTTTATCATTTGCAAGACAATGCCTTAATTTCATCCATAACAACCAAAAATAAAAGCATTGAGTAAATAATAACTAATGGTAAATACCCATCCCCGATCATAACAAATCCTTCTAGATTCCTCTCACACCAATTATGTGTATCATTCTACATCCAAAATTATATGATTATAGATATAAACTTAATATTATCCATATAGAGTTAGATGATTATGAGCCTAATGAACCCCAAAATACCTGTAACAAAAACATGTTACCCGAAGTAATATAAATTATATCCCATCATCTCTCTTATCTCAAGATTGATTTACTCCTATTGTTAAACCTAAGGCTACGAAAGAACCTCCATATAATTCTAATAATGTGTTTTACACATATAGAAGGATATTCATGAATGTAATGAACTAGGAATATCTAAAATATTCCAAGATCATATTATTATCTCTCATATATCCATTAACAACCTTGGCATATCCACCAAGGATCCATCCACATCCTCTTCATACCATCGTGACAATAAAGCATGTACCATTTCACCCTCTTATGATGATGACTATGCCATGTCCTATGTTCATTAAAGACACCACTATGTACTTCAATATCAATATATTTTGGTGTAGATGAATGTTTATATCCATGGAGCTAATATAATCAACATGTATTATGATTTCAACCCTCCTAAATATGACACTAGAAATGACGGGGTGGAAGAAACTTCACCTTAATATCCTTCATAAAATCTTCCTACGTAAAACATTAGTTGGATCATTGAAAAATATCAAGATTCTCCTCTAAGAAAAACATTCAAAATCTAATCATCTCCATAGTATCACCATATTGCAAAAAAATCTTGATACTTTTTAAAGGAAAAATACTTTTCTAAATGACATCCTCTATCCATCTAAAAATATTATTACCATTCTAGAACATTATTTCACCACCGATGACATCATCTAATATTATCCTAACATGATTGATAATGTTAGAAATACCCTCGCAACTTATTTTGAGCCAAAATTAGTTACTCTCAATGTTAATCGGGGTTCATTTTAAGACACCTCTAGAAAATTGTAGGTGGAAAATACCTGGCAAATATCCCCGAACCAGTTTCAGTGAAAGGAAAATTTGACAGTATTCCAAACCAATTTTCACCAGGTTTTTGAGCTAGGAGAAACCACAGAGTTCCAGACACCAATGCACCATTGATGTGCGTCAACAAGAACAATTGACGTGCGTCAACACGACATCAATAACCCTCATTGACACACATCAACATGACGTCAATTGACCTCATTGACGCACGTCAATAGGGGCATTGACGTGCATCAACAAGGGTCATTGACGCGCATCAATAGGGACCATTGATGTGCGTCAACAGATTTTTGTTGACGTGCGTCAATGATCCCTATTGACGCATGTCAATGACCCTTATTGACGCTCATCAATGCCTCTATTAATGCGTGTCAATGGCCCTTCTTGGCGATGCATCAATAGGGTTATTGACATGCATCAATAGGGGTTATTGATGCGTGTCAATAACCCTTGCTCGACGCACATCAATGGCCCCTGTTGACACGCATCAATGGCCCCTATTGACATGTGTCAATGGTCCCTATTGATGCATGTCAATAAGGGCCATTAACATGCATCAACAGGGCCTTGACGTCCAACATCAACAAGGGTTATTGACACGTGTCAATAACCCTTAGAATGTTTGATTGATGATGCATTAACAAGGGCCATTGATGATTTATTTGGCCTGTAAATACCCTCCCATCGGTTATTTTCTCATTTACACTTTCCGACTCTCAATTTTTTTTTTATAGGAATCCATCATTGTCAAAGACGCAAGGAAAACTACAATGGAAACTTTAAGTGCTTCCCAACCGCAAGCTTAGGACAAAAATCAAGAAGAGAATCTAGTCCAATCCATGGGCAAGATCATCTACAGGAATCCTTTGTGCCCCCACATCCATATTGTTTTAAATATGTCTTCCTAATATAAAGATTTGATCGATGCGTGTTAGTTTAGTGGGCTTGTTGACATGCCCCATTTCGAAACAAACCCAGATATTTTGAATTACCTTCTCTCGTCCTACAATACAGAGGATGGCCTTTTTTATGTTACTCTAAACGACGGTCGAATTTTTCAATTCAGTATTGAAGCAAATGACATCCATTGTTTTATGAGCCTTCCATTCAGAAATTTACCAATTGTTACAACGAAGGCAACACTCATGGAAGATGACAAGAAATATCTCGAATCAACATTCATTTTCCATGTTGATTGAAGTATTATTCATTTTCATTCATCATTTTTATTTTGTTTTTTATTGTGATAAAATTTAGTGTTATAAATTTATATTAATTCCCAATGTTTGTTTGGCCTTTGCAGCTCATGTCAATAAATCCGTTGCATGGTGTGGATACGCAAGCAATTACACACCACTTTCTTACTCAATGATTTCTTTTTTCAATCCAAAATAGTTTTGCAGGTCGTGGAAATAGATATACCAAATCGGCCATTGCATACATAGTTGCCACTATCTCAAAACAAAAATTTGATTGGTGCATCTATCTATAAAAAAAAAAGAACTCGACATAAAAATTCAAAGCTTTCGAAAAAAGCGTCATTTATTCCACAAACTATCTCCTTGGCCTTTATCATGAGGCACTTTTAAATTTAAAAGACAAACCAATTCCTACTTGCACTAACGATGAGTTGATTAAGTTTTCAATTCCATTTGAAGAACAACGGTATAAACTATTTAGTTTGTATTTCAATTTTGACATTACACTACACGTAGCTTATTAAAAATTTACACTTTACAAAGAATATTTATTGAAGCCCTTCCCCAAAAAAAGGAGTCATCAAGAGGATGAGGCCAACAACACGCTAAGGCTTCGGGAGATTCCCAATCTGAAATGGAAGCTCACTCCTCTCCGAACCCTCAACAGTTTGAACTCATTAAATGCCGGAGAAGTCATAACTTCTCATATATTATTTACAAATTCCATATTTGCATTTTTATTTTCCAATTTAAATTTTAACCAATTGAATTGACATACAATTCAATGTTGATGACATCAGAGGGACTTTGGAGCATATGCTTGTTTTGGAAACTCAGCCTTCTTCCCCAACTCACTCCGTATAGTCAAATGCATTCGTATCTTCTCAACAACCACCAAATACTACTCCTACATGGCCACCCTTACACCACGAAAAACTACCCCTCGAAAATAAGGTATAACTTTTGAATACTACTTCGTTTAATTTCATAGTTTTTGGATTGTTTTCTAGTTTTTCATGTTTTTTCTTGAACTTTTCAAAGACATCATTGCAGTCCTTCTATTCAAATAAGCGGCACCGACCCCCTCAACCAATAATTTTTAAAATGCCAACTAGAGGAACAGGAAAAATAACATGGTAAACGTGTGCTTAATTACTTCGCCCCTAACGGGACACTAAACATTACCTCCTTTCGAATTCCAACCCTCTCACTTGGTGGCTTGCCCGCATGAATGGGTATATCAGGTTTTGAATAATATAAATTTAGATGAATATTATTTGGGCATTGATAGCAATGACCTAATTGGTTTTTTCAATACTGTGAGATGATTTAAAAAGCGGTATACTTCAATTTCAACATGCTTTACAATATTGAATTACATTTTAGTTTAAATTTATTTATCTAAATCTTGATTAATTTTATCAAAAACGGGATGAGGCCACCTAAAGGTAGAAACAAGTAGCAATTGATCAACCAAAAGCCCCCATACTTCTCCAAACCATATCATCTTCATCGATGTAGATGGTGAAAAGTTTCTACCTTTTCCTTTCGAGAACTTAATTGGTTATGATTGTCAATCCCATGTCGGTGAGTTTATTCTACCTCATATCAATCAGCTCATAGAATGGGAGAGAAGGGCTAAAGTTCTTATTAATGAGATTATTAGTCTTTTTGAAAATTATTGGCAAAGAGATAGTTTATACTGCTGGAGACTTAATCAACCGTGAAGATGGATTCCTTACTTACCCAAGTAAGAAGTGGGACTATCACGTATAACAATAACTATAAAGATGACATTTGGATAAGACATTAAAAAATTGGAAAATATTAGTGCTTTGAAGCCTGCATATTTTAACAAATGGTCTAAGGACAAGGATTTGATAGCGATTCTGCAAATGCCGAGAGAGATAGAGCGGTTGTAAGTATTATCACTTTCAAACAATTTTTCTTGTTAATTTGAAATTTTCATTTTTAGTAATATGTTGAATTGACATTACATTTTTTTTTTGTGCAATTGAAATATGAAAATTTGAAGAGTTAAGCAAAGGTTTTCTAATTTCACTTGGAAACAGTGAAGAAAAGTTTATCTCATAATTGAAAGAATTTGAAGGAAAATATTGTTTTGGTTAACAAACAAAACATTAGTATTAGAAGAAGCAGTATAATTAAAGAGCACAGCTTCGACCCTCAAATATTATTCAAATCTAAGGCGTGTAGTTGATTCAAATTTGTTGTCCCATGAGATCATGGAGATGCGACAAAGCGGGGAAGAAAGAATTTTTAAAATATGGACAAGTCTTTATGGAAGATCTTATAAGTCTCGGGGTTATTTCGCCATGGGGGAAAGGGGTACACCCAGGTGAAGAAACCATTGGGGAAAGGAGCATGAGGAGTTGAAATAGGTAGGAAAAATAGGGTTGAAATTTTTTATTATTGAGTATGGAAACCATGTAAATTTTGAGTCTATATTTGAAAATTTGTAACATGAATGTTTTGGTCATGGTATTTGAATTTTATTATCTGGATTAGATAGCCTTTTAAAATTTAAAATACTATATAATCTTTAATTTTTTAACTTTCTATATATTATGTATAGAATTTTAGATTGTATATGGAGTTTATGCTTTTTGGTTTACTCTTAATGGTGATTGCATTAGATAGGGATGAATCATGACGACGTATGTTTCTTGTTTACTTGAATTATCATGAATTGTATGTGGACGTAGATTTAGCTTCAAGCATGAAATTCTTCTTCTCTAGACATTTAAATTTGTTTTAAGATAATTATTCTTCTCTATACTTGTAATGATATGATCATGATAACATTAGAATGGATATAGATGATGATGAATGATGATAATGGATAATTGTTTTTAAAAAAATGGAATGTGTTAGAGACAGAGACATTTCTTTAAATTTAAAATAGATAAATAATTGTTTTAATAATAATTGTTGTGTCAAAGTTATGATAATGATATGATATATATGGATGATGATGAATTTTATGTGGACATAGATTTAGCTTCAAGCACGATAATTCTTCTTCTCTAGACATTTAAACTTTTTAAAGATAATTCTTCTTCTCTATACTTGTAATGATATGATCATGATGTCATTAGAATGGATATAGATGATAAATAAATGGAATGTGTTAAAATGGATATAGATGACATTAGAATGGATATAGATCACATTAGAAGGTTTGATATACTTGTAATGATATGATCATGAATTGTTTTTAAAAAAATAGAATTGTTTTAATTAATTTAAATTAGATAAATAATTGTAGTGTCAGGACTCAGGATTATGATAATGATATGATGATGATATGATATATATGGATGATGATGAATTTTATGTGGACATATATTATAAATTGTATAATGTATAGTGGATTATGAATTGTATAGTATGGAAATATCTTCCTTTGTAAAATTCAATTGTGTCATTTTATCCCACAAAGTTTAAAAAATATATCAAAGAATTTTGCAAATATAAAAAATAAATTAAACATAATTGTAAGAAATCAAGAAAGATGATATGATAGGGTTTAACTTACCTCTAGTGTTTTAGATTGCTATGAAATCATCACTGGTAATGTGCTAGATCTTTGTTTTAAGAAAACTCAACACGAGAAATGGATTAGTAGATAGATGGGTGAGTTTCCTGACATAGTCAGTCCCGAGAAGTACCAGCTTCCTTGGATGGATGTCAACCCATGTTTTCAAAAAAAAGAAAAAGATTGTATTTAAATAAATGTAGATATATAGACCTGTAACATCTTTAATGATAACAAGAGCTGAAATTTTTTAAAGTGACAAACAATAAGATTAAGGTGAAGAAGATACCTATTTAAATTTGAAACAATCCATTTTCAATAACTTCTTCAAACTTGATGTTCTCTTTGTAGAGTGTGACGATGCACCAATTCCACTCTCAACATTAGGAATAGTTGTACTTGTAGCTATATTATTCACACCTCTTCTTTCGCAAAGGGAATTCCAATGCACAATTACTCGTGAAAAGGAAAGGTTTCCATGGAGTATCGAGAAACATAACACCTCATGTAACTTTAGATTTTTATCCAACCTGTTTCTCGATTTTGATTTTATAAATGATAGTGCACTAAAAACCATTTCGTCCCCCATAGACCCCAAAATCATTGTTTGGCATAACTCATATAATCTGAAATATTCACTTATATATTCTTGTAAGATAGAACTTCAAGATAGATTCCTTGACAAAACCTTGTAATAGAACCACTTTGAAGGTTGTCTAAATTTTTATATTGGTTCCTCATTGTTATTGCAAAATTTGTTGATTGAAATTTTAATAAATCAGCATTTAGTATACCTTTGATTTCCATACCCTTGAACTTTGAAGTCTTTGCGAAATGTTCCATTATTGTACCCATGGATTTATGGAAATGCTTTCTTACAAAGTCAGCATGACCACCTTTAGTATTCCAAAAATTAGGATTCATCACACCCATGGCTTCAAGAATTTTATCTTTGGAGAAACGTTCTCTAATTTTTGATGATAAGGATTCTGAAATTTTTTTAAGCTTTATTCTTGTTTCAACTATAATGACTCAAAGAGATTACGTGTCATGGGAACATCTTCTCATTCCAATCTCTGTAATATCTTGACATTTTTGCAAAATGCAAGTGGTATGTCCCTCCCATTAACAATGATGCAGAGGTGATTATGGATTTAAATCTCAAATAGTTCTTTGGGATTTTTAAGATCTAATAAAGCTTTCCAATTCTAAAAAAATGTATCAAAAATATCTTGGGAATAGTACAAGATATCAAGACTTTGACATACCATTTTTCTCATCCGTATAAAATCCACAATATAGATTAATCTTCCATGTGCATGCTTCATCAATGTATTGATCTCCTGCAACATTGGAAGAATACCAACCAATGTAAGAAATGTCTCCAAATCAGTTAAATAGAACAAGTCCCTCACCTTATCAAATTCATGACGGTATTTTTGCATGAAACTAACCAATGAAGAATACTCCTCACAAACTCGCATGCGAGTTCATATAAGGAGATCCATCTAGTCTCAACATCTTTTAGAAGTTTTTTTCCATCTGTAATTCCAATTGTAAATTTATAGAACTTAAGAAATCACTTTGGGTTTCTCGACATATAGGCATGAAGTTATCTTATAAGGTCTTCTAATTTAGCAACATTTTCATGGTTGCTTACCATTTTATATGCTAAACTCATTCGTGAGCCATACGGTGAATTGGTAGCATATATGGGGCCACTTTTGTTTATAATCTAACACACACATTGCTGTTCGGTGACCCCGCATGTGATGCACCATCTGCTCCAATGCATACCAACTTCGTAGAAATTTCATAATCAGTCATTCCAGCAATATATTTCAAATGAGAAACAACTATTTTATGTAGGTTTTCAGCATTGCAGCTTTTCAACTATTTTCATAACACCCAATGATGAGGTGTCCTTATATGATTTTCTAAAGTATAGACGTGGATACATACCCATGCGGTGTTGTCGATTGTCATTGTCACTTCATCAATTGAAAGAGAGATAAACTTTGATTTTTACATTCTCTTTCAAATATTCCTTCTCTATCATCGAAAGGCATTTTGCCATTTCCCATCCACTACTTTCAGACCAATGAGACTGAGGTACATTCATCATTCCATTATATTGATACAAAACTTTGAAATCGAGGAAATCTGAAATCGGTCTTCCTTTTTTTAGTATGTGAAATAGAGTAGAGAATTGTATGAGTTTTGATTGTAGATTTGTTTGATTCATCTTACCAATATGTGATGTTATCGTTCCTCCCTTTTCCAAGAGTTTTCTATGTTTTTTCTACTCTACCTCATATACCACCGCATATCTAACATACATGCATTCTTTTTAGTTTTCCACTGTGTGTTTTGATTTTTTCGGCCATCTCGCCCATTATGATCAAATATTGTTTTCCACAATGTTTTTCTATAGTGTCCACTTCATTTGCATTTTTGTTGCTTTCCCAATTTCCACATACATACATGTACATTTAGATGGGATCTCTTTAGAATTAGATGATTATACAGGTTCGATAAATGGAAATTTAGCTTCCCAATCAAACTTATATGACCTACCAATGGTCCACATATTCTTGTTCATTTTCAATGTTTTACTTTTTTGAGTAGAATTTTGAGTAATATCAAATTCAAATTCTAGTTCACGAAAGAGGAAACGAAACCTAGTTTCCTCTTTCGTGAACCGAGAATTTGAATTTGATTTATGTGTTCCATTTTTCTAAGTATTTGTATGTGTGATATCTTGATGCACTTCTACTTACACCCCAACAGGAACAATATCTTCAAGATCTGGCATATTATCGTAGGTGTCATTTGTTTGATACTATGCAGAATGCATGTCCACCTCAATAATACCTTCCACATAGTCAGTATTTTGATTCTTTGTGGTGGCATCTATATGGTTGGTATTTTCAATATCTGTATGCAGAGTTTCCAAAATACTTGAACAGTGATTTCTGATATTTCTTAGTTACTTTTAGGGTCTTTGCATTCTTAGGACTAGCACCTTCCATTATTCTAAACAGAGTCCTACATCAGCAAAAGAACCAAGTAGGACTTTTGCATTGCGCATCAATAACTAACCCTTTGTTGCGCATCAATAGCAGCGTCAATAATCCCGTCACATGTCAACAAGGAATCAACTCAAAGCGCTGTGTATCATGAAGGCATCCATCGAAGTCTCTGTCACACATCAAATCTATCCTTGTCATGCATCAATCGCCTATTACCTATCACGCGTCAACTCTATTCCTCTCACGTGTCATTTCGCTACCCCTTTATCACACATCTACAATATCTCTTTATCGCATGTCCGCAATACCTCTTTATCAGCCAACGTTAACTATATCCTGTCACGTGTCAACAACTAACCCTAACAAAGCTAACAAGAATCTACGGTGCTTAAGAGTATGTGAGTTCAAACTTCACGGTATTGGTAATTTGGTAACCTACTTGAGGTATACTACCCGATGAATCACCTAGGTTTTTATAGGAGATGTTTTCAAATGAAGGCGAAGCCGACCCCCAAAAAAATATCTTATGTATATTTTAGGAGAACAGACACCAACCCGCTCGAAAAAATCACCTTTTCAAATTTTCCTAAAATGAAATTTTCGCCATATTACGAATATTCACCACTAAAATTATCCCGATGTCAATGTCACAAATGTTAGCCAAATATAATCCTAGACTTAGAGTAATAGTAAAAGGTATGTGAACCTTGAAATCTAAGTCCAATAAAATGGTCCCTTAGCTACATTGAATAATGAAAAATCCATCTTTGAGAAACTCTTATTAGAGACCTAAGTATTACCCTTGGTTTGATCATGGAAGATCAAATACTTCAGCTAGCATGGGATTTTATTCTAAGTATGGAATTTTCTCCTTAATAAAAACCTCCAGAGAAGGTTGGTTCCTTCTCTCCTAGCTCAAAGCACAATAACCTAAACTACTCAAACTGTAACTAATCCTAAAACTAAAACTAAAACTAAAACATACATGATCTAGAGTTGAGAGAGAACAAAAAAATATTTAAAATGAAAGAATGGTGGTACACACACACACTAATACAGAGTTCAAATTTGACCACAAAGACACATGGTGCGTGCACATGTAAATATTTAATGGAAACACAAAGTTTTGAAGAGAATAAATGAATAATTAATGAAAATAAGAGGGTAAACATTTGTAACAAACACAAATAATTCAAAGGAAAGATAACCACGGATGTATTACATTTCATAGAGTATTCACTATGCTTTTAAAATAGAGGTTAGGGTATCTCATGAAAAAATGTGAAGATGAAGAAGGCAGAAGGCAATAAAATGCATCTCTATAAGGTAGATATTATGAATTTGGTATAAAAGAGCCTATAAAACTTGGCTAACCACTTACATTTATACAATATCAGAATGGGAGAAGAAAAAATGGAGTTAAATTTGAAATTATATATGTCATGGATGAAGGAAACTTACCGCCAACAGATCATGTCGCCATTAATCTCCCAAAAGACCTTCATCTTTTTTGTAGCATGTCATCATGATTTGCAAGTGACGGCATGGGCACCATTTTTACATTTACTCTTAGTAGCTGAGGTGGTTGGGAATTTGAAATGAGAAAACTATGTGTTCTCTTTGATTCCCGATATTTCATAATTATTTTCTTGTAATGTCACCCCTCTCCACATTTATTCATCGTGTAATCCATCCCTTAGAGAGATGAAACAAATGCAATAATTATTTTGCACTTTGAAGATCTTGACCAAAAGATACAACCAATAAACTAGATTTTCTTTGTCCATAAAATTTTGAATGTTTTTTGGATTCTGTTGTGGCCTTTATCATTTCTTACTACCACAAATATGTACCTTGTCTTGAGGCTTTTCAATTTGAGAATCCCCACGAGCTAAGAAACTCGTGAGACAAAACTTCTCGCATATCTGATGGGTTATCTTCTTATACTACCGTGAAATTCTATTTTTACAATTGGCCACTTGCACAAACTCCTTGTGTTCACACTTTTTCACTTGCACTAAAATATGCAAAGGTCTTTCTCCTTCTCTATTTCTTGCGAGAATTAGAAATCCAAATAATACTACACCTAAATAACCCATAGAACACTAGGATAGTGTTTCATAGTTCTTAGGATTTGTTGATTCTTGCGCATTTTGGACTCCTCCTAATATATATATATATTTTCCATGGAGTTGAGAAAATCATAAAACTATTTTTTTACACAACCATGAGGCTTTGTAATCTCTTGTCCTGCGAAAGTTTTGAAATAACAACATTTCCTCATCTAGCACAAAATCTTTTGCCTCTAACCTTGACTCATAGATTCGAAATTTTCCAAATTTCATCTTCATGTAAATGCGAGCACCTTTATGATCCTCTAAATTTCTTCACACATGTGGTGGCTGATCTTGATGTTCATAGAATACTTGAATAGTCAACACTTTATTCCATGGAACTTGAGAACTGTGGAACACTAAATTTTCTACAAAAGTCCATCAAGGATTTTATACGTATGAAACTTTGAATATCGATGCCAAAAAGAAGTCATCATGGCCTCAAACTTGATGAGTCATCCAAAATAGAAAAAGGAGTGTAATTTTGGATAATAGTTTGGAGATTCAACAGGGTTATTTACTTATAGATAGATGATTAGTTTCCTTAACAATCCATTAGGCATGGATTCAAGTTCCTATCTTTGAAATATGATCCTTAGTTTATATTTTCCTTGAAATTGACATGGCTTAACATTTGATGGATCCACAAAACATGAAAACTCTTATAAAACCTTTAGAATGTAAATATTATTTATGGAAGACAAAAACATGTGCAAAGAACTTAGGGAAATGAAACTACACTACTAATAAAATAATGTGTTGAAGATCACTTAGAGGAAATAAAACTAATATAATATATACAAGATAAAGCCCTTACTTCAAAATATATTTTTAGGTAGATCTCATTGACTTGAATAATAAGATCTTCTCCATCTAATTTTTACAATTGAAGGGTGTTGTGTGGATTACAACCTAAGATAACATAGGGTCCACTCCATAAAGCATCAAAATTTGAGTACCTTTCGTAGATACACAATCACGTAATTTTGTAATTATCTAGTCCTGATCGCATACTATTATTCATATGATTCATAAGTAAGAAAAATACTAATTAACCCATGTCTTTTCCACCTTTCTTTGCTATCTTTTGTTACTTTAAGTATTACACCCTTACTTTCTCAGTCTTCCTTTTACTCTGCATAAAGCATTTGTCATCTTGGGACATCATCACCTAGCCAAGATGTCAGCACTAGGTTCCCTTGTCCCCTCTGGGATGATCATGTCCCCTTTATACTTTAATCTCACTTTTTGGGTCCTTTTTAGCTGTTTGAGCATCTTATATTTTTGTAGTCATCCTTTTGGGGTTAATTATGAAATTCAAGTGAAGGAATCATATAAATATAAATTTATGTGATCATAATAAAGGACCAAACACTAAGCATTAGCTATCACCACCTAAGGTTGCATCCATCAAGGCATCTAAGAGCTCCATTACATCCATATAACTCCATCACAAGGGAAACAAGGGATGGTTTTTGCATCACACTTCATAGGAGGGAAGTTCATTTTTATACATGCACACATTTACTACATTCTACATCTATTTATTTTCTCGATATTCCAAGTGTGACACGCACAAGAGAAACCTAAGGCACAATTCCGTACACACACATAGAACTACATTGGAGTGAGATGGAGTGTAATGCTCAGTTGTAAGTTAATCATTATGATAGATGAGGAAAATCTGACCCCTCATTTTGATCTTTATTTTTTAGGATTTTATGTCTATTTGAGGGTTTTGTAATTTTATACTTCATTGCGGAGTTATAGGTACCTCGAGAGATTCAAGTGCGACATACATGTGAGAAAATATGAAGCCCTAACAACCATATCAAAACCAGGTTTCAACCTTTTTTACAAACCCGGGCACCAAAAACAAGCCTAGGGCACCTACGGGCACCCCCTGTCCCTCTCCAAGCACCACAATCAACATATTTCCTTGGATCTACATTTTTGTGCTATAATGTGACATCCTCGTACTTTGTATTTTCTAGTTTTCCAACTATGTGCACTTTCCAAAACTCTGTGAATTGGCTAAGGCTTCTTACCCTCTCTTTGCAATTAGGTTTTTGTTTGTTATTTCTTAATTTCTTAGATCTATTTCATTATTCATTTATTTACTCCAATCTTGCATTCAGATTAGGATCATAAATCACATTTTAGCTTAATCAACTTCCTAGTTTGGCTCTATCTTTGTCCCATTTGAGGACAACATCTCCTTCATGAAATTTTCCGGAAACTAATTTCCTATCAATGTACTTTTTAATTTAAGGTTGATCTTGTTCCATTGTCTACATTGCTTGATCTCTTAACTCTTCTAGCTCCATGATCTCCACATATCTAATTTCCATGGATCAAAATTTATCATACTTTGAGGAAATTTATTGTGCCACAAACCTTTGTTTGGGCCATATATTATGTAGAACAAGATCTTCCTATCCCTATGGAAGGTTGATTCATTTTATCATTTTATTATCTAGATATTATAACTCTGGTCACATTGTATGCTTCATTATTTATCACTTAATTATCTTAAACTCAATTGATAATCATCAAAGGAATCCATTTTGATTCTTGGGATTGACCATTTGCCAAGAAATTTTACCTATATTTATCTAATCCATCCCTTGTCAATTATATATTTGTGTGCAGGTTTTCAATTCACAAGAATAAATAATCCCTTACGCTAGTTGGATATACTTGTTCACATCATCATCCACATAGGTATTGTTAAACCCTACCATGTATTGAGTTTTGGTGGTTTTATTTCATATAGTAAGAGTGATCCCTATAATCAACCAAAACATTCTGGCACACCTAGTGGGACACGAGTCCCTTTTCTATCAAATTTTACATTTCCATAGTAAAATCTAGTTTTTTTCATTTCTTGTCATAACAACTAACTTTTCAATGTGGAGTCCTCTTGTGGATTTCTCAAAAAATCTTAAAATAATTTAAAATGAATATTTAGTGAACAAAGGTATACCTTTCCTTTTTCTTTTAGTCTCCTTTCATCATCACATTTTGTGTGATTTTTCTTCATGAAATCAATTTTTTATTTCAAGTTTTAAAAAGAATCTTCATTCTTGCCTGCTCATCTAGCTTGAATAGGGTTAAGAATTTTCATTCATTTGCTTCCATTCACACACATCCAAATCACATTACAAATCAAACTTGCATTCTAAACACTTCCTTATAGGTCTACCTACTTGTATTTCATCACCAAGGGGAAGTTGATTCGGTGTTCGACTAAGTATAAATATTTGGTGGTGGTATATCGCTAAGCACCCGACACCCTTATCATTTTGGGACCATGAAGTGAGGGGGTAGATCCCAATACCACATCTATTAATGAAACCAACAAAAATTTGGTCCTCTTGTACTCTCAAGTATATCAAGGACTCCATCCTTAAACACACTTGAAACCAAAGCATTAACCATCCTAATTGTTTGGTACTCTTTATCATCCATATTTTTATTTTCACACGCTTAAAATTAATCAAGATTATTAAAATCTCTTATTGATTGTGTGACTTGAATCTTAATTAAATATCTCTCTGTCATTATTTTCTTGTTGTTTCATGGTTTTTACTAGACAACAATCTTGTATTTAGAATACCAAAGACATGTCAAACCCATTGCAACAATCCCCTGAATCAAATCAAGAGACTCCATGCTTCCCCAATGTATAATCAAATACATCTAAAATTCCCTATGAATCCATTCCACAACACTTTCACAATGGAGATCTAGTATTCAAAGAACTTTTGGACACCAATCTGATTTCCCTTAGCAATTATATTGCATCTCGAGCTATCTCGCCTTCCTTGTTATAGTCTAGATCCTTGGCTATATGTCACCTTCGATCACTACCTGATTATTGATCCCTCTTATCATCGGTTATCAAGAAAATTTATCCTTATCCTACCACTAGCAAAATGGTAACATCATCACATATCTCATCCGCTTCTCGTAGTTAGCTTTGAACTCAACACTATCTCATCACAAAACACGGTTAGTCATTAAGGGCCCTTGCCATATGCATCATCCTTAGCTAACCCTCAAGGTGTTCAAACTCCCACTATTACTTCATCAACTATGGTTACTCTCACCCCTTCCACTTCCTTTCCTCCTTCAATAAGAGCTTCATCGATATAACTCATTCTATAAGACCGTTGGTCACATATCAACCTCTTATCTCGCAACAACCCACATCCTTGATCTAGAACTTAGTAGTATCTATTCCTATGTCATTACCACATATCAATATAAGTGTTATCACTAGCACTCATCCCCTTTCACAACCTATCTCTATAGCGAGTGTGTCATAGTATGGATACATTCTCGAATCAATATAATCCACAATTGTCTCAACCTTTTGTAAACACATCTTTCCCTCACCCGTATCGATATATCAACTCTTCTTCACAACCATTAGTTTCTTAGAAAACTTACAACATACTAGGAAGCTTTCCTCCTTTTCAAAATCCCCTCTACCATATCACCCATATCAACAATCAAACCCCCTCATCTATAATCAAGCTAACCCCTCAAACATCCAACCCCCTCAAAATGATCCCATAAGCTTGTATGAATAGAATCACGAATATCAAAGCTGTCACCATGGGACCTAAAAACAAATTTTCTTATGATGAAATATGAAATTATCCCATCAACCCATATATACATTTTAAACCCTATCCTCCTCACTGGGAAATTCTAAAGTTTATCAAATTCTATAGTAAGGAATATCCGTAGCAATGCATTTGGGAATTTATTCATGCTTGATATCTTATAGCTCATGATCAAGATCTTATGTTAAGTATATTTTCAATGTCATTAGTTGGGCCACTCTCATTGGTATAACATAATTCCTCAAAATTCCCTTTTTCATTTGCACAACTAACACAATTATTATTAAAACATTTCTCCATAAATAGCATGCATAATATATATATATATATATCATTGACTTATATGTTATCAAACGATCCATATATGAATATTTTGTTGATTTTTTCACCAGATGGTAGGGAATTATTAATCAATTATCCTTTTATTTACCCAAAACATAGTTAATCGAGTTATTCACTCAATCTTACATGAAACATATATCATCCACCCTTCAGATCCAATCATTTCAAACATTTGATGAGACCTTTATCATGTCCTAGAAGTTGGAAATATGAGCCCTTGAGGATGGTAAGGTTAAATTATGTTCCAAACAACCCAAACCTGACTCTTCGTTAAAAAATATTCTTGAAGTGACAAGTCCAATGATTCAATTAATGCATTCATCTTGAAAACTACATCTAAAGGGGGCTCATACTCGAACGGTCTTGACCTCCACATAAATACACACCTCTAGGGGAGTCTTACAACTCTATTTTTGAAAAACTCATGACATATTGCATGATAAAACTCCCTCCCATCATGAATGGTCCTAACCTCCACATAAATACACACCTTTAGGGAGTCTTACATCTCTATTTTTGAAAAAATTAATGCATATTTCATGATAAAACTCCCTCCCGACGATGAATATAACCCTAAACCATCATGGTATAGGGGTGATGACTATTACAAATATCACTAGGTTTGAGGACATGACATTAAGAGATGTCACTCTTTTAGAAATGTCCTCTAAGATCTCATTGATCGAGGTGAGCTACAACTTGACAATCCAAATGCACCTCCCAATCAAACCATAAACATGTTCAAACAACCTTTTCCAAACCATCCCCAACTAATAATAAAACTAATGTCATAAGGGATCAAAATTCAACCATTCATATCATCAACACCCTTAACCATATCTCACCTAAACCTACCGTATCACGTGTTTCTGTAATTAAAATAAAAATAAAAATTAGACTCTTTATATCTCCTTAATAATGAGACCTCGAACCCACCAATGTCACAACTTCCAAACCCTACCATATATTATCACACAAATATTCCCAACATTATCCCTTTGAGATTGCAATAAAATTGATATGTTACCAAAATCATAAACAACCCTTTCAAAGACAAGATCTCATAGTATCAAATCAAAAACCTTGGTAGATAAAAATGACAACTCATCTACATAAAAATATATGACTCTCACAAGACTAGACAAACATACCATAGGATACAACATCCCTACCCTCTATTCTAGGACCACATCCCTCATCAAAACTCACATTCACCATCTTAGCATATAGAAATTTCCTCAAACCCACACCTAAACATGCCACACAAGACACACTTCAAGTGCCTCATCCTTCTAAACCATCAAACAACATCCAAATTCCTATGCCCTCATTATCATCTCAGCAAGCCCCATCAGGATATTACACTAAAATCCTTGAACAACTCTTACAATCGTCAACCATAGTATTACCACCAATCAATCCTCTCGATCCCCAAGGTGGAAACCTTCCTGGTATAACTACGAGGTATTTTATGCTTATCATTGAATACCAAGACATTATATAGAGGATTGTAAAGCACTCCATGTCATGATCCAAAATATTTTTAATAAAGGACTCCTCCAAGAAAACAAGAACCATCCTCGTCCACCTATCAAGTCCAAAACAACAAGATCAAGCCACCAAATCAAACATATCACTAAACTTGACTATCTCAAAGCATCCTCTAGTAATTTAGCCAACAAAGACATGGCCTCTTCTAGTAAGTCCCCTTTCTTCCAAATTGATACCGTCCATATAGCCATGAGATCCTACACCCAAGATTTGAAATCCCATAACCAAAATAGGCCTAAAATATCTATCTTCGTAACTCCCCCGAACCATCCAATCCTTCATATTTAAAAGTCAAGGTATCCATCCTTATATAGCACCCCACATTCAATCCATGACATCTATACAAAATATTTTCTCAAATAATTCCATCAAGTACCCATTAAAATGTCCCTTTACAAACTTATCCAAAACTCCCCACAACACCAACAAGCTATGATAGAAGCCCTTCAAGCCATCTTGGGGTTGTTAGATGAGCCCTAGCCATTTTCCAACCTTATTGGTTCCCCGAAAATGTCTTGTAACCATCACATTTGACAATTTTGATATTCCATCATTACAATTTGAGGATCACAACCTCCCCCTCTTCCTCACCCCCTAGATCAACAATACTTTGGTTAAAGTGGTTATGATTGAAAATGGTGCTAGTATTAATATAATCTCATCTCACACCTTCAAACAACTCTAATTACCCGATACCATTATTTCTCAATTTCCGATGTCTTGTGTGCCTTTAATGATATTATCTCTACGACCCTAGGCATAATTATTTTTCCTATCAAAATAGGTGTCAAAATCCTCCATGAACTCTTCTATCTTATAAAAGGATAATTCCAATACAATATATTACTAGATCATCTCGTATATCCATGATATGCATTGTGTCCCATATACCTTATATCAGTTTTGAAGTACAAACAGAATGTAAGACCTTTATGATTCCCACTAATCCCAATCCATTTAAAGCATGTCATTTGACCTATAGGCCTAATGACATGTTGTTTCCCTTACATAACTCCACATCTTCATGCTAGAGTTTATAATATTAAGTAGGAAACTGCTTATTATGAACCCACCAAATGACCCAAATTGGATTTTAAAGAGTGGATCATGACCACCCACCTTGTATATAACAAGGTTATCATGTATGGATTGGCTACACATGGTTGTAACATTGTATACGAGCTATATATGTGAGCAATTTTGTAAGTCTCGTGAGAAAATGTATGAGGTAGTTCATAATTCCTTATTTAAGTTGTAGAAACTGCATGTGAAATAGTGGGAGTGGGTAAAAGTATATTCTCAATAAATATAAGTGATTTTTCAGTGGGTTTTTTACCTTTCATGGTTTTCCCACTTATATCTTGTGTCACTATGTTATTTACTTTCTGTTCATGTTATTTACATTATGTAATATGAAAATATAAACATCTTAATCTATGTAATCCATAATCTATAATCTTTGGCAATTTATTTGTGGATTTATAATTCATTAATTATTCATTCCTATTAATTTCCTATCATGGTATCAATGCTTGTGTAAAGATAGATCTGGATGTTTTTATTTGCAAGAGTAAAAAACTTGAAGTTTTTTCAAATCTACGATACCCTAATTATTCTCATGCATCAACTTCAAGTTAATCATGTGAAAATTTTGAATGCCTGCCCAAATATTATAAGAATATTGGTTGATTTGTTGAATAGATCTTGTTTTTGTATTTGGTATGCATAGAATTGTTTTTATTCTTCCTTCTGTGACTGGTTCTTGGTCCTTCATGATTATCCATCATCTCGTAGGTTATTTATATTATTTCCGTAATTTTTTATCTAGTATTTATAGCCGTGTGGCTGATTTTAAAAATTTAGTGTTCTTATTTTATGGCTTTCTTTATTTTACGAGCTACTTCGCTTTGGAAGGATTTCAAATTTTATTGTTTTTGGCTCATTATGTGGGTTGAGTTTCATTGTTTTCTTGTCCTTTCAAGACTCCCAAAATTGTGACACTTATCCTTGTTGAATCATGTTGACTTTGCACCATGTGTTTTCATTTTATTTATTTGTGATGGGATCCCTCTTTCTATATTTTTATTGTAGACTGAAAAAATCCATCTTCTTTAGCTTATTCAATGAGCTTGAGTTCCATGGAGTGTATCGCTGCTTGAAATTGATGGTATTCCTCCACATGTCCCATCTCCATTGTCTAGATATGTGACATGTGTCTCTCATTTTGATTTCCACGTGTTTTCTTTGACTTGTCAAACCCTTTCGCAAATGTGAAAAAGATTTATTTTTTGTTTAATTCCGCAAGCCTCACGTCTATCAGACTCTTCAAGTTGTGAAGTTTTGGAAGGCCAACACGTGCCCTCTTATGTTTTTTTTATTTATGACATGTGTTGCCTCCTTTTTTATTCGTGGGGTTCTATTCTTGTGTATTACGAGTTTCAAAATTTGAAAATTTTATATCTTTTTCTCCTCTGCTCCGCAACCTTGACCTTCCTACCTAGTTCTTGATTCTTTGTTTGGATATTTTTTCATCAAGTTCAAGCCATTTTATTTGAAATTCTAATCTAATAGACTCTATTTTTCAAGCTTTCCTTAAAACGGTTAGTTCTTCTATTTTGAAATATTTTGAAAATATATAATTGTGTTATCAAAAACAACGAATTACGTTTTTAGCTATGTAAATTTGATTGAAATTTAATGGAAATAAGTTAATTCTTCTTTTATGCTAATAAACGTGCAAGTGAATGTATTTTGTCTATTTTTCTATGTATACTATTAAAATACACAATTGTTTTGTCAAGAACAATGAATTGCATGAATAAATTAATGAAATACGTAATGTTAGATGTGTATGTTCTTATTTTTAAGAGAAATTATATAAATTAAGGTAGAATAAGACTAGATATATGTAATTGATCATATTATACATTTTTAAGTATATTATTGTAGTTTAATGGTGTTTTTGGACCGTATTATTTTTTTTTCTATCTTTTATGCTTCGGGCTAGAAAGTTTTCCTTCGAATACGGTTAATTCTATGGATCTAAGTTTGCCCCAACACCATATGCAATATATAATATTACAAAGCTTTAGCCAATCAGAATGTTCCAAGAAGTAAAACCGTGGCATATCTTTATTAGATCCTTTTGAGCATTGTGAAGCACGATCCAATAAGGAAATCCCATGCTCTTCACAAATTTAGACTTTTGTTAACTTGTTTCTGACCAATGCAAAACCTGAACCAATAGAAAACTCCAAGTCTTTTCACATTTCATGATGTCAGTATTTTGTTAACCTTATCAATTATTAACCAATAATAATAAGCCATCGTTCCCGCTTATTTATTAAGATTTTTTTAGTATACAAGCCAATAGATCTTGTCCACATTCTTTCGCATGTTATTTTCCTTTACTAGAAATGTGTCGAGTGTGAAAATAAAACCATTAAGAAGGTTCCACGTCCGTGCATGGTCAAAGGGACTATTTTTGCTATAAATTGGTCTTCGGTCTTGTATGTTGCATTGCAAATTGTGAACCAATAGAAAAACATCGTGCATATATATATTTTGTAGTTTTGGTCTCTATATATTCTTTTCCATTATTGTCTTTGTCCTTTTTCTTCACCGCTAATCGAACCCGATAAGTATTTGTTTTGATTAAATTATGGGGAACCCACGTCTATTAGACTCATCTATATGAGTAATCACCGAGAAATATGACACGTGTCTTATTACTTCATCTTAATCTGTGACTCGCGTCACCTTCAACTTCAATTGCATGCCTATTTGCATTTGTTTCATTTTGTTCCACATGTCATCTCTTACTTTGACTGAGTGTCCTTTCTACTCACTACTCTACGTACTAGACTTGAAAATATGTATTTTTTAGTTAATTCCATGGACTTACATCCATCGGGCTCATCCGATTGGAAATTTTTTTGGAAAAATGACATGTGTCCTTGTTGACCATGTCTAATCTTCGACACATGTCATATCTTGCTTTGGTCCCCTGTATCTCTTAGCTTGTTCTATTTTTTAATTAAAATTGTTTTTTAAAGTTGTAGCTCGACTGGGCTAAGCCCAAGTGTCCTTCTCACGAGTTATAGTTAATTTATTCCTAACTACATGTGTAGTGTACTTGAGTTGGGCTTTGTAACCTGTGTTCAAATAGCTCATTTTTTTACTCTTTTGGCTTTCCTGCAGGGGAGTTTGTTTATGTTTAAGTTAAATAATTTGTTTTCATATTTGTGTGTGCATTTATAAAAAATACCAAGAATGTTAGTTTCTCAATTGATAAATCACAATTAGTAAATATAACTATTGGTAATTTTATGGCATGCAAAATCGCTTCAAAAATGACATGTCTAAGCTTAATTTTTCCACCTATAATATTTTAAATGGTGCTTACATTGTCATTTTTGATGCAAACTCCACATAAATCCATGGGAAGTATCCACGATTAGTGGATCATGTTTTTTTCCTATGCATATTGGGATTATTCTTGTATGTTTTGATTATCTGTTAAGATATTTTATCTATTAAGTATTATCTTTTAAAAGAGATAATGAAGATATATACATTGTTGATAAAAACATATTTCACCCCTCATCAAGTTTAAATGTTGTGGCAATATTATGATTGGAAATAGAATCATTAGAAATATGCTTTTGGTTCCTAATAGAAGGCATGATGAAATCAAGTTCATATTTGTTCCAAGGTCTTGAGGTTACAAAGATAATTAATGATTTCGTGCATGTTCTTGAAAAACATTTTTGTAAATATTCCTCCCTTCCTCTTTCGAGTGTCCTAAATTTGAAGCTATTATGCAATAATTTTTTCATTCTCCCTCTATTATGATGGATGTAGACATTTAGGGGGAGATCTCTCAAACCTTGACTCAAATCTCAAAAGGTTTAATATGATTGATTATAAACATGTCTCCACTCCTATGGTAGTTTTATTTATTTTACTATCATTATGCTTGATATATCCTATAGAGATGAAATTGTCTCTAGATTCATGCATGATCCTTATGTGTATTGATTAAGATTAAATGTAAATAAGAGCCTAATCTAAATGCTATTACATTTGTAAATGAATAATAAGTAATTACAACAATAAATACCAAAGCAACTAAGAAATAAATAATGAAACACTAATTTCCAAATGAGGGTAAAAAGGCTTAGTTGATTTGTAGTAAAACATGGACCGGATCGAATCTGACCGATCAATAGAAATGAATAAGTGTCATATGAAGCCCTAGAAAATGCATATCTATAGAGATAGGCTAGGACTGGGTCTTGGAGAGGGACGTGGGTACCCATGGGCTCCCTAGACTTATTTCTAGGTTCCTGGGTTTGTGGAAACACTCGAAAGACTCCTCTAAGGTGTTACAAGGTGTTCACATTTTGTAGCCTTTGGTCACTCGAGATCACACCATGATTACCGAGGTCACTGGAAACTTGTAATGAAGAATGAACTTGCAAAACCCTAAAATAGACATCAAATCCCAAAAAGAAAGATGTAGAATGAGGGGTTGGACTATCCTCACTGTCACAATGGTGAACTTATCACTGAGCGTTGCACTATATCTCAGATCCAATGTAGTTCTATGTGTGTGTGTGTGTGTGTGTGTGTGTGTGTGTGTGTGTGTGTGTGTGTGGAATTGTGCCTTAGGTTACTCTTGTGTGTGTCACACTTGGATAACAAGCAAGTAGTTAGATGTAGAATCTAATAAATGTGTGCATGGAATAGAATGAACTTCCCTCCTATGAAGTGTGATGTAAAAACCATCCCTTGTGTCCCTTGTGATGGAGCTAGATGGATGTAATGGAGCTCTTAGATTCTTTGATGGATACAACCTTAGGTGGTGATAGATAATTCTTAGTGTTTGGTCCTTTATTATGATCACATAGCTTTATATTTATATGATTCCCTTGTTTAGATTTCATAATTAACCCCAAAAAGGTTGACCACCAAAAATATAAGATGATAAAATGGATATAAATGACCCAAAAGTTTGAGTAAAGTATAAAGATGACATGAGAACCCGGAGGGGTCGAGGTTCTAAAGTGTTATCATCCTGGTTAGGCACTAGTGTCTAGGATGATAAATGCCAAAAAGTAAAAAGAATATTGAGAAATTAAGGGTACAAGATTGAAAGTAACAACATAAAGAAAAGAAAGGTGGTAAAATTCATGGGTTAATTAGTACTTTTCTTACTTAGGAATCATATGAATAATAGTATGTAATTAGGACTAAATAATTACCCAAAGTGCGTGATTTTGTGTCTACATGTAAAATCAATTATGTTTTATATTTTTTATTCTTGTGATAATGCACAATTATTTGGTTATTGTGATTCTAACCATGCTATTTAAGATGATATTGTGGTAGGCCAATAATATCTTTTTTACTAAGCAAAGTATAGAAGTGTGCAAGCAACAAAGGAAACCATATGGCTACAAATTTCTTCAAGTTCCATGCTATGTTGGACATTTTAGATATTAGATTATGTTATTTTTCCTTGTTGAGCTAACCGAGGTTGAGGGGAGAAAATAAGAAATGAACATTGCATTTTATGCTGCTATTTTGAGGGGGAAAATAAGAAATGAGCATGTTGCATTTTTCTTATGCAATGCCATCTCTTAATGGCCTGAATGTGTCAAAGTGGATACTCCCAAGACTATTTCTATGTTGTTTAAGTAAATTTTCATGTATGTGAAGTTTACTTGTAATTCCCAACGAAGCATTAGTTATGGGTATGCCTTGTGTTATAAAAGGCTCCATAATTTGATGTAAGTCTTCATCCTTAATCACTTTATCTTGAGAATTTGTATATGTTCCTTTGTATTGTGTTTTTATGGAATCCTTGGAACACTATTTTGAACCATGGAAAAATAGTGTCTCATAGCTTCTCTAAAACCCGCAACATGTTTACAATTATTCACGGCTTATATAAGTTTTTTTGTAAGACATTGCGGTAGTGTACTTTGCAGAGTTGAAAAACCCATGCAGAATCTGCTTTAGTGCACTATGGAACTAAAAACTAGAAGAAAAGTTTTTTGGATGCTATCCTAAATCATGAGTTGATTTATGGATTGTAATTCATTTTTTACTAAAAGGTGACTTGGCATAAGGAACAAATGTTAACATGTTTTTGCATGTTTCCCCACTTAACATTAAGGGGGAGTTTTGGGGTTTATAATATTAAGCGGGAACTGCTTATTATAAAACTTGCCAAATGACTGGGTCAGATTTTAAAGAGTGGATCATGACCACCTCACCTTGTATATAACAAGGTGATCATGTAGGGATTGGTTACACATGGTTGTAACATTGTATGTGAGCTATATGTGTGAGCATATTTGTAAGTCTCATGATAAAATGTATGAGACATTTCATAATTCCTTATTGAAGGTGTAACTGCATGTGAAATAGTGGGAGTGTTGGGTAAAAGTATATTCTCAATAAAGATAAGTGAATTTTCAGTGGGTTTTTTACCTTTCATGGTTTTCCCACTTTTTGTGTCATGTGTTATTTTCTTTCTATTCACATTATTTACATTTTGTAATATGAAAATATAAACATCTTAATCTATGCACTTCATAATTTATAATCTTTAGAAATTTATGTGCAGATTTATAATTTGTTAATTATTAATTCCCATTAATTTCCTATGACTTTAAACCAAGCCTATAGGAGTTCCTCTATTCCCACATCCAAATTACCAAATGTTTGATTATTTGAGGACATTGTGCAATGTCTCTCATTAGGGAATATCGACTCCTAACTCTCAATGCACTCCCTACACCTAAAACATATGAGAGACCTGAAAAACAACCCCTCTATAAACCTAAAATGGGACACATTATTTCCTTTGAACCTTCATTCCTTTAAACATAACTTGTTTACGGAGGCATCGATCGCCCCTCCTCTCTTCTCGAAAATCAGCCATACGCTAAATGTTTTTCATTATATTTTTCATTCCTAGACAAACGTTAGTTTTCTTAAACTTACCTTCACATGTTGTGCATGGAAAGGTTTTTTCTATGTAGGTATGAAAATTTTCCACACAATTCACCCTTTCAATACTTGAGGAAGCCCCATGAAAAACATGGCCCCCTTAGTCGCCCACTTCCCTAAAGAGCCCCATATCCACTCCAAGAATCCCATGTATCGATACTCTTCTTTTAAACCACATCCTAAAAGGATTCTTCGTAGCGTAAGAAGAAAAAAAATATTTCGGTTTAGGATAACCCCCATTTTCATTCCCGCTAGAACTTTGATCAGGACACCTCCTCTATTTTGGAGAAAAAAATTACTATGCATGCTGAGACTATGAAAACTCTTGAGGACAATGTGGATTTTCTCCTCAAGTCTACTACTAAGGACCCAACTCTTGACCCTATCCCCAGCCTTAGAGAGGAAATCAACACTCTTGCCACTAAATTCAAAGACCTGGAGGAAAATCATTGCAACTACTTGGCCATCCAAAGAGCAATTCTCAACCTCATGCAAGTCCACATCTTGGGATATATGATATCAATGGCATCCTGCCAAAGCATGGAAGAACGAAAAGATAACCAAGAAGTTTAAAGCATATAATTGGGACCCTACTATTGGCACTACACTAAATCTCTATCAGGCACTCAAAATTTCTCTAAAGGTTTACAAAAAATCTGTCAGTTAGTGTCTTTGTATCTTTGTTTCATGTGCAACTGTTATGATGTTGTGTTTATGTTGCATTTATGTTGTTGTCAGTTTATAGTTGGGATTATTGTCAAAAAATAGCCCCTGCCTTAGTTTTATATTTTTGGTTGGGGTGTGGCCCCCACGGATTAAAAAACCACATTGTTATGCTTTGATTATCTTGGCTCTTGAGCCTTTGGTTGTACATCTAGGTAAGGTCCCTCCAAAACCTTTTACCTTTAATAAAAAACATGGCCTTGGATTCAAAGCATCTTCTTCAAATCCATCACCACCAACATCAGAACCTCAACCATACCCATTACCATTATCAGACCTATCCTCTAACAATGATGATACCATATCCATCCCTTTTAACTTTTTTTAAATCAATACTATCACATTAGGACCACTAACTTACCAAGCTAATGGTAAGATTAAATATCTTCCCTTAACACTACCTCACATGATAGAGGAGGATTCCCCACTATCGATGTTCTTTGTTGTCATGATGACAATGCTATCTTAACCTATATGGGTGTTGAGGATCACTATCTTAAAAAAACCTTACCCTCGACACATTTATGCTTCTCAATGAATCTACCATCAACATTAATATTGGCACATCACAAGAACCACATATTGTCAAAATTAGCCAAGATTTAGACCCACTTGAACTCCAATAATTCACCACGTTCTTATCAATAAAAATTAAGCTTTCGAATGGTCCTACAAGATATATTCTTGGTATAGACCCTAACATCATTATCCACAATATCATCATCATCCCAAATGCTAAACCGGTGAAGAAAAAGCTTCATAGGATGCATCCTCACATTGCATTGTTAGTTAAATAAGAACTATATCATATTCATTTACCCAATTTCATACTACATATCAATTATCCCCAATGGGTTTACAATATTTTACTCATCACTAAAGCCACTGAAAAATTATGCATCTTTACAGACTTTTAGGACCTTAACCTCGCTTGTCCAAAAGATGATTTCCCCTACCTAACGCATCGATCATATTGTCAATCTATCAGAAACACAAAAAATGATGCCTCTTATGGATGGTTTCTCTAATTATAATCAAATCCTCATCACACTAGAAGATCAACATAATACATCCTTTATCACCTTGTGGGGAACCTTCTATAGATTAATTCCCTTTGGCCTAAAAATATAGGATCTATTTATTAGCACTCTATGGCATACATATTTCACAACCTCATCCACAAAACTATATAAGACTATGTAAATGATATCTTAGGAAAATCTAAACTCCAAAAATACCATCTTGTTGTCCTTGATGTGATATTTTCACGTCTACTATAGGTTTTTCTCCGCCTTAATCTAGCTAAATGTGTATTTAGAGTTCTCACAGGAAAACTCCTAGGATTCATAATATTTATTAGGGGAATTGAAGTCAACCATGCCAAGGTCAAAGTCATTATAAAATTCCTCTTCCATCTAATCTTGAGAAACTCTGTGGCCTTCAAGGGAAACTTCAATCTATCCATCACTTTATCTCTCAACTATTAAACCGTTGTCAACCCTTTCATCACCTTCTAAGGAAATACATCCAATTTAAGTGGGACAATGACTATCAATGGGCCTTCGATGCCCTCAAACAATATATCTTATCACCACCAGTGCTTACACCTCCACACAAGGGGGTCCCTTCTATATGTATATCTCTACTATTTTTCATGCCCTAAGATCCATGATATCTCATAGAGACGAACATGGTAAGGAGAAGGTCATCTATTACATAAGTCAAACCCTTCATGAATACAAAAATCACTATTCATAAGTAGAAAATTTGTGTTGTTCCTTGTACTTTGTAACTTCCAAACTCTGTCATTATCTCCTCAATCACAAAACCTATGTAGTCACAAATTTTAATCCATTGAAATCCATGCAATCTAAACCATATCATAATGATCGTATAACCAGATGACTCATGCTCATGATATATTTGACCTTGAATTTCTCTCTCAAAATTCCATCAAGGGGTAGGTCATCGCTGATCAACTCACTTTGAAGCTCCCCTTCCCACCAATCATTTACCTTGTGAACAATTTCCTAATGAATCTATCAACACCCTCGATCACAATAACACCCATCTCAAACTGAATTTTTTTAGGGGTGTCGAATAGTCATAATACCCCTTTAGATACCCCTATTCCATTAACCTTCAAATTGAACTTTAATTTCACAAAAATATCGTGGAATATGAAGACCTCATCATGGGACTTAAAGCTGATGCATTCTGGGTGTACAAATCCTTGAAATCTATGGGTATTCTCATCTCATTATCAATCAAATCAAAGGGACCTATCAATGTAAAAATGAGATCTTACAAAAATATAAAGCCATCGTTGAAGACCTCCTGAGACTCTTTTATCATTACAAAATCCAAACTACCCATCGCTCATCTAATAAATTTGCGGATAACATGAATTCCCTCACATTTCTTATTCCATTATCAACCAGACAATTCTAAACTCTTCATCATTGTACATAAACTTGATTATCCATCTTATACCAACAATGATCTTCTGACCATCAATCATATATAACATATCCAATCAAATAATTTTATACTCAGATATATGATTATATTTCCACAAGAAAAATACCTTCAAATCTATCTAGAAATGGTAAAATATCTTTTCAACAACGTGCATCCCACTATGTCATACTAGGGGGTATCCTTTATAAAAGAGGGTTTGATGGCCTTCTCCTCTAGTGTCTTAAATGTCTAAAGGCTCATTGAGTTATATAATAAGTCCATGAAGGAATATTTTGAAAGTGACAAGGACTGAGAGGGGGGTGAATCATTCCCTAATAAAACCTTTCACACTATACTTCAAAATATCAAACACACAAACTCATGAAGCACAAGTATCAATGTGTAATCACAAGAAAATAGACTTCACCATGAAACATACTCAAAGAAAGGATCATAATATATACAAAAACCACTTATATTGATACTCAAATTAGATCACCACACTTTTATTAATATTCAAATCATATCACAATGAATAATGTCTTCAACAATGATCAACAAGATACAATCATGAGCTATCAAGACAATCAACCTTGTCTCATGAATACATATGAAGATATACTACTTTACAAATGACTTCAACTCAATATCAGATCTATAAATACTTCATAAACCTGAAAAATGACATCAACATGCTATGAAGGTAGCACCCAAACACAAAGCTCCAAATCTTCCCTCCTTCAACTCGCTATCAAAGAAACTTCTCCATTTTTTCTTCACTCAAATCCTCCTCCTAAAAAAAAAAAAATAGATACTAACCCCTTGAGGAATGAAATTCTAGGGGTTTTTGGCTAGGCCCAAGGGGTTTTTATTTTTAGAAAATGGTTCTTCAAAATAAGATAAAAGAGGTTCCAAAAGATTAGCCACATTGTGCCCAAAACATCACCTTTATAGCATCTTCTTGATTGACATTCAAAAGAGGTCAGTTTCCTAAATTATCATGACCACACGATAAAAACTCATCCTATAAGAATCACTAGAACATTCACAATCGAACCATATATGTCGTCCAGAAAAACACTTCATCCATGCATAAAAAAACCTAAAAACCCTTGTATTGGAATGAATGAAAAAATCCCCTCATTTGAAAACCACACTTTTTATGACCCAAAAATCACAACACATTTTTAAATCAATATTTAAACTTCATTCATGGTCACAATTTATCTCAACCAATCATATTATTTTATTTAATGGGACCACTACTCTTTGTTCTTCTCAAAATAGTTATTTCCTACACCCTTCAGGACCCTAAAAACATCTTTATACCACTAGATAAATCCAAAAATTAAAACTATGGAATGTGACCACTTGATAGAAATTACGAGACCTGTATAACACTTCTAATAAAGTTATAAGTCTTGAAACAATCACTTTCTCAAGCCACAACCATTTTTTTCTTTACCAAATCACCTTACCCAAAACATTATTTTTTAAGATCATCTATTTTACACCATTATATGAACAATAAATACCTATAAATTGATTCATTCAATGTAATATTCATCCCTCTTCACATTCTAGATGATATAAAGCATCACCTAATCCATCTCATGCTCTAACCAACTCAAATCATCCAATGATCATGTCTAGTCCTACACTAGAAAAAATATTCCTATCCAAAACTAGCCTCGGAAACTATAGAAATTATCATCATCATGAGAAAAAAATTCTATCAATGGAAATATCTCTTAATACTATTTCCAACACAATTTTAATAACCTCATAATTCCACTTGTAGCTCGAGTTATGCTCACTTTATCAAGACTACTTTTTACTACCTCAAACCTGCCCTTTGACCAGTCAACCTGAGTGAAGATTAGTTTACCATGTAACTGCATAAAAATGTCTCAAAACATCTTTTAACATCAGTAAAAACTCACATAAATCATACAAAAAAAAATTAGTTCATACCTTCTTTGGAAAACCTTATTCCAAACTAAAATTCTTCAAAACCAAGCATTTTTAGGTGTGGCCCACATCATCACAAACACTACCATGAATTTATAGAAACCTAGAAGAGTCCTATAAAATATATAATCATAACTTTTATGATCCAATAAAATATGTTCGATATACTCATTTTTCTCGTAAATTCTGCTCCTACTAGGTTTTAACTAGGGTTTCAAACCACTTTGTCTTCTTCATGTTTGTTCATAAAAATGTGATGATGAGATGATCTAATTTTTTTAAACCTTATATAATCACTTAAGAAACATCCCTGAAATCCACAAGGTCCCATGTAAATCACACAATTCAGGGTGAGCATCAAAAGTTCCAACTCGAGCTAGAAATGGCCTTGTTTTTAACCCTGTCTCACAAAAACTAACATAACTTGAAAAATTCACATCATGGAAACCTGAAATTTTTCTCAAAGCATAATGACACAACATAATAACATCTCCAATCATCATAAAGTCATCACCATCTCTAAAACTCTCTAGACACTAAGACTTACATAGCTACCCTTAGGGTTTTACACTTTGTAGAAGCTAGGGTCAACTATAAAAACACTGTAACTCATCATGAAATCACTTAAAGTGAACCAAACATACTTGATACACCATTATAAACTTGGATATGTGCATTCATGAGTTCATGTAGCTCCAAAACTCATCCACATGCCTCATAACATCCATACCCGCTCTAAATGAGCACTTTGAAACATAGTGAATCACCGTATTTGTACCTATAACTGATGTGATTTCCCAAGAACTCTCTAAACATGTTATCTAACATTTCAAAATTCTTCTCAAACAACCAAGAAGCTCATACCATCATGCACCATCTCCTAAGAACCCGAATTAGCTTGCAAGAGAAAGTTATCCTCATTAAATCTCTATGTATCATCATGAATTCACCTGAACCATCATGTCAACACCATCCACAACATCATCTAACCATACTCCATCATCCAATTTTTCATTAATGTGGTTTTGCATCAATGACAACACCTATAGGACCACATGCCAACAATTTCCCCTTTGTCATTGATGGAAAACTACCTGAACTTCTCCCCCTTTTTACATTAATGACAAAGGTATACATGTAAAGAACATGTTATTAATCTTCCAAAACTTCATAAAGCATCATTCTTTGGTTAGAAACATCAACCACATATCTCAAACAAGCTCAACAACCTTGAAATTCTTCACAAAATCCTAATTTTTCCTTATTTACAAGCATGTAACCACCATGCTCCCCCTAGGCCAAGCATCTACAACATTTGAATGCATCAAAAACATTAATACATCATTGTCTTACATTATTTGGAACCAAAAACACCATTTTCACCTTTTAGGTATGCTCAAACTAGCTATTTTCACTTCATCCATGTTTTGACCTTCATGAAACCACTGTAGCAACCTAACATTTAAAGAAAACACACCATGAATCATGCCATCAATTTCATAACTAAGCATACCAAACCATTATACCTTCATTCTTGAGCATACTCCATCTTGTCTAGGCATAAGACTAGCTTTACAATGCACTTTCTTGCTTTCCAAACTGATTCAAAACACAAGTCCATAATCAAACTTCTTAGTGTATTTAGGACCAATTTTGAAGCTCTCCCAAACTTCACTCAACTCATGACTCAAAAAATTAGCACTCCCTTGGACTCAAGAGCACTATATCTAGTAAAAAGGCTCAAAAACAAACAACTTACCTTGGTTACTTGGCTAGAATTCACTTTGAACACTTTTCCTCACCTCTAAAGCTCCATTTTAGTCCTTACCATCATTACTAGATGCCAAAATGCATTCAAGAGTCAAAAATTTCTATTACACTATGATGACATTCAATACATACCTCAAGTCTTTTAAGACCTTCATATCATCATATAGAAGTAATCACACTTACTCCCCTATCATGAATAAATTTTGTATACCCGAGCATACAATTTTCTTATCATAGTGAGGATTGACATCCTCAACCAATCAACTCATCACCAAGCCAAGCTTCAACAAGTCAAGAAAATGATTTTATAACTTGTGATATCACCTAAAGTGTCCTTAAAAAGTAGACATATGCACTTCACATGTCTTGATAGGTAAAAATAATTCATTCTCCTATACCATTTATTTAACACCTTTCAGAACAATAAATAACTATAAATAGATTAATTGGATGTAAAATATATCCCTATTCACATTCTAGGTGATATAAATCATCACTAAATCCATCTCATGCTCTAACCAACTCAAAACATCCAACATATCTTGTCCGTCCTACACTTTGGAAAAAATATTCTTGTCCAAAAAATGACCTGGAAAATATATCAAATCTCATCATCATGATAAAAAAATTATATAAATATAAATATCTTTGAATCCTCTTTCCAACACAACTTTAATCACCTCATAATTCCACTTGTAGCTCCTATTATGCTCACTTTACTAAAGATTTGTTTTATTGCCTCAAAACTACCCTTTGACAGTCAACCTGAATGAAGCTCATTTGATAATGTAATTACATCAACATTTTCTAAAACCTCTTTAGAAATCAATAAAAAATCACATACATCATACAAGAATAATTTAGTTTATACCTTCTTTTACAAAACTTGTCCAAAACTGAAATTATTCGGGAACCAAGAATTTTTAGGTGGGGCCCACATACTATCACAAACACTACCATACATTTTGAGGAACCAATAAAAATATTATTGATATACTCACTTTTCTACAAGTTACTCCTAGCCAGTGGTTTAGTTAAGGTTTCAAACCACTTTGTCTTCTTAACGTTCGTTCATAAAAAATTGAAGATGAACTGACCTAATTATTTTTTGAAACCTTATATGCTCACTATATATATATATTTATACCGAAATCCAAAAGGTCCCATGCAAATCCCACAATTTAGGGTGAGCATCAAAATTTCAAACTCAAGCTGGAAATTGCCTTATTTTTAACTCTGTCTCACCAAAACCGACATAACTTGCAAAATTCACATCATGGAAACCTGAATTTTTTCTAAAATAATCATAACACATCATAATAACATCTTCAATCATCATAAATTCATCACCATCTATCAAACTCTTCAGACACTAAGACTTGCATAACTACCCCTTAAGGTTTCACACTGTAGAAGCTAGGGTCAACTAGAAAAACATTGTAACTCATCATGAAAGCACTCAAAGTGACCTAAAAATACCATTTACACCATTATACACCTAGATACATGCATCTGTGACCTCATGTAGCTCCAAAACTCATCCTCATGGCTCCTAACATCCATACCTACTCTAAATGAGCACCTGAAACATAATGAATCACCTATATATGTAACCTGAAACTGATGTGAGTGCCCAAGCACTCTCCAAACATGTTATATAAATGCCAACATGATTCTCAAGTAACCAAGAATCTCATACCATCATGAAACATATCCTAGGCACCTAAATTGGCTTGCAAGAGTAAGTTATCATCACTAAATCTCCATGTATCATCATGGACTCACCTGAACCATCATGTCAACACCATCTAGATAATCATCTCGACAATACTCAATTATCCACTTTGTAATTAATTTGGTTTTTCATTAATGAAAAACCTCGTAGGAACACATGCCAACAAATATGCGGTGGGAACTTTAACGCTTTAGTTATTTCTAAATGGATCCTTTGGATGGTCTACTATTGGCTTATAATTAATCAATATTGTAGTGACTATGTCAATAAGTGCATGAAATTTCAACAACACTCCAATATTACACAAATACCCAATCACACTATCTAACCAAATTTCAAGTTTTGTGACCATTTTCACAATGGGGACTTGACCTCATTATCCTTATTAACCCTCATTCATCACAATGACATAATTCCTCCATCACGTAAATTGAATAATTTATAAAATGGGTGGAAGCAAACCCTCTTATCTACACAAAAGAAGATAAAATCATCGACTTCATCCATCATCACATTATTTGTCACTTTGGTATACCTCATAAAATCATCATAGAAAATGGTAAATCATTTAAGAATAAGAAGGTTCAAAAAATCTATGACACTTATAATATCAAACTCAGTTTCTCCACACCCTACTACCCACAAGCTAATGGTTAAGATGAAGCATCCAATAAAACTCTCAACAAGATCCTTACCAAAATTGTTGATCAGGTTAGTAGAGATTGAAATCTTCAAAATGCATTTGCATTATGGGCCTATCAGACTAGCATTCAAACCCATATTGGTGTTACACATTTCTCCTTAGTATATGACACTGAAGATATTATTTCCCTTGAAGTTCATATTCAATCTCTATGTCTCTCTTCGAGACCTCATCTCTAATGAGTATTATCATCAAGAACACCTATCACAACTAAAATTGTTAGATGAACGTTGACTGACTACCCTCAAAAATATCAACATTTATCAAGAATGAATCAAAAGATCATATAAAAAACACCTAAAAGAACATGACTTCAACATTGGTGATATTTTCCTCAAATAAAATAAACATGTCACTAACATGGAGAAGAGAAAACATGATAATTTTTCTCCAAATGGCTTGGACCATATATTATAACTCATAAATATGGGTCTGGAGCTTATCATTTAGCTTCCCTTGATGGTAAACCTAAAAAGGAACCTCTTAATGCCTTACACTCTCGGTCGTTTAACCGTTAAATACCAACTCATATGACATTAGTAAAATTAAAGTCTCCTCTATCGTCCTACATATCTTTTACTCTCATAATGATTTGGAATCATGTGGTTTCTCGTCAGCATACCAATTATGACCTTAAATATGAGCACCATGGCTCTACTCATAACATATTTTACATGGAAAATTTCCCTACTCATGATAGGAACCCCGCAATTGTTAATCCCATAATTATACCTCTATCTACTCAATTGACGACATGCTAAGGATATACATGCAACTTGTACATTTACTTTTCCCCTTCTAAATGGTCACCTAGGCTTGCCCTTAGCTCCAAAAAGTCAAAGTATCTATGAGATGGATATGATCCAAATATATACCAATCCCTCGAAGGATGGATATCAATAAGAAATTTTACATCAGTCAATGTCATCCTCAAAAAATCTCAAATAAAGTTGAAGACCACTCCCTCGAAAGATGACTACCATAAATTAAACGCCAACAAAATCGTAGACCTCTCCCGCAAAGGATGGCTACCATAAATCAAAATTCAACAAAACTGTAGACCACTCCCTCAAAGGATGGATACCTAATTAAATTATACACAGAGAGATAAAAATGGGCTTCTGCATTGATTAGCCTTCATATTCAAACAAAATAAAAAGGAAACCATCCTAGGAAAGATTCTGTGTCAATCAAATTTCTCATAAAATGAAAGCTTCCCGCATCAATCATCTTGTGCAATATATAATAAAGTTGGGGCATAACTAAGGAACATAAAAAGGGACACATTTCCTCGTGCATGTCACACACAAACCTTTCCCATGTTAAAAAATGGTAAATACAAATATCCCATATGCATCCACAATCCTAGTATGACTAACCATTGTGGGTTATATGTTAGCATTAATTATAAGGTCACACGTGCAATGTCATACACATAACAAACTTACCTTCATACACTATATATGTTAAGAATAGTATAGAAGAAAACATCCCATGACATGTTCTTAACCATCATAAAGTGCATGATAATAAAACAAGATCATCATTTGTCACAACCATATCTAAAATCATCAAAACCACATATATAGCAACTCATAACACATACATCTCTAATCAAAAACATACATTTCAAATATATCCATAGCACATCACATCAAATCATAATAAAACTCAAACATAACATAAATCTTGAAATCATATATATATATATATATATACACATCAAATGTTTGTACATCATCAATGGCTCCAAAATTCTCATAGATCAAATCCTCTAACATCAACAAAATCTCTCAAAAATCCTATAAACTATGTAGTGAACTGTAATCCTAAAAATGAATACTCCCTCTAGTAATACTCCCATGATCTCCATCAATATCCCTAGTCATCCTCTCAAAGAAGACCCCTTTGTGGTTGGCTCATTCTCGTTGTGCTCCTCGATCAAACCTATAGTCGCTAATCCATGTAATGACCATACCGAGGCTCATCTAGAAGCCTCCATCCGACTATACTCTCATAATACCGTTGAGTTCATCTCCTAGATCTTGATAGTGAGCCATGCTCACACTAATAGGTGGCCCCATATGCCCATTGGCATGTGCCTTTGCTAGATGGATATCTACCCCTTATATTGATCTCATTATCACCTTAAATTTTTTTGTAAGGTCTCCTCTCATGAAGATATCTATCCCTACTTGTTATAGCCTAGGTAAGATCTACCTACACATTATTAAGCTTCGATTCAGCCCAAGAAGATAACATATTTCTCTAAGGTGAAGGAACATAAAGGATGCACACTAGAGCAAGGCTCATTTGAGGGCGACTAATAATAGGATTTCTACTCAAAGTTAACTATAGAAGTCTATTCTTAAGAGCACTTGCATGTTGTGCATCTTTTGTAAAGGTGCATGGCTATTATTAGCATGTGACCTATTTTGAGAAGTGCATGGGTGGTGAAGGGAAAGTCCCCACCCCTATATATATATATATATATATATATGTATTGATTTGCATGGTTTTTGTGTGTGTGTGTGTGTGTCAAATTGTAGAGTTATGTTGTTGGTTTTTTCATGCGCATGACTCATGGAGATACTTATGTAATGTAAGAAGCTTATGTGTTTTAGAGTATTTAATACAATGGTTCATATTGGCTGGATAATGGTGTTGAACATGACTGAATCTGGTTCTTGCATGGTAAATCTTGTTATAGTCATTATTTAGTTCATCTTATATATATTCTAAGAACTAGATCTGGTTTATGCACTGTGTGTTGTTTACTATTGGTAATGAATCTAAATACCTATATGCACCATCATGCTAACATTATGTACAAGCAACTCTAAAGAGGGACTTGGTGCCTTTTACACACTTTGGGTGAGTGCTAGCTTAGGCTGAGTGATGTGCCAAATGCCTGGGTTATTCACAATAAATTCTAGGCTACATCATTGGTTCCATTATCAAGACCTCTTTTTCAAGCTATTTTTAGGATGTTGCATGATGAAGACGTATCGGTTGACCTTAGCAAGTGTTGAGGAGTGGATAATAGATCTCTGGAAGAAGAGTACGCTCGGAGATTCAACACTGGATCTGAGTTTGACATGCGCACGTGGGTGGAGCAGAATTTATATGACTACTTATATGAAGATTCTTTTGTTATCTTCCCAATAGAACTATATGAGTGGCTAGTTGCTTACGCATCTAAAAGGAATTGGAGGTTTCACACACTTGTCTAGATGTAAGAAGAATTTCAAGGCCCTCTATGATGCTGATCTAATTTGGACGTGTGTTGTGGATACTTGGTTTGTGGTGTTCTAAATAGCTATATTTTGGAGTACTCAATTTCCACTTACTCTTGTCCGGAGGTAGCTGAGTTTCAATTTTTATGTTATCCTAGGGGAGCATATCTACAAGGAATTCCACTAGTGATCAAAATCTTGATGGTAACCCTAAATTTGGAAGAGAAGTCGATGGCTAGCTAAACCCCCCCACCATGCAGGGGGAAGGAGAAGGTGTGGTGAAGGATGGAAGACCTAGTGGTAGAGAGAGGAAAAGAGAAGAAAGGTGGCTTAAGTTCAATGAGGCATGAGAGGGATTTAGAGAAGAAAATGTGAGATTGCAGAATGGATGGCATTGAGGAGAGAGATGGCTCATGAAGGATTTGGAGCTCACGAGAGGATGTGGAGCCAAAGCATCTTGGAACTCCCCATTTGGGAAAGCATGATAGGAACCCTCATCGGCCTCTTATGAGAGCATGCCAATAGAGACAACATGGGGCCATGCATGTGCACATCTAAATCTACCTAGAAACCTAGCCCTTGCGCTTGGTTTTCTAGTTTCTAGTACAACCAAGTAGTCAACAAGCTAGTTTGGGTAGTAGAGTAGCAAGAGGTAGAGTTGACTTATCAACAAGTTAAGAGTGAATCAAATAACAAGTACATTTATGGCTGGGTAGACATCTTCCCTATTATTTGGAGGACCGGTTGGAGGAACCTTTTCAGGCACATCATAACATGCAAGAACACAAGCGTGCGTAGAACTTTGGACTCACATCGGGGAGTAACACAACTTTCACAGACTATAGGAGTTCATTTTAGCACCATTGTTGGGACACAGGGAAGTGCATCCTCTGGTTCAATTCCTATTATAGGTGGAGGATCAGAGAGGAATAGGTGGCTTGGGATCTGGTGGATCTGGAGGTGGAGGTAACACAAGAGGTTCTAGATCTGGTGGGCATGGTCCTCACCAACCCCAGAATATTTACATGGAGATGTCACTTCATCTCCCAAGAGTATAGGGGAATAGAAGATGTTGTTGAGCATGTGCATATGTGTGAGATACATGTGGCATGTGAAAGGAATTACAGCTTCAAGAGTGCAAGTAAGTCAATTTTACAACTATGTTGTAGGACACATGCACATATGGTATAAGAAGTTTGACCTTGATCAAACTTGTGTGGATTATACAATGTTATGAGATGCTTTCATTAAAGAATTTTATATCCCTGAGTTTGAGAAGAAAAGTATAAGCGCTCAAGGATATCAAGTAGGGCACTACTAAGAGTGTCGAGAATATGATGCTCATTTCAAAACACTCTTGTCTAAACTATCATATGATATCCATGCAAGTCAACATGCACAATGGTTCATCAGAGGCCTGATCATGCCTTTTAGGAGGGTGCTCTCACATAAGACTTATATAGACCCACGTGAGGCACTTGAAGCAGCTTTTGTGCACTGAGGTAGTTGAGAGCATAGACACTGGAGTGAGCCCATTCTTGGAAGCTCAGATTGTAGCAATGGAAAAATAGTTAGAGAAACTATCAGCCAATACAACACATGAGACACGTAAAGTGGAATTTGGTGCACATATTGTGAAGTAGAGGGGCATACTAAGGATAGTTTTCCTCGCAGATCGGTGTGCTCCTTGTTACTAGATTGTGAGATATGTCATTTAGACCATGATGCAAGTCATTGTCCATTGTTGCAACACGTGATAAGGAAGAATGTGTCTTGCTACTGTAAAATTTTCGGTCCACAACTCACAATACTGAAGATTGTAGGTTGATTGATCAGATCCATGATGCCATTGATATTGGTGTATGAAAGATGGGAGTTTTGAATAACTCTAAGGATAAAAGTGAGAAACATGATCATGATCACACTCAAGGGCACTATGATCAAAATGAAGGGTGCTTTGAGGGAGGCCATGGTAGAGGTCGAGGATACCATGGTGGATTCAGAGGCCGAGGCCGCTGGCGTGGTGGATGAAGTGAGTTCCCTCATGGAACATGTTATACGTGTGGATCCCCGACCATTATAAGTGTGAATGTCCTCAAACATTACTTGTTATTTTTGCAGAAAAGAATCATAACTATGAAGAGTGCCTAGACTTATATGAACATCTGAGAAAGAAGCAAAACAAGAGAACAAGGGCACAATGGATGGTTAGAATACAACATGCCATGGAAAACCAATGGATGCCAAAGTTAGCACTAGATCCTGAGGTAGTACTGTGAAGATTACTACACATGTTGAGGGTGTGCACATGCAGAGAAATGTTGCAACAAAATCCTACCATTACTAAGGAGGAGGTTTTACATGCAAAATATCCAGACCCTACACATCAGAAGGAGGTTTATCAGGAAACCATGGAGGTACTTAGAAATCAGAGGGTGAAATACAATGTTTAAAGGAACAATCGTGGAAGTTGGAACAAAAGAAGGCATTGAGACTTTCTAGTAGATGTTGATGATCTGAAGGAAGTATGCAAGATGTTGTGTCAAGAGAACATTATTCCATTACTAGGAGTTGGTTAAAAGGAAACACTCTCATGCGCTATTGGTATTGAGAATGAATGAAAGATTTTGCATGCTAATCTCCCTCCCATAGTTTGGATTATGACAAGGAGATCACTCTGAATGTTATTGTGGATGGATGGATTTTGAGCAATATTTTGATTGACACAGGCATGAAGTGAATGTGCTTACCTTAGATGCATGGGTTCAGATGGGAAGACCTCCATTGTAGCCATCTTCCAATGTGTTGTATATGGAAAATAGACTAAGGCCATGCCAATTGGAGTATTGAAGGATGCATCCATTACTATACATGGGGCCAAGTTCACTGGGGACTTTGAGGTCTTAGTGCTTGCAAAAGTGGACAACTTCCCAGCTCTACTTGGGCACCCTTGGTGTTATGCAAATAATGTTGATCTATGGTTTCAATAAGGGATATATCAGTTTTGAGAACAAGGAAGAATGAGTTATTATCCCTTTGAGATGGGAAATCTGCACCTTATGTTGAGCCCTTAAGTGAAGAAGATCTGAACAAAATTTATGTGTGCACACCATTCGAGATCCAAAAGTGCTTGAGCCATCTAAGGAAGGAATTCTCCAAGTGGGATGATGCATAGTCCATCAATGATACTACAAGTATTTCCTTGTGACAATTGGGCACATGGAACTTATGAGATGGTTGGGTGTGAGGTAAGAAGCACATATGCATGTAAGTAGGTCACGTTGTGTTAGGTGGTTAGGCAACAACACTGGTACCCCAATACATGGTGAAGGAAACCCTGAGGTATTCCTGTGAGCCATGGAAGTACAGTGGAAGGATCAGTGGAAGAAGGAATATGTTAGTTTATACCTATGCATGGGAAACAACATGTGGTGGATGGTTCATAGGGATAATCTCATAGAATGGAGAGAAGTGAGAATTTCTCTATCAACCCAGGTTTTCAAGAGTAATGCACCTACTCAAATATGTGAATATCATGGTAATAATCCTATTCAACACCACATGTTCAAGTAGTGTGAGAGACTCTAGATAGAGGGGAAGGAAGATTTACCACCTTTTTTGTGGGTGCACAAACTTTATTTCACCTTGTGAGGCTATGCGCGTGCTTGGTATGTTTATGTGGAGTTGCATAGAGAGACTGGAAATTGGCAAGACTTGACTACATAGGAATGATCCTAGAATTTTGACTACTTCTCCACTAAACCTCTAGTGAAAGAGGCATTACAAGTTATGAAGTGCTTGACTATGGGAGATAGTGCAAAGGCTATGAAGAACTCATTCAAGAGTTATTTGGTGAGTCAGACCTAGAAGTGCATTTTGATGAAGTAGATGAGACAAGATGCAGAACTACTTGAGCGTGCTTTCCTAGAGAAGGAGAAAGGAAAGATGGTCTATATGGTGGATGATGAAGAAGTGGAAAATTTGGACATAGATCATTCAGAGGGTATGTGAGGTCTTAGACAATAGTGTGGATGAGAAGGTGTGCACCTACCATGAACCTATGAAGATGAAGAAAGTGAACATTGGCATGGATGTTGAACCTAAGGAGGCCATAATTGGAGATTATTGGTCTGAACTCTGAAGTGGCTAAGATAATTGAGTTGCTACGTGATTTCCAAGGACTTGTTTCCTAGGGGCTACCATGAGTTAAAAGGAGTGCATGAATCTTTGGGTGAGATGAAAATTAAGTTAAAGGAAGGTGTGTGCTTAGTTAGGAAGAGACCTTATAGATGAACCCTAACTCTGTGCGTAAAATTTAAAGAAGAAATTGACAAGATGTTGGAATCTAGCATTATTGAGCCCATAGAGGAATCAGAGTGGGTTAGCCCTATGGTAATCAACATAAAGAAAGATGGAAGAATCAAGATTTGTGTGGACTACAGTGGAGATGAATGTTGCATGTGTGATTGATCCTTTCCCTACACCATTCACTGAGGAAATATTGGAAGGTTCATAGGGTGAAATTTACTCTTTTACAGATGGATTTTTGGGTATCATCAAGTAAGAATTGCTAAAGAAGATCAAGAGAAGAAAATTTCACCACTGAATGGGGAATTTTTTGCATACACAGTGATGCCCTTTGGATTGAAGAATGCACCTGCAATATTTTTCATGCATTGTTGTTCAAGCATTCCAAGATTTTATTCACAAATTCTTGCAGGTTTACTTGGATGATTGGACCATGTATGGGCTTATCAAGGATCATTGTGACAATTTGAGGTTAATGTTTGAGAGGTGAAAATAGTTAACATCTCTTTAAATATCAAGAAGTGTGTATTTTACTACACCTTTTGGAACTCTGCTAGGGCATATCATCTACAAGGAGGGTTTGTTAGTAGATCCAGCTAAGATTGTAGTCATTTTAGGCTTGGAGGAACCCACTAGTCAGAGTGAGGTGTGTGGATTCTTGGGCCACACAGGTATTATAGAAAATTTATCAAAGGATATGCTAAGATTTCATGCCCTTGGAGGAGTTATTAAAAGGTAAAGGGAAGTTCTATTGGGGAGAACCGCAACAATGCACGCATTCAAAGCTAAAGGAGAGGCTTACTACGATGCCTATTTTACATTTTCCTTCATGGAATCTACCCTTTCATGTACATGTGGATGCCTCTAGCATGGCCATTGGTGCATAGTTCTAGCTCATCCTAGAGAAGGTATTGTAGATCATCCTATTTGTTTTGCTAGTAAAAAGTTGACTCTGCAAAACAAAATTATACAACTATGGAGTGCGAGGCTTTGTCAATGATCTACGCACTACATAAGTTTAGATAGTACTTTGCTAAAAACACCTTTTTTTTCTATACAGATCACATGGCATTGAAATACTTGGTGTAAATAAGCCTTTTTATAGGGCACATATGCCGATGGGTTCTATTATTCCAAGAGTTTGACTTTACAGTGGTGGTAAAGCCAGGTAAAAGAAATTTTGGTCCTAGATCATTTATCAAGGATTCAATCAAGAGAGGACACAAGAGTATTGAAGATACAATGTCGGATGCACAATTATACAGTTAAACCACACCCTCAAAGTTAGAGGATATTGTTATCTTTTTATGAACAATGTATGGCACCCGAAGGAATGAAGGCCTTGGAAAAGAAACAACTTGCAATTCACCACACCTTTCATGTTGATCAATGGTGACTTATACAAACTAGGCCGAGATGAAGTATTTGCATCGGTGTGTACTGGAGCATGAGTGCATGAAAATCATGGAGGAGGCTCATGGTGGTATTGCAGGTGGACACTATAGGTGATGCCACCACGCGCAAGATTCTACTAGCTGGTTTATGGTGGGAGACCTTGTACAAGGATTGCAAGGAGTATTATAAGGTGTGTGATCACTTTCATCGTGCCTTGGAAAACCTGGGTAGAGAGATGAAATGCCTTTGAGGCCTATTACTAGTGCATAACCTTTTGAGAAATGGGAAATTGACTTTGTGGGTCCTATTTCCCTACCACGCACATAGAACTGGATCATGCTATATCATCACTTGTATAAATTATCTTACAAGGTGGGTGGAAGGAAGTGGCACCTACAAAGGATTGTACAACAACAACAACAACAAGGTTCTTGTGGGAAAATATTCTTACTATGTATGGATGTCCTTTAAGTTTGACAAGTGATAGAGGCACTCATTTCCTTAATGAGACCATTAGGATATTATTGGATGAATTTATGGTTACACACCATAAGACAACACCTTATCACCCTCAAGAAAATGGGACTATTGAGGCTTTCAACAAGATATTGAGCCTAGACTTTGAAAAAATTTGATGTTGGAAGGAAATATTGGGATGATAAAGTTTTTGTTGTGCTTTGGGCATATAGAACAACCTACAAAAGGTTGAATAAGGCAACACCCTTTCAATTTGGTGTTTGGCATAAAAGTAGTTCTTCCCATGGAATTCATGTTACCTTCTTTGTGTATTGTACACGTGGGAGGTCTAGCTGATGAGAAAGCATAGAAGAGAATTGACAAGTTGATACAACTGGATGAGAGGTGCCATAACACGATGGAGAAGCAAGAAAAATCTAGGAAAAAGGCATGACATGACAGAGCACATCAAGGAAAAGAAGCTCGAGGTTGGGAAGATGGTACTTCTTTATGATTCAAAGTTTTGTGCCACCCAGGAAAGCTTAAGGTGCATTGGTTGGGACCGTATGTTATCACTCATATACTTGAATCAGTGCTTTCCATTAGAGGTGCTTGATGGAACATGGTTACCTAGTTACTTCAATGGGAGTAGGCTAAAGCCCTACTATAAATAATCCTTCTTGGTGTTTGTAATAAGGCAATATTTCCATTTAGATTAGATTTCCTTAATGTATTTTTCCTTAATGTGTTTCCTTCTTTGTCACTATGCTTTGTCAATTTAGTTTAGTTTTTGTAATAATAAGTGCGTTTTGTGTGCTAGAAGTGATTACAATCTGAAGTGTTTTTATGTGTAGAGGACTACACATACCCTTAGTGTGGGGTGGTTTTCATTCAAAGATGGGTATGCATAAGGAAATACTTGTGTAGGTGGTTTCTCTTGTTAGAAAGTGCAAAGATAGTATGGAAAGGTGTTGCTAGAAAGAAAATTGCTCCTAAAGAAGACCATAGTGGAAAAAATGAATGCACATAGTGTAACGCGAGGTAAGTTGTGGCCATAGAAACTACTTAGAGGAAGGAACACAATGGTGAGGTACTTTGGCACATGGAAGCATGTGAAAGGAGGTCTGTAGCCAAAAGGTAGAAAGGTGCTAGAAGGTTATAGTTGTGGCATGTAGGTGTATCGGAAATGGAAATTTGGTAAATGGTCAATTAATGAGAGGATTGGTGGTAGGTGGAGGAGCAATAAATGTGATAAATTTTTCCAAATCTATATAAGGACATGATGTGGGTTCATTTTTACCTTTGTGATCATGAGTATTTATTTGAGCAAGCTAATTATGACCGAGCCGAGAAAGACGTTGAGGTGCAGAGAGCTGTGAAACTAGGTGAGGAGAGTAGATTTGTGCATGAAATTGGCTTGTGTCCCCATTAGAGAAGGGTTTGAGAAAAAAGAGGCATGTAGAGAGGAGAAAAATAGAGTGCTAGGTTTGAGAAGAAGCTAGGGCATGTGATTTCAAGCTAGGGCACGTGATTTTGAGCTAGGGCATGAGAGTTTTCTCTGACATAAGTAAAAGGTGCAACCTTGTCTTACCATGGCACCAAGGAGAGCACCTAGAGTAGGAACAAAGGGGAAGAAGAAGGTAGAAACCAAGGTGGAGATCGAGGATGCCCCCAAAAGTAAGTTTTTAGAAATGTAGTACCCAAGAGGATGTAATCATGGGACGTGACTGGGATTCTCACATTCACAAGAGCAAGGTAAGTGACTACAATCATCACACAACTGACAACAAGGAAGAGTTGGATGTGTTGTTAAGAAGAAAGACAAACAAGTGCACAAAGTCGATGACATGCCTATCTATGATGATGTTGAGAGAGAAGTTTTGAAGAAGGTAGGGGTCTTGTAGCTATATGAACTCCCTTACTTTGGAAAACCTGAGAAACTATATCAATGGCTTATGAGAAGAGTCCATGAGGACTTATTTTATTTTTTGGGGGTGGATGAGGATCACCGTGCCCTTAATTGTGAGCCTGACAAGTTTGAAGGGAACAAGGGACAGAGATTACCAGTGACTTATCTAGAAAAGTAAGCTATTTTGGCCACCCGCAAGGAGTTGGGTTACTCAAAGGGTCACATGGAATGGATATTTACAAGCTAAGGAAGTACCTATTGTGTGCAGGTGGGCCACACACTTACTCACAAAGTTGAATGATCAGGAGAGGTGGTCACAAGTGAACACCATGTGGCTACACATTTCCAAGAAGATGTCACAGGAGAAATTTACAACTTGGTAGGATACATAGCAGATACCATCATTGAAGAAGTGTGCAAAGGTGAGAAGATAAGATTTTGCCATTTTTCTATCTCTTGTTTTTGTTGAAATTGGAGTGCCCGATGGGCCAAAGAACAAGATTTGGGAGTATCCTATAGAGAATAAGTCTCTAGCAGAGAGGTTTGAGAAGTATTTATGTGAGGGATCTATGAGTGGCCCATTCAAGAAAAGGGAAGAGATGTGGTATGACAGACTTTCACATGGCCTTCAAGAGGAATGGAGAATTCCTAAGGAGCTGCCATCAGTAGTTGGGAAGTCGGTACAATTTTTGTGTACCAACACTTTTGCATTATGTGTTTTTATGAATGAAGGATGGGACATGGAGTCCCTAGTGTAAACTCCCTTATGCCTTTACAACGTGATTCTTCCAGTGTAGTTCACAGTTTTTTCCAATGCGTGAAGGTTAATCTACAATGCAGACAAGGTAGACTGTGACTACCATACCTTGAGAAAGACTTACACATACCTAGTAGGTCTTCTTATATTGAGAGGTTCATATCAGATGATATAACCACCATGAGGCTTTCAATTTTGGCCATTGGTGATAGTGGGGCCATGCTAATTTATATCCAACTTAAGCCTAGGCTAGAAAATGGTAAGTATGTTGAAAATGAATTTATGCTACCAAGCCCACCAAAGGGGAAACATATAGTTGGGAGCCTGGTGGCTGAAAATCCCACTTCACCATTAGAAGAAGAAGAAGAAGAAGATGACAGGAGAGGAAATGGTGGTTTAGTGCATAGGGGATGGAGGTAGCCCTTAGACACTAAGGAAAGTGAGTGTGAGATTACTCCTCCCCAAGTAACAAGAAGAGGAGGAAGACTTAGAAATAGATGCCAAGACTTAGATGTAGACCCAATAAATGAGGAACACCAATTTAAAAGGGTGTTCAGAAGGACAAGGACTCAAAGCATGGGGCCATCACAACCTCCATGTAGATCACCTCAGATCTCCCCTAGAAAGAAGTACCGAGAAGAAGAGGAGGAGAAAGTTAAAGCTCAGGAGGATGAAGAGGATGAGTCTGGTGAAAAGCATGCCAGGACCCCTGCAAGCCCAAAAATACAGAGGAGCCTCATGATGAGGAAATGAAAGATGATGAAGAGGGGGTCAAGGAGACAAAGAGGAGATGGGTGAGCCATCTAGCATGCCTCACTCCACACAGGAAGGTGAAGGACCCACTATAGATTCTAGCACCGGGTTCCCAAGGGAAAGAAAAAAAGAAAGGAAAGGCAGGTGAGGACTATGTGACTCTAGCTATGGGGTACATAGAGGACTCCAACAAGATCATTCACCAGTTCCAGAGCATAGTAGGGCCAAAGGATTTATATGGTTGGGAGTTAATGGACCTAGAAAAGGCCAATGTGTGGACTAGAAAGTAGTTGTCTGGTCCATGTAGACACACATGGATGAACCAAATTTTGATGTGTGTGAGAAGTCATGTGTCTCAGTCGGGTAAAGAAGCAACCAAAGATTAGGCACATGAATTATCAAACCTCTTATAATGTCTGATGAGAAAGTAAGAAATGCCTTGGTCAAGGTATCTGCTGAAGTGGCATGGAGGAACATTGATAAGGCAACCACCATTCAAGTGCTACTTGAAGATAACAAGGATAAGACTACAAGAGATAAAGCACTTAAAAGAAGAGAAGGAATGAGAAGAGGAAAAGAATGAGGCCTTTGTTAGCATGGTTGAGGAACTTGGTGATCATATCCTTAAGGTAAGGCCTCATTTGGAGTCTAAAGTTCCTCAAAAGTTTCCCTCTGCAATGCATTATTTGCACACTCTGGTGGATCTGGTTTTGAATAAAGAGCCCATTGTTATGGCCACACCAAAAGATCCTGTAGAAGAAACAACAAGAGAAAGGGCTACCATTGTTAGGAAAATTTCAAGTTTTGAGGCCTTGCTCCAAACATTGAAAGATGAGCTGAAGAAAGTGGATCAAGCTTTGAACATGTGTGCAATGCATCGGATGACCATAATAAGAATCAAGAACTATAGCAGAGGATAATGAAGTGCTGAAGGAAATGAAGGATGAAACACTTGGGTGCAGAGAGGTTAGCCCTAGTAAAACAAAAGTGTGAGGCCCTTACAACAGCCCAAGATCCACACAAAGATAGGATCAATGAACTTGGGAAACTTATAGCATAGAAAATGGACTCCATGGAGGGAATGGTCTCAAGTATGGCAAATGTTGTCCAAGTGCTGCAGAATGAAAAGGAAAAGATCACTCAGGATGAAATGGATGCCATAGTGATAGACATTCTGAAAAGATAGGAGCATGCTAAGTGACTGGAAGACCTTGGAGGCTGAACTCAAAAATGAATATCCAGAGTTAGTCCTGCCTGAGGAAGAGGGTACTACAGAGTAAACTTCATTCTTTTTTGTATAGTTCTTCATTCATTCTTTCATTCCTTATTCTTTATTGTTGGAGACATAAGAAGGAATTACCCATTTTGGGGTGGTAATGTACTTTAGTGTGGGGTAATGTTGAGAAGATAACATATTTCTCTAAGGTGAAGGCACATAAAGGATGCACATAGAGAGCAAGGTGCATTTGAGGGTGCAGAAGAATAGCAAAATAAGTGCATGCGCCAAAACACTTTGAATTCAAGACTTAGCCATTTTTGGATAAGGGCTATTCTTGGAGATAGCATGTTGAGCACACAAAGACATGAAGACTTGGTCCATGCAATGGTATTTTGGGAACAAGCAACAACTGAGCGCCATGCATAGTTTAGGCTAATAATAGGATTTCTACTCAGAGTTAACTATAGGAAGTCTATTCTTAAGAGCACTTGCATGTTGTTGCATGCATTTTGTAAAGGTGCATGGCTATTATTAGCATGTGACCTATTTTGAGAAGTGCATGGGTGGTGAAGGAAAGTCCCCACCTATATATATATATATATATATATTGATTTGTATTGTGTGTTTTAGGTGTGTGTGTGTGAATTATCAGTAGAGTTATGTTGGTTGGTTTTGTCACATGCATGACTCATGGAGATACTTATGTAATGTATGGAGAGTCTTATGTGTTTTATAGTATTTAATACAATGGTTCATATTGGCTGGATAATGGTGTTGAACATGACTAAAGTTTATAATGCTCCTCTCTTCTCACCATCCATGTTCAGGCCTCAAAATTTTAACTCCACCTCATAAAACCAACACTATAGTGTAAGGTGGTCAATTGGCCCATGTTGAACCCTCTCGACCGAGCCACCGCTATATGTTTGTAATCCTAACACTCCAATAGAAATACCACATCAACTCCAAACCTCCTCCTCGGTCCCTCTGCACTCCACAAGTCTATGTGTGTCTAAGCCAATAAGGCGGGATCTCAAGAAAACATCAGATTGTGTACTCCAACATATCACCCACCACCTAGTCAACATACATGAGAAACTACTACCCATATAGTATGGCAGGGTGTAATAACTAAAATTGATCATTAACATATTCATAAAGGCCCGACCCCCTCATCATCACTAAAAACGAACCATGTGAAAATCCCCATATGAGTATACCACATCTATGTCATCATCACCATAAATATGATTCATGGTAGCACCCTCGCTTCACTCATCTATCATATACACCTAATCCTTTTCCGAATTAGTAAACATTAGATCCTATGAATATTCATGAGGGTGATTGTCATCTCACCCATTTCGCAATCATAAATTTCCTATGGTGTGATCTCACCGCTCAAACAATGCTAACAACAATAACATATCTTTATGAATGTGTCTATAATGACACATCCCTCCCAAAACAAAATCCTTTGATGACCCCAATCATCCTCTCATAAGTGATCACACACACTATCTATCAACCTTGAGATCTAATCTCATGTCATTAATTGATCCCTCTCCCGCATCCATGAAAAAACAACAAACCGTTAAACACAAACCCATTAAAATCAATCAAGAAACTTTAAAACAAGGCTTCGATATTATAAAAATACTAGAATCACCATGGATTTTACCGAATCACCGGGTGATCCCTACTAATCGCCACTAATTCTAAGGAATTTCCCATGATTTCATATAAAATAATGGGTGATTTCCCGTGATTGCTGAAATATTGACTAAAAATAATCCCGGATAATTGCCCATAATTGAATAAATCACCAACAATTTGTCTCTTATGTATAAAACATGCAACCTATCAAAACCCTAAGCATAACCCCTATTTACACAATATACTTATTTACATGGATCTACACATTGGTGAATCTATTGTCATCTTCAAAAAAGCATTTGTAGGGTACCCACATTTCCACCAATGGCCATATATACCATTTTTTGAAAAGGATGTCTCATGGTGATGAGAACATAAATTACTAAAGATGCCATAAGCTTAATTCGATAAGTGAAGTTATGGCATATATTTAGTTTTATATGTTCATTAAGATTTAATATACCTTTGGTGAATCTTGTCCTGTGCAAAGTGATGTTTTTGATGTCTCCTACAAGATGTCATAAGTTTTTGAAGTAATGCCCCAACCCAAAGAACTCTAGTCAGTGTGCTCTATACCACCGGGCTGGGAAATGATAAGAGAGAATCATGGCATTCAACAAACAATGAGGCATCATGAAGTATATGGAGTGAGCATATAAAGTTGGAGAACGAGTTAACCAAGTGGCAACATTGTTTGGACAAGTCTAAGAAGTCTTTGGGTGATTTATCTTACCCGTAGCAAGCTCCAGGCCTTCCCGTAGCATCTTCTAGAACTACCTACAACAACAGAGCAAGTATGCACCTCCAGCTGCCCATAGCCAAAGAGAACTTATCCAGCTCACACCACAACATAAGACAAAAAGTGCCAGCTATCCTAACGCATCATATGTAATGATATGGTTATTTTGTTAAGTAGTTTTGTAATTAGTTCCTATCATGTAAATAAGACAGGAATTAGTTGTCTTCACTCAACAAATATGAAACCAAACAACTATAATCTATTTGAGTGGTTTTTGATCATATTCCTAGTATAGAATAAGTTAGTGATATGTCTATATATATATATATATATATATATATATATATATATATATATATATATATATATATATTCAGATAGAAATGTAGAGAATAGAGAGGGAGTAATAGATAAAAGAATGAAGTGATAGCTGTATGAGAGAAGTAGAATTGTAAATGTGTGAAGATAGAATATATTAATGTGAGTTGTGCTCTTGAGTTCATTGTAATCTCTCTTTGCTGTAGCAATCTTTAATTGCTACAACTCAATAGATGAATCATTTATCTTCTTGAGTAGTTCTGTGAGTTTCTAGGGTAGGATCGGAACTCACTTCTGCATGAGGAAGGGCCCCCTCGAAAGGAATTATAGGGAAGATCCTATTCCTCCATTTCCTATTTATGTTGTGTGGATTGATTATCAGTTATTCATTTTCATTTCTAAAAGTTAATGAGTGCATAGTGTGTTGAGTTTTAGATCTATAGATCAGCAACCTCCATAGTTTACTTTCCAATTTGCATAAGCATTACTTTATACTCTTTGATGAATTTCTAGCCTACAAAGACTTCACTCCAAAGTATTGTAGCATATATTTTGTAGGCCCTTTGAAAAGCTTACGCCCCTGGGTTGACATTTAATGAACAATAGAGTATGAGACCTAATATCATTGGTTGATTATTTTGCACATCATTTTGGTGCCGTTGTCATTGGGAAGGTGTCCAGATAAAGTACCATAGAAGTGATTCAATTTCCCGCTTTCAGTCAATTCATGCTTTCATTTCCCACTTTCTAGAATAACCATTCATGCTTTCTAGAATAGTCATCCTACTTTTTAGATCAACTTTCCTTCCTGTCATTTCAAAAGCTTTCTAGGAGCTAGAATTCCTGCTTTCTAGGATAAATTTGTCATTACCGCATTGCTCAATTTCTGCAAATAGCATTAAGAACCAACCCCTCATATATTTGAAAAAAAAATAGGAAAAAGCAGGAAAAAAGAGAGAGAGCTGGAAAATTTATGCATAGAGAACGAGACTCATTCGGAAGATTTTTGCCAAAGCAAAAACAAATCAAGCAAAGGAGCCACTTATCTCCCAAGACAAGGAGTATACTTCCACACAAAGAAGAAGAGTGGCAGAGGAGCTGCAATCGTATTCAAGAAGAAGAACAAGAAGCAGAGAAGACCTTGGTCATGCTAGTGAAAGAAAGACAAGAGGAGGATTCGAATGAATCCCATACTCCACGAGGAGAAAGAACACCATAATACCTACTCAATTCAAGCAAGTTTGTTCTATAACTACTGCCGCCCACCGTACAACACCTCAAGTATCTATACATTATCATACCGAGGGGGAAGTTGATTGGGAATTTGAGGACATTATTCTAAAATCTCTTGGGATCCGTATAACAAGGAAATACGCCATGGATCGAGCATCAGGAAATGAAGTTGAAGGTAGAGAACCTGCTGCCCCCACTTTTGAATTCCCAATTACAAAAACCATAGAAGATACTCCTATGAAGAATATTCCACCCTCAGCCCTCCCACACTTCAAGGGGACATCCAATGAGGATCCAGATACATTCCTATTTGAGTATGATGTGTTATGCCGAAGCTACGACTACCGAATGGATGAACAAAAGCTCAAGCTCTTTCCAGCCACCCTGAAGGATGCAACACTAAGATGGTTTATGGGACTAGGGGGAACACAATCAGTAGTTGGGACGAGATGAAGAAATTTTTTTGACCAAATATCAGGAATATGGAAAAGGTAGAAACTTCAGAAGAAATGATATATTCCGCATGACTCAAGATGAGGATGAATCTTTGGAAGACTACATGGAGAGGTTCACCTTCACTCTGCAGAAGCATAAGCAAAATAATCTCAGCCCAGCACATGCTCAAGCTAGTATTTTTGAAAGGAATCCGAGATGACTGCTTGGAAGCCTTAGACCTCATGAGTGGAGGAGATGCATCTCAGCTAACCTTCGAAGAGATACAACAACTGGGGAAGAATTATTCGAGATCAACGTTGGGTAAACTTTAGAATAACAAAATGCTACCAACATCAGCCAATGGGATCTCTAAAGCTGATGTAAGTAATCTACTATGGGACATGAAGATGGATATAATCAGCCACATGGCCACATAGCTGGATATGCATTGCACACTAGATAAAAACAACAAGCAATGGACCAAGCCCTTATGGTCTACTACCCAGATTGTCGAAGAAGCAAGCTGATTGCAAGTGTCAAGTCATAAAGACAAAGGTAGTAAGCATTACATCTAAAGAACCAAATTCCATAGCATTGCATGCCATAGGAGGAGATGAAGATCAAGTGTTCTACGTGGCACAAAGGAAACCTTGGCAGCCAAGGACAAACTATCCAGGTATGGGATCGAATTCACCATTTTCACAATCATCATTTTTCAATCAAAATGTAAATAACATGCCCAATTGGAGTAATCCCTAGATGCCCCAGCCCCTCCCAACCCACATTGGCCTATGCAACAACCATATAATCCCAATCAATGGAAGCAATATCCCACTCCACCCTGGAAAAATCAACCATGGCAACCACCACACAATCAATGGAAAAATCAGCCAACCCAAGGTCCACAAAATCTTGCAAACCCATGACAACAACCATGGAGAGGGAAGAAACCTTGGGGAAATCAGCAAGGTGGGTTCCCACAACAACCACAACATCCTACAATAATGTCGAACACACAACCAATAAGACCGACTCAAATACTTGCTCAACCTGTGCCAAATCCTGCCAATAAGTTGGCTCAACCAACATGTACTGCTGAAATAACACAAGTACCCCACTTATACAATGGACATCAATGAAGTCCACCTATGTTCAAGAAGAACTCTACCACCTCCAAGTCCACCCATAATGAAAAACCCCACAATATCCATTCCACAGTCTACACCACAACCACAGGAGGATCCTGAACCAGCCAATAAAGAGAATGCAGAAACAATATCACCACCCTTCCTAACGTTTGAACCTTCAACACACTCCTATTGAACTTGAGTTTGATATCCTAGGGAAGCTAAAGAATGTTTGTGTAAAGATCCCTTTGTTTCAGGCCATTAAAGATGTCCCCATTTATTCCAAGGTAGTCAGAGATTTGTGCCTTCGGAAACCTAGAAGGAAGAAGAAGGATCCTAATACAGTCCATGTCATTGGACAATTGGTGGAAATCATGCTGGGAGGAATGCTACCATAGAAATATGCAGACCCAGGCTGTCCAATTGTCACTGTTTAGATCAATGGACAACAAGTCCATAATACCTTGATCGATCTGGGAGCTGCCATCAATGTCATAACAATGGAAACAATGCATAAATTAGACCTGCAACATATTCATCCCACATCTACAATGCTGCAAATGGCAGATAGATCCACAATATGACCAAAAGGAATCATAGAAGATCTGGTCATATCAGTAGATTCATGGGAGTACCCTGCAGATTTTATTGTATTACATCCAAAACAAAACTTGGAGGATATCCTCTGATCTTGGGAAGGCCATGGTTGGCCACCGCAGATGCATTAATCAATGTAGATATCGGAAACATGTAGATTTCAAATGGGAACATCACCAAGCAATTGGTTTTGTACCCACCGACACAGGTATCACAAGACAAGGACCAACCTGTCTGGATTGAAGAAGAAGAAGAGGTACCCATCTACCCTACTTTAACAATAGATCATGCATGCACATTGGCAGATCTAGAAGAGGATACCATCATCTCCAACATACTACAAAACAACTATCGTAGTAGAACAATCCACTCCTAAAGAATTGCCTTGTATTCATTGTCCTTTTTCTAATCTATGGTCAAAAGAAGAACCAACTTAAAGTGATCAAAGGATCTTCCATCACTGCTACCACACATTTACAGCCACATGCGATCAATCAACAACATAGAGAAAATGACAGAAGCCACAAAATCCATAGAAATAATGCCAGGTAAGACACTCCGCATAAATAACAAATTAAGTGTGGAAGAAGAAAGAAAATTGACAGCCATATTGCATGTAAACAAAGGAGCCTTTGCATGGGACTATGAAGACATGCAAGGCATCAACCCAGAAAAGTGTACACACCACATTTACATCAAAGAAGAATGCAAACCCATACGCCAACCACAAAGGCGGATGAACCCAACAATAAAAGAAATAGTCAAGGCTGAAATACAAAAACTCTTAGATGCAGGATTCATTTATCCAATCTCTGACAGCCATTGGGTTTCTCTCATTAGTCATTGTACCCAAGAAAGGAGGTGAGTGGCGTATATGTATAGACTATAGAGAATTGAATGTAGCTACAAGGAAGGACCATTTCCGCTTCCATTTATTGATCAAGTGCTAGATACACTTGCAAGAAAGAAATACTTTGCATTCTTAGATGGTTTCAAATGGATACAATCAGATCCACATTGCTCCTGAGGATCAAGAGAAGACCATGTTCACATGCCCATGGGGAACATTCACATATGTTGTCCTACCATTTGGATTATGCAATGCACCTGCCACATTTCAGCGAGCAGTCCTTAGCATATTTTCAGATCTCTCACATGACTGTGTAGAGATATATATGGATGACTTCACCGTCTACGAGAGACACATTTGAGGTATGTCTGAATAACTTGGAAAAAGTATTAATACACTGTCAAGAAAATCATCTATCCCTAAGTCATAAGAAATGTTTCATGCTCATGGAGGAAGGGATAGTGCTAGGACACCATGTCTCTGAAAAGGGGATTAGAGTGGACCCAACCAAGATTGTTATCATCAAGGACCTGCCGGTACCACAAAAACAAAAAGATGTACGCAGCCTTCTGGGTCATGTTGGTTATTACTAGAGGTTCATCAACAATTTTCAAAAATATCAACCCCATTGTTCACCTTGCTAAACAAAGATGTTGAGTTTGTATGGACTCTCACCGTAATGAAGCATTCAATCTATCAAGCAATTACTCATATCAACCCCATATTACATGGACCAGATGGGCATTTCTTTTCACATACATACAGATGCTCTCGATATGGCCCTAGGTGTAGTACTAGGACAGAAAGAAGGCCATCTCAGCTATGTTATCTACTTTGTAAGAAAAAATATGCAAGCAACAAAGCTAAACTACACGGTGACGGAGAAATAATTCTTGGTGGTTGTATATGCAATCAACAAGTTCAAACATTACATCACATGCTATCAAAATTTCATACACAAAGATCATGTTTCCATTAGGTACCTCATGAATAAACCATCGGTATCTGGAAGAGTGGTAAGATGGCTTCTCTTGTTGTAAGAATTTGACATTACTATACTAGATAAACCAGGAAGGACAACATTGTAGTTGACTTCCTTTCAAGATTACAAAGCAATCAAGAGGATGGCATAGTGGATGACTCATTTCCCAATGAGCACCTCTTCACCCTCACTATCTCTACACCCTGGTTTACTGATATAGCAAACTACCTTATTTTCCAGACAATTGCCACATCACTTTTCCTCAAAAGAGAAGTGTGCCTTGATATGGAAAAGTGGTAAGTACTCTTGGATTTCTGGTTTTCTCTTCTATACTGGACCTAATTGTGTAATAAGAAGATGTCTACGAGAAGATGAAGTAGTTGACATTCTCAAAGCATGCCATGACGAGCCATGTGGAGGACACTTTGCAGCCAAAAGAACAATAATCAAAATCCTGACTGCAAGATACTACTGGCCTACGTTACATAAGGATGCAAACAGATATATAACCCACTGTGATAAATGCCAACATATGGGGAGGCCTATAAGGTCAGATGAGATGCCTTTATAGCCTCATCTGCAACTGGAACCTTTTGACAAATGGGGGTTGGATTTGTTGGGCCCATAGACCCCAAATCAAATAACAAAGAGTACATCCTTAGTATGTATAGATTATGTCACCAAATGGGCTAAAGTAAAAGCACTGACACATGCTCGAGATGAGAAAGTAGCAACTTTCTTATACAAAGAGATATTCACAAGATACGGTGTACCAAGGGAAATAGTTACAGATCAAGGGCCACAATTATTATCGTTGATCTCATTGCTGACCTAGTGGAAGAATATAGGATAAGACATAAGAAGTCCACACCATACCATCCACAGTCCAATGGCTAGGTGAAGTCACAAATAGAGAATTAGAAAATATCTTGACCAAAACAGTTAATCTATCAAGAAAGGATTGGGAGTCTAGACTCCACGAGGCTATATGGGCATACAGAATCACATGGAAAATAACTACTAGCTTCACACCATATGAGCTGGTGTATGGGAAGAAACCAATGCTGCCAATAGAATTTGAACACAAAACTCTGAGGACTGCAGTAGAGCTGGGAATTGATATTTCTAAGCACACAAGCAAATATTGATGTAGCTCAATGCTTTGGATGAGTACAAACAACAAGCACTTCAGAACACAAAATTGATACAACAGCAACGAATAGCGAATAGATGGCATGATAGATACATCAAGCCTAGGTAGTTCACACATGGAGATTGGGCCCTACTGTTTGATTCAAAATACAAAGACCACAAAGGAAAATTGTAAACAAGATGGCTTGGGCCATATGAGATCAAACATGTCTATGAAAATGGTGTAGTCCAACTATGAACAATTGATCCAGTAAGATTCAAACTCCTGGTTAATGGTCACAGACTCAAAGTATACAAGAAACCCTTATCAAAGGAGCAATTTTCACAAGCAAGTGCAGTAGAGTCCATGCAGACAAACCCTCATATTGACCCACCAAGTTCAAAGGAAAAGGAGATTGATGAGGAAGGAAGGGAGGATGATCTCTACCTCCATGGGAAGAAGATTGAAATGTTGTATATGGACCTTAATAGGGCCATAATAAACATCCTACTATAGGTAGTAGCAGGATTTAAAAAAACCAACAATGAAAACCCTTTTTGGGCATTGTTGGCAGATTCTGGGTAGAAAACTAGTCATTGGCTACTCGTAACATGAAAGGGCCTAAATGGAAAACCATCTCGGCTGCCATTCAGGGAAAAAAACTAAAAAAAAGGAGAAGAAAAAGTGTGTAGTTTTCAAGAAAGATGGGAAGAAAAACACCTAGAAACCCAAACTTTCTAACACATTACTTTTCCACTTGCTTTTTCCACTCTCAACCTTAGTATCGTGGAACTTGTCTAGTTCCTCAAAGTACTATAGGTAGAGTTCGATAGCCTACAAGAACTTTCTAAAAGTGCTATGTAGAGTTTTGGATAGAGGTAAAAGGAAAGGCAAAAGATGAGTCATAAACAATTGCGTAAAGAAAGTAGAATTCATGTTGCAGTAGTACTCTTTCCCTTCCTGCAAACATTCCTTGCTTACTACGGGTAACCCCTTGGTTAAATCAGGCTACCTATTCAGTGCTATGGGCCACCTCATGATCACTATGGGCACAATTTCAGAGCGTGCAAAGAATCACCCTACAAAGGGTAGTAAGACAAGGGATGCACAAATCCACTCCAAAACTTTAAAGCATCATACAAAAGAAGAAGGCATGTAAGTTTCTAAAAATCACAAGCATCATACAAGGAGGTATCATTTTTGCAGGTTTTCACATGCTGCAGATGCACAAATAGAAACAAGGACCTCCAATAGAGTCCAAGAGGAACCTCATGTCTGATCTACATAAGCATAAAAATTGCATAAACAAATTCCATAAGAGCAATCATTTTTAGACGATCCTTGTAATGAAATTACTCATTGGAAGAAGTGTTGCACGCCAAACCCTTAGACAAAGCATATTCCCATAAATAGGTGTCACGTGGAGGAAAAATAGGTGACACTAAGGTAAAAAGGTAATATCTACAAGTAGTAAGTATTTATTTCTTGAAAAGACATGTTAAAATTAAATATACGCCTTAATCATTTACTTTTTTTCTATCACCATCATGAGGGGACATTAATAAGTTCCTTCAGCAATAAATATATGGCACGTGAAATGTTTTTTTCACTGGGACCAGTGAAAGCTATCTAGGGGAGGAGGCAGATCGATCTCGCTATGGGCATATTTAATTAACCACAACATGAGAACCGAGGAATAATGACGCACGCCTCTTGTATAGGGGACAATTAAAGATTGCCCCGAGATGTGATGTAAAATAAAAGGGTGAAGAATCAACACAGAGAGAAGAAAGAAAAACTTGTCTGGCAGTTTATGGGAGGAACAGCTTTTTCACAGAGAGCCCATCGATGTCACACCCTTGAGAAATAAACCCCTTATGGGCTGGGATATATTCAACGGGATGGATGGAAAATTACTTCCAATTCAAGCTAACCAATACTCGAATGAGAGAGTAGAGTAATTTACAAGCACATTCGATGGACAACAAGCCATGGTAGAAATGCATATCATTTCCAAAGTAATAGAAGACTTGATTCGGGAAAGTGACAAGACTCCCTCAAATGGAGAAAATCGGGAGGAGAAACCCAATGCACAACAAATAGAAATAGCAATTCTTCCAAGGGAGCAATACAATCGACAAAAGGGGGTATTGAGACAAGAAGCCTACCCGAGGCCTCAGGAGAGAAATTGTTACATTCATCATCAAATACTTCACATGTAAAGGAAGGTATTCCCTACTCTATACAATGTAATTTAAATACTTAAATCACTGAGGCATGGAATAAGTAATAAATGTCCCAAACCACTTGTTTAGTAGCCTAAATAAAATGGTAAAAGAATATCAAAACGGTGAAGAATGCCTTGTCTCATCACTATTTGATCTCAAGCTAATCACCAAGCAAGGCCTCCAAAACATCCAACCTAGGATTGGATTTAAACCAGGTAATAAGGGAATCCATCACCAGCCACCTACAACATTCAAGAAGAGAGAAGAGTCAAGAAAAAGTTGAAGAAAGAGTGGAAAAGAAGAAACCCCGAGAAACATCCACAACAAGAAATGAGGACAAAAAGAAAGCATATCATAAGGGTCCCAAGGAGAGAGAAGAGGAGTCTAACATACCCATAAAGCAAGAAATACTAGTGAGCTCTATCGCTTATAGGCAGTAAGAAGAAGGAGGCTCATCATTTCCTCGAGAAGGAAACACATAAGAGGTAGGGAGTAAGAAAGTGAAAGGCCTCGTAAAGAAATAAATTCCTCTCTATTCCCGTAGAATCAAAGGGCTCTGTCTCCAAGAAGATGAAAGGTGTAGAGGCAACATCACTGCTTAGAGAGCATAACATGTAGGAAAAGGAAGAAAAACCCCTACATTCCATAGAGAGGAGGCACCTTAAAGAAATCGAGACTACCTCAAAGACCTAAGAAAAAAGGAAAAGAAAAGGTAGTAGGAGGAAGTTACTTCCCAAGAAGGAACAAAAGAGAAAATAACAGCTGGCATTAAGAAGATCTCACAAGATAGGAGGAAAAGAACAACACAAACAAAGACCATAGAAATCAAGTTGAAGAAATACCTCAAAGAAGGAAAAGGAAGAATTATTTATCACAAAAGAAGGTTTTGAGATTATAAGAGAGATGGAAAGTTTAGAAGAAGAGGAGAAGTAAGAACAAATACCTCCCGAGATACCACAATGCGTAAATTGAAGAGGTGGAAAGTGAAGGGAAAAAGAACCTAAATTCCAAACTCTGTGAGCAAGTAAGGAGGAAATCAACATTTTGAGAAGCATCATAAGAAACCCGGAGGGAACAAGAGGATTGATGCCCCGATAGGAGCAAGAAGCTTTGGAAAAGAATCCCATGGAAGAAGAAAAATAAGAAGAGCCTCGTAAGAACTCGAACCAAAATATGAAGGTAAATACAAAGGAGGAAAGAATGAGTCCTTACTCCAAATGGTCCCAT